>JBBBDQ010000363.1:4530000-4902500 GCA_037127315.1 Ascarosepion bandense | reverse complement strand
TCATGTGTATTAAAGATCCTTCAGAGATTGGGGTAAAAATGAAAAAGTTTCTTAGAGATAGTGTAATAGTATGTGGTGATTTGGGGTTGATTTTTATTAGTGAGGTATGTGTCATGTATTAAAGATCTTTAGAGATTGGGGTAAAAATGAAAAAGTTTTCTTAGAGATAGTGTAATAGTATGTGGTGATTTGGGGTTGATTTTTATTAGTGAGGTATGTGTCATGTGTATTAAAGATCCTTTAGAGATTGGGGTAAAAATGAAAGTTTTCTTATGAGATAGTGGTGTAATAGTATGTGATTTGGGGCTGATTTTTATTGTGAGGTATGTGTCATGTGTATTAAAGATCCTTTAGAGATTGGGGTAAAAATGAAAAAGTTTTCTTAGAGATAGTGTAATAGGTATGTGGTGATTTGGGGTTGATTTTTATTAGTGAGGCATGTGTCATGTGTCATGTGTATTCAAGCAAAAGATGATTATTCTTAAATGTATGCACATAGAATATTTTGTCTGTGTATGTATGTGTAGAAATGCTTGGCTGTTTACATGTATGTATACATATTAATATGTGCATGAAGTATATTGAAATAATGCACAATATCTAAATTCATGTGAAAAATCTTTTGTGTTGTAAAGTGTGTGTTTGTTGGTTGATAACATTAGACAATATGTGTATGCTTGTGATGGAAAGGTCTGTGGACATTTCTAATTAATTCATTGAAAATGTAGCGAGATGTTGCAAGATTTATAAATGCTGTTGTCATTTTTTTATTTTGGGTCAACAAAACATAGCTTGATTGTAATAAATTGTAATCTTTCATTGAAGGTGGAATTTAGTAATATTTCATTTCTTTGTATGTATTATTTTATTAATTTGTATGTATTATTTTATTAATTTGTATGTATTATTTAGAACATTATTTTTATTAAAATATTATTCATGTATTATTAAGAATATTATTATATTACATATTATTTAGAATATAATTTCAAAGTAGTAGTATTTTATTTATTTTTATGCATTGGTAGATATAAGTTAGATTCATGAAGAATGAACCAGTAGAAAGATGGTTGAGCAATGTAATGTTTTAAGTGAGTGTTTATAGTTGGTAGTAATGCTATTAGTATGTTTACAAAATACTTTCATCTTATGCATATTTTTTCTATTATTTTAAATACTCTTATAACGGATACTCATATTTGAAATAAACATTACTTTAAACGGTGGGTATTATATCTATCGGTCTGCATTTTTGAGAAATCTTACTAAAGATGTGCTTTCCAGCAGGAATTAAAATTGCATCTTCCTTTATAGGAAGAACCAGTGTTTGATCTGGTGTGCTTTACCCTTTGGCTATGAAAAGAGTCACAGCACAATTCATTGCTACATTTTTCTCCTCAAGGAAAGATAATTTGTATTTTTTTGTTTTTTTTGAGAATCCAGACAAAACCTACAGGGCAACTGTACTAAGTAGAAAATTCTAGTTTTCTCAGGTACCATGTCTGTTATTACAACAATAATAGGAATAATGATGAACACATTTTTACTGGTTCAGGTTAAATTAAACATTAATTTTTTTTAAGTCAGTCTGTTCAGGGCCATATGTGATACATGCTTGGGTGATCATGTCTCAAAAGAGACATGACTGACTAAGCAGAAGATTATCCCGCAGTAGGTTGTCATTACTTTCTGCAGCAGACTGGTTGCCAGCCAAGGCTACAGAACCCAATCTGTTTTATTATTTAACCAAATACTGGAGGGAAGAGATGGATTAATACCTTTCCTGAGGGTTTTTGTGTGTAAGTAAATGCAAGAAATTCAACTGGAACTTGAACTCAGCTTCCCGATTTGTCATTCCTAGTCAATATCCATTGCACCACAATGCACGTCCTTGCACTACAACGCACATAATTTTTTATTTTCTTACTCAAAACAGATTTTGGTTGTGAGATTTTATAAGTATATGATTTTCTGCTCTTGGCTCTCATAGTGATCTTGTTGAAAAATTATGTTTCTTACTTGCTTTCTTTCCCTCTGAAAAGTTTAGCACTTGAGAGAAATCTTCAACCTCTCAGTGTGGAGTCGTCCTCTTTTCTGCATGAACAAGTGCCAGACACACTGCCTGAAGTGTGCTACTAATTTCAAGACATGTGATTCTAAGGGTATTCTTAACTTTTGACCGATATATCTGTCGAATATCAATCTGTGCAAAGTATTTTTCTTAGAGTTTTGAAGAATGCCCATACTGTCTTGATTGCAGCCTCGGTGTCTGCAGTGAACAAGCAGTTGAAGCTTTTTAAATCAGTATCCATCAACTGGAGAGGGTGTAGGTCTCTAGGGAGGTGATGATGTCAACATTTATGAACAAGAGCAACACTCAATGATGTTTTAGATTTTATACCTGTAACAAGTAATTTTTTTTTATTTAGTGATGTATTTGTTTTTATCTTCTTCTTAGTCTAGCATTTTTAACTTTTTTTCTCATTTTTCTGAATTAAAACTTAGACGATCCCTGTTATTTACAATTTCTCTTGCATTTATTCTTGTTCTCCACTCTCACAGTCCTGGGTATGACAGTAAACTGCATCTGGCAGCAAGGCCTCTGACTAGGAGGTTGTGAGGAGCATGGAACCACCTCTTAATTGCTGTAGTTTTCAGGTTCACCCTGACCCAGAGTGGTAGCACCTGTTAGGGTCCCAGCTATGGGCAAATAGTTAATCCCCAAACTGGGGTCAAAACACTATGAAAGTATAAAAATACACTTTTATAGAAATATATACATAAAAAGTCTTTTATAGAAAAATATACATTTTTGAAGGAAAGATTTTACCAACAAACCATTTTTGAAGAAAAAATTATTGCCATGACAAATTTTTGAAGGAAAAAATTATTCTCAGCAAAACATTTTTGAATACAAACTGAAAGTTATTTTCAGTTTTCTAAAATAAAAAAGAATAAAAACAAAATTTTCATTAAAATCTGACTAAATCAGACTTCTCACTATAAGCGAACATAAAAAAAACACCTTAAAACCCCACCTTTTTGGCATTAAATAACCCACAGAGTTGTTGATATGTCATTAAACAAAACTCAAACTAAATCCATTCTCACCTTTATCTTTTGTTTCATTCACAAATTTGTATTTTATTTACAATGTCGCCTTTTCTTTCATCTCAATTTTTAGGGATTTCTTTTGACGTATATAATTTTTTTTTTTTATAATCGTGTCACCCCAAGTAAGGCATTTCACTGCCACTGTTGTGCAGGGGGTTACTTAGGAGGAATGTTATGAGAAGGAGTGAGAGGTTGTAGGGGGTGTCAGGAAGAGAGTAGGAGAGGGAAGAGAGTACTGATGAGAGTGGGGTGGATGAAGAAAAAGCATCAGAGAGAGGATGTAAGTTAGTGAGACAGGAGATGATATTGACTTTACATTTAAATTCTTGGAGATTGTAACTGTCAGGAAAGCAAGTACACGGAAGAGAATTCCATAGGTAGGAAGTGCGAGAAAGAAGCTGCTGGAGTAGAATTTGTGTTTACAATTTATTGGTTTCACAGTAAAAGGGTGGGACCTAGTTGCTAATCTTGTGGCTTGAGGAAATTCGTATATAGGGGATATCAGTAAGCTAAGTTCATCAGAGCAGAAGTCATGAAAGTATTTGTAGAAGAGACACAGGGAAGCCAACTGCGTCGGTGAGAAAGCGACTGTATTCTAGCTCCCAAGTCGGGATTGATCACATTACAGATTCTGTGTTGGATTCGGTCAAGGATACCTAAGTGGATAGCAGGAGCACTGGACCAGATATGGCAGTAATACTCAATGCAGAGGCGGATGGTAGACTTGTACATGTGCAGGATTGTTTGGGACGGGCCTTTTTTCTTCCCATGATTTTTTTCTTTTGCCATTTTATTCAGTTATGGATTCTGTCTACATCCTTATTTGTCTCTCTTTCTTTTTTCATCAACTTTTTTGTTCATTGTTTCTTTTGATTTCTTCTCTCTTTCTCATTCTGCTTTGTTTTCTTTCTTTCTCCAAAATACTACTTTTGTCTTTGTCTTTCAAGCTTATTTGTTCATGTATATCTTCTGTCTCCTGTGTCTCTTTTTGCTTAATCACCTGAGTCACGAGATCTCTTCCCATCAGAGATTGAAAATGGCTTCCAATATCTGCTTTGCTTTTACTTCTTAAAACTCCTGAGTCACACCAAGAGAGTGCCAAAAATGTCTTATAATGAAACTGTTGTTGCTTTTGCTTTGTATTGTATAATTTTGTTCGCTTTAGCAAAAACATCTGAGTCCTGTTATCTAGCATTTTTCCTTTTATGTCAGAGATGTATAAAAGTTTCCAGCATTCATCTCTAAAGGCCAGAAACTGAATTCTTTTTCTTTAATGTACCTTGTCCCTTCTAGACGTAGACAATCATGGCCTTACACATCTCCCTATCCCTGGTGGCTGTTAGCATGCTTTCTCCTGCAACACCACGCAACTCCCGTTCTGCCATCCATCCGCTCAGGCCAGTCCAGTATGTTACAAGCTGTTTTCCCCTGTCTCTCTCTTTCTCTATCTGGCCAGTTAGTATCAGATTCTTTAAGCTCTCCTTCCTCATTGCTTGTCCCAAGAACTTTAGCTATCTCTTCCTTGATGCTCAGTATTAATTTTCTTTTTGTTTCCATTTTTTCCAAAACCTCATCATTGCTCACATGCTGGGTCCATGATATTTTCAGTATCCTTCTGTAGAACCACATTGCAGTTGTTTCAAGTTTTTTCTTCATCTTCGATAAGATTTCCAGTATTCACTGCCATAACTGGGTTTTTACTGGAAACTTTTACATGAAATAAATACTGGCTGAATTGGCAACAAGGTTTCATCATTTTACAGTTGAAATGGTTAGATGTAACCATAAGTTGTATGCTAACAATTACCGTGAAAGTATCAGAGATAAACAACTTTACAGTGATGGAAAAGTGACTGAAGCCAAGATGCTAGCTCAGAACCAATAATATTGCTGATTCTGCTATTGATTTTATTAGGAATCTCCAAATATACTGCAAGAGCACTAGATCATATGTGACAGCAATATTCTAACCATGGCCAAATAGTAGACATATGTTTATGATAGACTCTAGCTAGAAAAATTGTCAAGCACAACACAGCAAATCATCTAGCCTAGCCATGAATTTAATATTGTTTTTCTACTTCATATCAGCAGACAATGTTATCCCAAGAAAGTGTCTGCTGTGTTTAGAACTGTCATGCTGGTGTAGCCAAAAAAATGGATTCATGTAATCCATAGCAGCAGAACGGGCTGGTGACATAAATTAAATGAAATTTTTCATTGTTCTTCACTAATTGTTTATCTTCTTATCCTCTGGCAACCTCTAAAAACCTTTCAAGTATTCTGACTTAAAAATTTTCAATTTTTTATTAGTCACCAGCAATACAAATTTCTACTGAAAAACCCATGTTCTTAAATAGCTTTATCAGATTGAGATTTTGTATGTATGCCTTGCATGGTGCCAAAATCATTTAGAATTATTTAAACTCTCAGTTATGTACAACCATTTTCTAAGATCAGTAATTAAAAAGGCTTTGAATGAGTGAAGCCTGCAGATCTTGGCACTAATCATCCCTCTTTGTATATTGTGTACTGGCAACACTGAATCACAAATAACAGTCTCAGATAACAGAAACTGTATCATTTGAGGACTACCAACAGCAGCAATGACTAAAAATGGATAGCACATGTCACTCATAAAGGAAATAATTATATAATCAAGATGCTGACCTTTGACACTACTTCAAACACAAAGTTAGGAAGAAATCCCCCATCAATATTGGAAAGAGTGATAACAACTACTAGACTTCAGAAACCTATTCTCCTGAAAAATGTTTTTAAGTAAAGAATTTTATAAATTTTATCTAATATTAAGTACCGACTGCCCAATCAGTAAATGTGTGGGATAGGAAATGAAGAATTAAAATCAACCTTCTTCTTCACTTTTATGAAAATTCACAAAGACGTATAAAATCCTGGTTTTTTCCAAGTGGAAAAAGAATTGACGATGTGCTTAAAGAAAAAGTCAAAACTGGATTTCACAAGTAGATGTTAAATTAATTTTCTGTCCAATGGAAACATTTGCAAGACTTGAGAGGACTTCCATCCAGTGCGAAAAAGTCTAAATGCTATAAATGCATCGGTCAGACAGTCAGTCACTCAGATGGGAGCAGCGAGAGACATAACTAAGATGTAATAGGAGAAGCTTCATTTGTTCTCTTTCTCTTTATTTCTCGTGCACTGATTCGTGATACTTCTTCTTTATCCAAAGGTATTCATACCAAACAAACGCTAAAAAACTCTTTCCAACAATTACTACTAGAAATATTTTAACTCTTGATACCTTTAACTTTCTCATTAGATATTAACTACTACCTATTCTTGTTATTCCTTTCTTTTAATAAATTTCTATTTTAACATAGAAAATCTATATATTCTTACACTATTCCACACATCCACACATTCCAATCTGCTGATAACCTTCTGATGAAGACAATTCTGGATAAAATTTGTTAGCTGCAGGGAGTTTGGTTATGTATGACACAAGGCCAAATAAAAACAAACATTAACCATCTTCCTACAGCTTCAAATGTTTCCCTGAAAGGAAACAGCTAATATCACCAATACAAGCCAAATTCTTATTTTCAGTTTTTTTATTTTTTTATTTCTGACCTTTTATAAAGCTGAAAAACCATCCCCTTTTTCTCTGTAAATCTTGACTGCATATCTTAACTGAAAATATGAATTGTTACACAAGTAATCCATATCTCTGTTTTACGATGTCCTTTTTTCACACTTTGTTTTTGTAAATTTATGAGAGGACAAATCATTTCATTTTGTTTGATGAAAACTTCAATTATTCATTTTGTCTTTTCACACTTTTTATCTATTTTCCATACAAAACTCATCTTTCAGCTTATCATAGGTTACTGGTGCCTCTCTTTTATCTATCAGTTAAGGCGAATTCATTTATTTCCATCATTCTTTATCCTATATCTATGATCCTAGTTTGGTTTGTTCATAAAACTCTTCTTTATTCTCATTATAGTAATCTACACCAGTTTATAACCGTCTATCTGCTCTCCTTTAATTTTATATCGATATTACTCAGTTTGTAATGCTTTTGATTAATAAACATTTCTTATGATATCTGTCAATATCTATCACTTTGATTTTTGCTTAAGTTGTGATTGACATTGTCAAGGCTGACAATATAGGTAACAGCCTTTTAATGCTACTGCCTTGTTAAGCAAGATTTGGAGGAGTGATTCATTAAAATACTCTGCCTTTGGTATGACAATTTGTCAATATAACTGACAGAGAAATAGAATGCAGTGTAAAATTCAAACTTGCTCCCTTTTATTTTTCAGATATTTTAATCTGTTTTAAACTAGCAGTATAGCCCGGCGTTGCTCGAGTGTAATGAAAGCTTTAAAACTAATCCATGGTCCTGGAGCTCAGACTCTTTGGATATTGGCGTGAAAGACTAAAAAGCAATAGTTGTTTCCAGTTAATACAAAACCATAGAGTGAAAGAAAAATGAATGGATGTAAGTCAAATTTTGATTTCTTGGTATCAATATTGTTTTCATCATAAACTGAATTTTGAAGGCTAAATAAGACCTCTGAGTAAATGGTATCAGGGCTGAGAACTACAATTATACCTACTTAGAGCCAAACCCAAAGCAAAAACTAAAATAAAAGGGCTGAAAAAATGCAGACATACAGGCAGATAAACAGAAACACACACAAACATCTTGCCTTTTATATATATATATATATATATATATATTATCGATTTTATGCAGTATTGTAAGAACTGCAACCTTGAAATTTCTAAATATCATTTCTTATGTCTTTGTCTATGAGTGTATCAAATTTGATTAAAATCGGACCACTCCTTCTATAACCTAATTTTTTTTTATTATCAATTTTCAATATTTATCGGGGGTATCTCGACATAAAACCTAGCTAAAAATACTCGCAGACGCTTATGGTACAACTGTGTAAATTTTTAAGAAAATCGGTTCAGCCATTTCAGAGTCTATAGGTAATGGACACACACACACACACACACACACACACAAAGTTCAATTTATAAATAAATTTAGATTTATTGTTGCATGTAAGAAAGAAATATGCTTTTGAAAGTTAAAGCATATATAAAGACAAAATAATATGAAAGAAATAAAAAGCACTGTTTAGCAGCCTGATCTCTTCATCTTATAAATGGAATAGAATTTAGTTATATGGTAACTAGATTTCATGAGGGTGCTTCTATTGTTCTTTTCCTTCAACACCCACACATGGATGGTGAGTCTGGTATAGTTCCTGTGTCTTGCTAACCTGAATAAAGACCTATGATTATACCACCTCTGTTTAAAACTGTCTCCCATGTATCCCACATAAACCATTTTCTACCTATTAGGATTTTCAACCTCAGCTTTATACACCCCTCCTTGTTTTACAAGCAACACCTAGCAGACATTGCCCTTTTCTTACATGAACCACCTCCATTTTCATTCTAAATGTTACTCTTAGAGTTCTTGGTGTTTTGTTTTCTTACAGCTTTGTCCAAGTTACTGGTGCAACTGTAACTCATGTTTACTGTATTTTTGTTAAAGATCTTATTTGCAATTCAGAGGACTTAAGGGAAGTGCTTTTTCCAAAATTCTATATCATCTTTATAATAATCATTATCATACATATATATATATATATATATAAAAGCCAAAATATGATGTTTAGAACAGCTCATGATTAAACATGATAGACATTCATTGTCTTTTATATTTAACAGTATAAGTTTAGAAAAAAAAATATACATATATATAGAATTAATATGAGCAAAAGAATATCACTTAATTGATTGATATTAGCTTCAGCATCCCAAGTCCAGTGTTTTGTAGGTGGATTTTTTTCTGTTCACTCGTTAGGGTTTTTTTCCACAATTTATTGTTAATATTTACAGATTTTGGCTTTTTATATTGCTGTGAATTGTTTTTGTTTGAGGGTGTTTGCTCTTGCATGTATTTCCGGTTGTAGCAGGTTTAATGTGTCATAGTCATCTGTCATTACTTTTTACCTTCTTTCTTTTGTTTTCTCCTTCCTTTTTTTCCTTCTTTTCTTTTGGAATTTTGTTATTTATTGATTTATTGTTATTGTTAGTAGAAGTGTCATCGTTTTTAATGTTTGAATGTTGAATATTTGTATATGCATGTGCACACATACACACACACACACTTGTTTTAAATGCTTTTCTATCAGTATTCCATTGTCAGCAATTTTGATTTCACACAGTCTTCCAAATGGCTACTAATATATATATATATATATATATATATATATATCTCAAAATCTTTCTTTCTTCGTAATTGTGATTTCACTCAAGATTGTTCTTGGTTGTTGACATAAGCTAAAAAGTAGATTTAGACAGAGTATTAGTCAAAGATAATATCATTTTTTTTATCAGTGGCTCATAAATTTAAAATATGAAAACACAAATTTTTGTTTGTCTAAAATTCTCCATGAAAGAGAAACCTTATCAACAGACAGAATTTATTAGAAGTTATTTCCATTTTTTCCCTCTGACTTTCAAACTAAGTCTGTTGAAGCTCCAATTTCTGCAAAATCATTAACATGTAGAATCAGAAGCGTTGTAGATATGAAATCGAGAGAGAGATTTGATTCCAGAGCAGAAGAAATAGTTCTTTCAATTGTGTTGTCTCTTGCATCTGCAGGTATAAATATTTTCTTTTCTTTTAAATGATGAATATAAAAAAAGAAGGAAACGTTTGCATTGATTTTCTTTTGAGTTTGAAATAAGGAAGAAAAAATATTAAATTCAGATGACAGAAAAGATACGTTGATATTTTCAGGCAATCAAAATGTCAAACTAAAGTCAAAAGAAATGTGTCTTTTTTAAACTTAAGCAAATGTGTTGAACATGTAGGCATAAATAAAAAAAACAAAAAACATTTGATTATTATTTATTGTTAACATAACTGAAGATGTCCTTTCAGAAAGAAAATCAGTCATGGCAATAAATTGACTCATGACAAAATTCTGATACATTTTAGAAAATATTTTGTCTAGAAATCTGAGAATGTGTGTGCTTTTATTTACACATTTGGGTTAAAGTACACAAGGTATTTTTTTTTTGTTTTTTCCTGAAATGTGTGTGTATACACATTCATACATATATATATATATATATATAATTGTACATTAGTGCCATAACTCAGTTTCATGCATTATGCAATCATCAGGTGCATATTTCAAAGTGACCATTTAAGAAATTTGGTGTTAAGTTCATGTGATGTTCATGGAAATTATGTAATTAAGTTTTAAGATATTAAGATACTATTTTTTAATTTATCAACAGTATAATTTAAAAAGACAAAATGGAGATGAAAAAATGTTTTAATAATTATTAAAATGCAGGGAGATTAATTCAAAGCGGCTAATTCATAATTATTATTAATAATTATATTTGCAAGGAAAGAAAGGATGAAAGCAGAAGAGTGAGAAACAAATAAACAAATGCATAGGGAAATTAGTATTAAGTCAAAGTACTTCAGTTCTTTTTTATTTGGCAGTATTATTTATAGAGCTTGCATCCATTTAGATGATGATGTTAAATGTGATTTTGAATCCATAAAAAATAAATAGCAATATGATTTCAATAACCACTACAAAGTTACTGCTTTATCGATATATTATCGGCAATCAAAAAACAAGAAGAACCCAATTATTACCATGAATATTGTCATGAAAACCAAATCTTATAAATAACCCTAATCTTGTTCTTCCGTGTGCCTTGTCCTTTTAGGGTGTAGGTGATCATGGCTTTCCACATTTCCCTATGCCTGGTGGCTCTTAGCATGCCTTCTCCTATTACACCACGCAACCCTCGTTCTATCATCCACCTGATTAGGTCCTTCAAGTATGTTATCCACTGCTTTCCCATGTCTCTTTTCCCCTCTATCTGGCCTGTTAGTATCAGATTCTCCAAGTCCTCCTTCCTCATCACATCCCAGGAACTTCAGCTGTCTCTTCCTGATGCTTAGTATTAATTTCCTTTTTGCTTCCACCATTTCTAAGACCTCATCATGGCTCACATGCTTGATCCATGATATTCGCAGCATCCTTCTGTAGAACCACATTTCAGTTGCTTCAAGTATTTCCTTCAGCTTTGATGAAATTGTCCAACATTCACTGCCATATTGAAGAACCAACAACACATAGCAATCCAGTCCTCTCTTCCTTGTTTCTAGTGAAAGTGTCCTGTTTCTTAATACTTTACTCAACTTCTGAAATGCTTCTTTTGCCATGCCAATTTGCCTTCAGATCTCTGTGTTGAACTTTCCGTCTTCTGTTATAACACTTTCCAGGTATTTAAACTTTTTGTACCTGCTTGATTTTAGTATCCCTGACCTGTATTTGAGATATTGCTTCTGTTTAAATAACTAGAGACGAGTATGAAATGGATGATAGGTAAACATATCTACCTCACTTCTGAAGAGGTCTTTGAAATAATTACACTACCTCTTTTGTAATGTTTCAGATAACTCGATATAAACTAAAAGAATTTCTTCCTCAGTGTTTGAAAGTTTCTGCTCATGTTCAGTCATTTCACTGTTTCCTTACATGCTGGCCTTCTATGCAAACTGTGGAGCTATGGTATAACTGGACATTTGTTTGACCTAATCCGGTCGTTCCTCTCTAACTGCACATTGAAGGTGGTATTAAATGGACATGCCTCCCAAAACTACCATACGAATGCGGGTGTCCCTCAAGGCTCTATCCTAGGTTCTACCCTCTTTCTGATCTACATTAATGATCTCCCCAATGCCATAAAATCCCAAGTAGTAATGTACACCAATGACACCACAGTTTACTCTTGCCTTAATCAAAACTCTGGTGTGGGCGACAAAGCGAACCTCACTGCCAAGCTTGCAAAGGACCTCAAATCCGTAGTGGACTGGGGTAAGAAATGGCTCATAAATTTTAATGCTTCCAAAACGAAGTTGCTATCAATTAACCATCATAGACAATCGCACCTACATCCCGTTAGCATGGAACAGGCTGGCCTTCAAGAGAATAAAACACTATGCCTCCTTGGCTTCACACTCTCAGCGGACCTTAAGTGGAATGACTATATCGAATCCATTGCTAAATCTGCTGCTATGAAAGTCGGTTCCCTGTGCAGGGCCCGGAAGTTTTTTCTATCTGAATCTATCCTGCACATATATAAATCTACCCTCTGCCTGTGTATTGAATACTGCTGCCAGATCTGGTTGGGTGCCCCTGCTGTTCTCCTTGGGGGTTCTTGACAAAATACAATGGAGAGTCTGTAATGTGATCAATACCAACTTAGCAGGCTGGCTGCAGTCACTCTCTCACAGGCGTGACGTGGCTTCCCTGTGCCTCTTCTGTAAATACTTTCACGGCTTCTGCTCCAATGAACTTAGATCACTGGTGCCCCCGAGGTACGAATTTGCACGAGATACTAGATTAGCAACTCGGTCCCACCCTTTTACAATCACAATTTCTACTCAAACAGCTTCTTTTCTCGCACATTCCGCCTGTGGAATTCCCTCCCATTGCTTGCTTCCCCAACAGCTACAATCTCCAGGAGTTTAAATGTAAGGTCAATAGACACCTCCTAACACACTAACTTGCATCCATTTTCTTAAACACTCTTCCCATCTACCCAACCCTCATCCTCGGTATCCTTACTCGTCTATCACCCTTTTTCTGACATTTTTTATATTTAACCACTCTTTCTCATCACCTTCCTCTATGAAACCCCTTGTGCAATAGTGGCAGTGGAATGCCTTGCTTAGGGTGAAATGATTAAAAAAAAAAAAAAAAAAAGTCTGACATACTTCAGTCCTGGGAAGAGGAGATATGAGAAAGGAGAAAAAGATAACAGTTTAGAAGAACATGAAGAAGAGCCTCGAGTGACAATTTCCTGGCTATTGGAAGATTACCTCAGTTGTAAACCTCAAGGCCATGCTTGTGAATACTGGAATCTTTTCAGAAGAAGATAGCCTGGAACCACGAATTCACAAGGAAAAATAGAGAAATTTAAGTAGGTTTCATTATGGGCCAATATATTAAGCAAATATTTAAAAAATGTAGAATCTTTCTACACTGCTGGAATGGATACCATGACTATTCAAGAAGGAAATGTTGAGGCAGGGTAGGTGGGATTGTGTTAGTTGATTAGTTGTATTTTTAACAACCAGTCAGAACCTCTTAAAGCACTAGAAAAGAGTTTGGGAACCTAACAACCAGTCAGAAGCAGCAGCCAGTGAACTGCCAATTTGGTACCATCACAATAGAATGTCACAGCTACTGGTCAGAGTGATCAACAAAAGTTTAGACAGTTAAATCAGTTATTCATATTAAGTCATGAATTAGTCTAAGTTCTGATGTCTACTACCAACTAAAAAGTTGGGATGGTAAGACTTGTCTCTAGTCACCACAGTTTCTCAACTTTGATTAGTAACAGTAGGTATGCATATTTTACAGTAAACACATTGTAGGGAGGGGCTGAGGTAAAAAGTGTGATCATTAATCATAATGGAGAGAACAAAATACATGACAGAAGGAGAATAGGCAAAAGCATCAGAAACGAAAACAACAACCAAAGAAAATTAAATAATAAGACATTCAAACATATTTTGTATGTCTCTCTCTCTCTCTCTCTCTATATATATATATATATATATATATATATAAACTTATTTATAAATGGAACTTTGTGTGTCCATTACCTATAGACTCCAAAATGGCTGAACCGATTTTCTTGAAAATTTACACAGTTGTACTATAAGCATCTGCGAGTGTTCTTAGCTAGGTTTTGTGTCAAGGTACCTTTTTTTTTCTTTTTTTTTTTTTAATCATTTCACCCCGAGCAAGGCAAAAATGCCACTGATGAGTGGGGGGCTACATAACCGTAAAAAGATTAATTAGAAAAGAGTGAGGAGTACAAACTAGTTAGAAAGGAGCAATAGAAAGCTGAGAATGCAGGTGCGATGACAGATACATAGGTGGAGAGAAAGGGAAGGATATATGGGGGTGGGGAGAGAGCTAGAGTCCAGTGGTTAATAGATGAGTATTGACATTGCATTTAAATTTCTGGAGGTTGTAGCCATCAGGAAAGCAAGAATATGGGAGCGAGTTCCACAGGCGGGAAGTGCAAGAGAAGAAGCTGCAGGAGTAGAATTGTCGTCTGCATTTGGCTAACCTAACTGTGAATGGGTGGGACCCAGTTGCCAGTCTGTTTGCATGAGTAAATACCTGTTGAGGAGGCACCAGTGACTTAAGTTTGTCCGAGCAGAAGCCATGAAAGTATTTAAAAATTGAAAATCGATAATCGAAAAAATCAGGTTATAGAAGGAGTGGTCCAATTTTAATCAAATTTGATACACTCATAGACAAAGACATAAGAAACGATATTCAGAGGTTTCAAGGTTGAAGCTCTTACAATAGTTCAGAAAATTGGATATTGATACCAGGAAATCAAAATTTGATTTACATCTATTTTTCTTTCAGTCTACGGTTTTGCTTTAACTGGAAACAACTATTGGTTCTTAGTCTTTAATGCCAACGACCAAAGATCTGAGCTCCAGGACCATTGATTAGTTTTAAAGCTTCCATTACACCAAGCAACGCCAGGCTAGTATATATATAAAAGGCAAGATGTTTGTGTGTGTGTCTATCTGTTTTTTATACAAATCTACAATTTTTATTTGATTCTCGTCAAACTTCACACAAATATTTTTTAGGCTTCTAGTCAGATCATGGGCTACTTATTTTTTCTGATCCCCCCCCCACCGATATTGGAAATCAATACCCCAATATCCGATCATGTCTGAACAAAGTCAGGATTTCATTTCTTTTATCGTGGTTCTTGCTGCAGAATTTGCTCTAACTTGGTAAAATTATAGTTTTTAGTATAAAACATTAGTAGATCTTCTCAGACAACTCATTTTCCTTGATATCGGAAATCAGTACCCCCAATATTCTATCGAATCTGATCGAAAACCGATATTCAGCCATCAATATGGCTCATTTTCTCCAATTTTACTCCTGATGGGTACAATAAGTTTTCATGGACTAACTTAGGTTAATATATTCTTGGATGACTTATTTGACTTTGGTATGAAATCGATACTCTGATATTCTATCGAGTCTGATCAAAATCAGCTTTTTTATTTTAGTTTTTGCTTCGGGTTTTGTTCTAAGTAGGTATAATTGTAGTTCTTAGTCTCAGCCATGATACCATTTACTCAGAGGACTTATTTAGCCTTCAAAATTCAGTTTGTGATGGAAATCAAAATTTGACTTACATTCATTCATTTTAGTAAGATCTATGGCTTCAAAATCAACCTTTCAACAACCTACATTTTTTGTGCCAACGTCCAAAGAGTCTGAATTCCAGGACCATGGATTAGTTTTTCATACTTTCATTACACCCAAGCAACACCGGGCTATACTGCTAGTATACCTAATCTGTTAATGTGTGTGTCTACATTTTAATGTGTGTGTATTTGTATTTTCAATAGAAATATAAAATTAAAAATTTAAATTAATAAATTAAAAATTGCAATCATTTTCTGTGGTCTCATTCCTAATAGTTGACATGACATCATGTGAGACAATCTCAAACATCTGGCTTCCCAAAGAATATAAAGAATTTTAAATACTGTGCAGATATCATATTTGTTCTTGATCACGACTGCAGTAGTTAAAAGTAAGTAGATAAAAACAACAAAATAGGAACTTTAGACAGCTTATCTACAGCTTTGATCTCAATACTCAATGTAATTTATGTGCATTGTGGTACAGTGGCTATCGGCTCGGAACGAGAAACCGGAGAACCGTATTTGATATTCCAGTTGAATCCATTGCATTCACTTACGCACAAATACCCTTGGGAAAGGTATTTATCTGTCTCATCCCTCCAGCTATGGGTTAAATAGCACGACAGATTGGGTTCTATAGCCTTAGTCGGCAACCAGTCTACCGCAGAAAGCAATGGCACCTACTGCGGGATAATCTTCTGCCCAGTCAGTCATGTCTCTTTCGAGACATGATCGCCCAAAGCGTGTATCACGTATGGCACTAAACTGACTGACTGAATATAATAGTTAAAAACATGATTAAGGCTTCTACTGGGCATAAAATGGGGGACTAGTTTTATATTGTTATGAAGTAATCAACTGATCCCCCACTTAATAATATAATACATCTCTTACCCCTCTAGCTATGAGTGGAATAACAGGACAGATTGGGTTCTATAGCCTTGAACGGCAACCAGTCTACCGCAGAAAGCAATAGCAACCTACTGCGGGATAAACTTCTGTCCAGTCAGTCATGTCTCAAAAAAGACATGATTGCCCAAGCATGTGTCACATATGGCACTTAAGTGGCTGATTGGTAGTACTCTATGGTGGTAGATTATTCTTGTTCCAATGACCAAGCATTACAAGCAGTTGTCATTAGCAGGCTTAAGGCTCTATGTTGTCTACTAAAAATTCTCTCGTGGATTAACACATTGTGAGCACCCCTTGGCCAGGCAGTGTGTCTTTTCATTTGTGTGGAATAATAACTGAACAATGTACTTCCTTTTTCTCACAGTGAGGTTTACCTTGTACAAGACCTGAGAGCCAGTCAAAGTAAAGTGTTACAGATAAGGAGGCACAATTTATGGAGATACATAAGATGATAACTAAATTTGAAAAGGTTAGGACTGTATTGATCAGAAATTTTTTTTTTTCTATCTCAGCTGTAAATTGATAAGCAAGATAAGCTAAGAACTCATCTGAACAATTACCATGAAATAATAACAGAGGACTGGTTCAAGGGAAAAAGGTGCTTGAGTTGAACTTCTCACTCATGAAAACTGAGAGTGTGAGTGTTCCTTCTGATGCATGAAACACTGTTGGTTTGAGCCATGAAAGTTAGAACTGGTGGATTTAAGGAATATATATTTTTTTTTAATCATATTACCCCGAGCAAGGCAGTAACGCCACTGATGTGCAGGGGGCTATGTAAGAGTGAAAAGATTGGAAAAGAGAAAGCCGGAGACCACATCCTAAACAGGGAACAAGGGATGAGTCTCTTCATTCGTTCAATAGACGTGGGTGGAGTGTGAACCAGGCAATAGTTTAGTCTATCTACTCCAATTGAAAAAAAAAAAAAAAAAAAGAAAAAGGAGTGAAAAGATTGGAAAAGAGAAAGCCAGATACCATATCTTGAACAAGGGATGAGCCTCTTCACCTGTTCAATAAACGTGGGTGGAGTGTGAACCAGGCGATAGTTTAGTCTCTCTACTACAATTGAATTGTAGTTTGTCTAAGCACTTTCCATGGAAATAAGGATAGAGAAGGAAGAGGCTTGCAACATTTCATCTGTGAGAAAATGGTAGTAGGGTGGAATATAATTTGGACTCTCTTGATAGTAGAAAGTGTGGACTGGATAGCTCCTACCCAAATATGGCATCTGTAATACATTTTAGGTTTGATTTGGTTGCTGAAAATTAGAATTTATGTGAGGAGTCAGGTACGTACTGGAGTAGTATGGGGAACCAACTAGTTTCACTTCATTTTTAGTGATGGATTATATGCATGAGTTCCATTCAAAGTATAGGTTGAGTTTGTGGACCAATAGTTGCTGAAGGCAGGGGCCTCCCCCAGGGAACTTCATCCAGCAAAACTAATAGATTATATTTAAGGAATGTAGTTTTTCTAAGAACTTTCTATGGAAATAAGAATAGAGAAGGAAGAGGCATGCAACATTTCATCTGTGAGAAAATGGTGGTAGGGTGGAATATAATTTGACACCTGTAAGGACCCAGGGACACTATCAGGTATGGCACTTAACTGACAAACTGAAATTAAATAAAGAGTTCACTTCAAAATTCTTTGAAGAATATTTGGATCGGGAGTGACTTGATGATGGTTAAATGGCTGAAATATTGTGATAGCAACAACAAAGATGGGAACAACAGTGTATGTCTAAATAAGTTTTAAAATGTCTTTGCTTTTAGCAGTAAGGCTCACTCAGTACAAGTACCGGTAGCCACTCAAGTTAGAGGGTTACATTAAGGGGTAGATCATATGGATAGAAGGGGAAGATAATTTGTAACTCTAGAATTGAACAGGTTAAGATTGTAGTGATTACAGAAACATCCTCCTGACAAGCTGTTTCACAGGGCAGTTGCTTGTGAAAAGGAGCTGTTTGAGTAGAATATGGAGGGAATGTGGGTGGTTTTGCTATAAAGTAAGGTACAGGAATGTAGTTTCTCCAAATGCTTTCTGTGGTAGTAGCAATAGATCAATTGGAGACCTCTCCCCATTTTGTCTGTGTGAGAGAGTTTGAAGGGCCTGTAGTTATTAATGTGTATAGAAAATTATGAATGTATCTTTCCTGTTTTGAATGTTTGAGTTTCAGAAAAAACTAGAATCTGAAATTAAATGACAAAATTTTATTTCATTTCATTTCATTCTAAAAGGCAATCTCCCATCATGACAAATGGGAATCAGTTTTCTATGAAAACGTGGTCATAAGCTGATACAATTTCTTGCTCCATTACACATTTATCCTGATTGAATCAGATTATTTGTCAAAGTGTCCACAGTTTCTTTCATAAATACATGTTTTTTTTTTCTTTCTGAAAAATCATGGCAGCATTATCACCACCACCACCACCAGTTGCAACTTTGTTGACTTTGTCCAAAAATTTCATAGAGAAAGAAAAAACTAAAAGTACAACGAAACTGATCCAGGGTAAAAGAACAGAATAAAGAGATTGGGAATAGGGTTGAATGAAAAATAGGCGGTTTTTACTGTTATTTGTTTATTTAGTTTTCATTTACTTTTTTAATGTTGTTTCCAATGATTTATAGTTTATTCACCATCATTCTTTTTCTCTTTGTCTGTGAGGGTCAACACAGAACATTAAACTTAGCTTTCATAAAATGACTTTGCCTTGTTCAGAAGATATGTTTTTTTTCTCTGTTTTTTATAGATGTATTACAAACTCATTCTCTCTAATTCGCTATATACCACAGAGCATGAATACTGTTTTAAATAGGTGGGAAGAGATTTTTTTTCTCTTAAAGTTTAGAATCCTTTTGACCAACACTTTTTCAGAAGGTAGCAATGACAAAGTTGACTGACATAACAAAACAAAAGACTATATATATATATATATATATATATATATATATATATATATAGTCATCCGCAGACAGATCTGTTTTTCTGTATCACAGCTCATCAGTACGGTTAGACGTCTAATTGCTTTTTACCCAGGATTGAAACCCGACCAAATTGGCATCAGTCGGCTATTCTACCTATGGGCGCTCAATAGAAGGAGGCAGACTTTTTAGCATGTATATTATCATTATACATGCCCAATAGCTGAGAGTGTTCTAATTCATTACTGAATGAATGATGTGTATATGCTAGAGTAGCTGCTGTTTTTCAAAGTCTGCCATTCTTCCAGAGTGCTCAATCAGGGTGTGAGTGCATAAATAGTCATCTGCAGACAGATCTGTTTCGCTGTATCACAGCTCATCAGTATGGTTAGACATCTGATTACTTTTTGCCCAGGATTGAAACCCAACTGAATTGACATCTGGCCACCAAACTCCTCAGACTGTCTACTCCTTGATTCTTATGTATGGGTACAATTGAGTGAGAGACTGTGGGGGATGAGAAATTAATTAAAATCAACTCTCTTCTTCACTTTTACAAAAATTCACAATGACGTGTGAAATCCTGGTCTTCCCAAATAAAAAAGGATTGACCATATGCTTAATGAAAAAGTTCAAACCAGATTTTGCAAGTAGGTGTTAAAATGATTTTTGATGATTGGGAGTGACTTGCAAGACCAAAAGGACTTTGTGTGTAAGTGCAAAAATATCTAGATTACAATAAAAGGACTTCATCAATGTCAGTCAAGTCAGTCAGATAGAAACAGTGAGAAAGACAACACTAAAATATAACTTTGAACTTGGCTCGGACATTGTCCTCTTTCACTTTCTCCTTATCTCTTTCAATAATGACTACTACAAACATTTTGTATGAACTCTACCCTTAACCTCTTAATAATGTTTCTAATTGCACATTAACTCCTACAACTTAGGTCAGTCTTTTCCTTTAATAAATTTCTATTTTAACATGAAAAATGTATATTTTTATTCTTAGATTATTCTTACACTATTCCACATATTCCAACTGACAACTGACCTTCTAATGAAAACCTTCTGATGATTATAACTCTGGATAAAACTTGTAAGCTGTAGGGAGTTCGGTTGAGTCTGATACAAGGCCAAATCAAAGAAACATTAACCAGCTCCTTATGGCTATAAGACCACCGAAACTCCAAAGATGAACTGAAAGCATGTGTTATGGTGGCATTCACCAACTTAAACAAGGAGACCACCCAGAAGAGATGAAGGAGATTTCAAAATCACTCTTCTCAATAATTTTTTACAGTTAATTTATCATGATAAAGGAAATGATGATACATTTCTGTTTGTAGATTTGCACAGTGAATAAAGAGGTTTGCATAGGGTCAACACACCTACCAGTTAAAAAGACAAGTTAGAGATTCATCAAAGACCCCTCCTCAATAGCTTATACTCCAATAGGACCAATAGGTTTAGGGTGTTTAAAGATGCAGCAATAAAGACTATTGTCTTTTAAATACCCTCATATTAGTAACACTAGTCTTAAGCCATGATGTATGGTCATCAGCAAACACAGGAGCCCAAAATGCCAATTACAGATTGGAGATACTAAAATCAAGCAAATACAAAAGTTTAAGTAGTTGGGAAGTATTCTAACAGAAGACAGAAAGTGTGACATTGAAATCTGAAGTCGAATTGGCATGGCGAAGGACGCATTCCAGAATCTGATCAGAGTATTAAGAGACATGAAAATTTTGCTAGAAACAAAGAGAGTACTGGATTGATATGTGACATCTGTTCTTCAATATGGCAGTGAATGCATGCTGAACAATATCATCAAAGATGAAGGAAAAACTTGAAGCAATTGAAATGTGGTTCTACAGTAGGATACTGTGGATATCAAGGATCAAGCATGTGAGCAATGATGAGGTTTTGGAAGGTCTGGAAACAAAAAAAGAAATTAATACTGAGCATCAGGAAAAGACAGCTTAAGTTCCTGGGACATGTGATGAGGAAGGAAGACATGGAGAATCTGATACTCACAGGTCAGATAGAGGGAAAGAGAGAAAGGGTGAAGCAGCGGATAACATATTTGATAGGCCTGAGCAGGTGGGTGGCAGAGCGGGGTTTGGGTGAGGTCACAGTAGAAAGCATGCTAAGAGTTACTAGGTATAGGGTGACATGGAAGGCCATGATCGCCTATGTCCTGAAGGGACTTGGCTCATAGAAAAGTCTTAAGCCAGCAGAACAGGTATGCATAATGTAAGACAATAAAGGAGACTTTAAAAAGGGTCCTTTGCTCGGATATCCTGTTTGTGTCAAAAATGAAATTCATTGTTGCAGAAGGACTTTATAATAAATTTGATGATATGTTGGTGGTTGGTTGTTTTGTTTTTATGGCAAATCAACCTCTGTGGGTCATTTATTACCAACTAAATTTTATTTATTTATTGCTGGTAATATCTTTTTCTTTCAACAATTTATTGTTGTTTTTATGTAAGTTTTGTGTCTAGTAATACTTTTTTCTTTTCAAGTATCAAGATTCATTGGGATTTGTTTTTAAGGGCAGGGCCCCCAAGTCCTACCCTTGGTATTTAACCTATAACTGGAGGGAAGAGACGGATTAATACCTTTCCCAAGGGTGCCAGTGCTTAAGTGAATGCAGAGCATTCAACTGGAATTCAAACTCAGCCCACCAATTTCTTTTTCCGAGCCAATATCCACTGCACCACAAAGCACATCTGTCACTAAAGGCTTACAGCACCAGGTATTCCCAAGCGGTCACCCGTCTAAGTACTGACCAGGCTCAATGTTGCTTAACTTTGGTGATCAAGCGAGAACCGGTGTATTCAACATGATATGGCCATAAGCCTGATGATATGTACATTTATATTATTAGTTTTTTTAAATGCCTTGGTCTTTCAGGTGATGATTACTTTCTACAACTTCTTTTCTTTAATATATGTGAATTTGCTGGACATTTCATTTTGATTTCTTTTTCCATGTAAAATAATTAAAAAAATTTTTTTGGCTTAGATGCAAGTGAAATTGTTTGCTTAAAGCTTTTTTTTTCTCTTTTTCTTTTTTAGGTGAGTTCTACATTTTTTTTCTCATTTTTGGAAGAAGCTAATTTGGTAAGTTCAACTTACTTTTCTCTTTAAACTTAATGCTGATAATCTGACAGACAAATTATGGGTCAGACAAGGAAGTTTTAAAGAAAATATAAAGGACTGGCTCTTGATAATAATCAGAAAGACAGCTGAAGAAATTTTAGGACATGTATCAAGAAAAGAGAACAGAAAGTGTGACACTGAGATTCGAAAGTGCACTGGTATGGCCAAAGATGCATTTCGAAAGTTAAGCAGAGTATTGACAGACAGGAAGATTTTGTTGGAAACAAAGAAAAGAGTACTGGACTGTTATGTGATATCTGTCTTCCTATCTGGCAGCAAATGCTGGACAATCATCTCCAAAATGAAGGGGAGACTTAAAGAAACAGGAATGTGGTTCTACAGAAGGATTTTGAGAATACTATATACCAAACATGTGAGCAACGACAAGGTTTTGGAGAGGATGCAAATAAAAAAAAAATTTACTGAACATCTGACAGAGACAGCTGAAGTTAATGAAACATGTAATGAGAAAGAAAGGCTTAGAGAATCCATTATTATTTTTTGCCAATATTCATATATTGACACTTAAGTACTGAATTTTATACTTATACTTAACATCAGAAAGAGTTAAAATTACTAGGGCACATAATGAGGTTTGTGAGCTTGGAAAATTTAATACTCACAGGACAAATTGAAGGTGAGATGGAAAAGGGATACAAACAGAAAATCTAATTGAGTAAATTAGTAGAATATGGTTTATGAGAGATAAGACAGACCCAAGTTTATTAAGATCTACACAGGACAGGAAATTGTGGAGAGCTATCATTGCCTATGTTCTGGAGAGACATTCAAAGAAGACACTTCTTACAAAAAACAGAATTGATCTAGTAAAAAATACTTTAGATTTCTGATCAAACATGACAATAAATTGTCAGTGACACTTTAAAAATCTGTCAAAAGGTGTTGCACAAATAATAAGCTATACATGATTTCATCTATTCACAAGATTGTGGATATTAATATACAATTTTGAACTGAATTAATACAGAAGTATTGAGTGCTTAAACCTAGTCTAAAAATGGGAGTCTTAGTTCATTGTAAATTATGGTTACAAATCTCAGGTTCTGTAGAAGACATGGCATAGCATACTTTTGGGAGAGATTGCTATTTAAGTATATTTTCTCAATTCAGTTTTGGACCAAATTTAAGAAATACCTGTGTGCACTCAAGCACATGAATATATATGAACAGACTTTGATAGATAGATAGATAGAAAACTCACTTAGATAATGAACTGGCTAAAATAAATAGATAATGAATAGATGTAGATTCATAGAAAACTGATTTGCATAAATAAGTAAAAAATGTAAACACCAAAGCTACTCATAATAGATACATGTTCTGGGAAAAGATTCGACATTGTGCCAGGCTCTTTACTATCACATGTAACTTGTCAATCGCTGATCCTCATTTGTATTGCAAACGTCAAATTAGCGTCAATGCTGATGCGCTGTAAATTGAATGACTATATACATACGCAGACATTGATTAAAGTTCGTTGTCATTACACATTTCAAACTGATGATACAACATCTTTGTCTTTGGCTGCTTTTGTGAATAGGCTCTTTTGTTTTCTAGTTAAATGGGGAATTTAAAAAAAAACTACTCCTTTGTTCCAAATTTCTCTGAAAAAGCAACAAATATAAAATGTCTTTTGATCAAAATGGTAAACTAATTACAGTAATATTACTCCTTCTACTACTAATAAAAATACGAAATGAGACAAAATAAGGCAAACAGAGAGAGAGAGGAGAAGAAGAAAAGCTCCATGTTATTGTGAGTTGTTTTCATGACCGAAATTCTACAGGCTTTTATACATGACATAATAAGCTCCTATGGTACAGAATGTAAGTTTCCGTCTTGCTTGAAAATATTTCTTTGTTCTAGATTGCTGTAGTATATTTTAATAACTGAAAGGAAGTACAGAAAATGGCAAATCAGTCCCTACTATTTAAAAATTTAATTACTGAATTTTCATTTATTAATATCTTCTGAAATCTTTCTTCCAAATTTTGAAACTTTCTTTAGAAACCTCACAACAGAACATGAGAAATAAATCGTAAATATATGTAATAGTAATGGTGAGAATAGTTGTTTCTTAACAAGAAGCATTTGGCATTCATTGATCAAGTCATGGTTGCTGTTGGTCAAAATTTATAAAATCTTTCACTTAAACTTTTTTCAGGAAAATTAGTAGGTTAATTGCCATACGTGATATAAACTTTGATGATCATGTCTCTTTAAAGAAATGACTGACAGGGCAGAAGATTAATTAATTCTTGGTGGGGCTGAGAATATTTTATGAATCATCTTGGTTGGGCTGAGAGTTTTTCAGTATCTTCTCATCTGCTGTATATCATGAGGTTGGAAAAGTTGTCTTATAATCCATTCAACTTTTTCTTATTAATCATCTAACCCTAACTTTTTGAATCTTCTCTAATTTGATGCCAAATTGAATGACTTTTATTTACCAATGAAATGACCTTCAACTCAGGTTTCTTCAATAAAATTTTGAATACTTTTTGATTTTCAACAAAGTGGATAATATTTATCATGATAGTCATAAGGTTATTGGTGTTGAAATAACGCTCTGGTTTTTGTGCTTCATATAAACAAAATGAAGATTATATTATAATTGTTATTCTCATCACTTACAGATGGAGGCAATATGGAGATTATTGCTACATTGTGTATTCCATCAAATTCTTGCACTTCATGACAATATCTTTTATATATATTCATCCCCCCAAAAAAAAACAAAGCGAGAAGATTGGAAAAGAGAAAGCCTGAAACCACATCCTAAACAGGGAACAAGGGATGAGCCTCTTAACCTGTTCAATAGACATGGGTGGAGTGTGAACCGGGCGATAGATAGATCTATCTACTCCAATTGAAAAAAAAAAAAACAAAGTGAGAAGATTGGAAAAGAGAAAGCCGGAAACCACATCCTAAACAGGGAACAAGGGATGAGCCTCTTAACCTGTTCAATAGACATGGGTGGAGTGTGAACCGGGCGATAGATAGATCTATCTACTCCAATTGAAAAAAAAAAAAAAACAAAGTGAGAAGATTGGAAAAGAGAAAGCCTGAAACCACATCCTAAACAGGGAACAAGGGATGAGCCTCTTAACCTGTTCAATAGACATGGGTGGAGTGTGAACCGGGCGATAGATAGATCTATCTACTCCAATTGAAAAAAAAAAAAACAAAGTGAGAAGATTGGAAAAGAGAAAGCCGGAAACCACATTCTAAACAGTGAACAAGGGATGAGCCTCTTAACCTGTTCAATATGCTTTCTGTAACCTTAGATCTTTCAATGAAGTTGTGTACTATCATAAAACAGCAATTCTGGTTTTGATTTGATGAATTCCTAGAGGAATTTTCTTATATCTTGAAAGTATTGGGGCTACTGACAAGACAGTGTTGCATGGAATAAAGTAATTGTCTGAAAATAATCAATCTTGATTTTCTGCTGCATGCACAACTTTTTCTACCTTCACATTTACAAGGTAGGAAAATCATGTCAAATTAATTTTTCACTAAAAGTTCTTTTTTATTCTAATGTATCATTAAAACAAGCAATTGCTCAGACTAGCATTACACAGAAGTTAGAGATATTGAATGTTTTTCTGGATCTTGCTTCCATTTTCTTCATTTTAGATTCTTATCAAAAACATATTTTCTTATCTCCAGTAACATTTTTGGCAGACCTGAAGGAGACTACCACCACCATTAAATTTGTTGTTTTTCATTTTTTTTTTTTTTTTTTTTTTTTTTTTTTACTTTTTACTTTTTTCAGTGTAGTCTTATTGATTACATCCTATACTTGCCGATGGACAAAAAAATTGGAATAAATTTCAATATTTAAACAATTTTAGGTAGTGGGGGCTCAGTTTCTCATACAACAATATAGTAAATTGATCCTCCAATTTGGAACCACTCGCTGGTATGACATTGCCATCAACTTTAAATTTGTTTTTTTTCAATATTTTTTTACTTTTTCAGTGCAATCTTATTGATTAAACCCTAAACTTTACAAGTGACAAAAAAGTTGTAAAAATTTCAATATTTAAACAATTTTTTTTTTTGGCGGGGGGCTCAGTTTTTCATACAAACTTATATTGTAAATCGATCCTGTGCAACTAACTTTTTTGCTTGTGAATATTCAACAACTGAATCCTTTGCGAAATTTTTGAATAAAGCTATTCTTGGTGTTTCCAAAGAAGATGCCATTGTAAGAACTAAAGAGAACTTGAAAAAGACAAAAACAAGAGCAAACAACTCATTCCAAAAACAAAACAAAACAAAGCAACCCCAACACGAGTGGTCCCAAAATGGAGGATCGATTTACTATAACGTTGTGTGAGAAACTGAGCCTTCTCCCTGAAATTGTTTAAATATTGAAATTTTTACAAATTATTTTTGATAATTGGAAATTTTATATAATAATCAATAAGACTACACTGAAAAAAGTAAATACAAATGAAAAACAACAAATTTAAAGGTGGTGGTAGTCTCCTTCAGGTCCGCCGAATTTTTTTGCAATGGAAAAAAGGTAAAAGACAAGTATTTAAAAACTGGTTCTCAACCTTTTTGCTGTGATTACCCCAAAATACAATTTCACTATTATGCATTATCCCCATGAACAAATACCCATAATATAGGAAAAGAAGAAATTATATTTTCATACATGAAAAGCAGAAAAGTTAATGAAAATTATTCAATACAATAGTATTAATCTATAATAATCAGAGGTAAAGAAGCCGTAATCTAGCCATGATTCTTAATGTGAGTGTTGAGCTTGTATTGCCTGTGCCAGTTTATTTATTTTTGGCTTTGTGACTGAAAGGGCTATTCAGGCATTGTTTGCCACGTTTTGTTGGTCTTCATTCTTTCGTATTAATTCGATGTAAAACCTATTTTCTTAGCTTGTGAATTTTTAAAGATAAAATCAATAAAGAGATAAGTAAATGTTAGGAATACTTTTAAAGTTTCTTCATCACTGTTCAAATATAATGCAGGGAACTTTTGTATCATTATAATAAGTGCTCTTCAATTTTTAATTAAATGATTATTTATAATTCTTCTTGTTCTATATTCCATGTCTCTTCCAAAACTTCCTGTCCTTTGTAGACTTTAGCAGTTTTTCTCCTTTTAATAAGTCTCATACCTTTTTGTTTTACCAACCATTCATGACGTTGGTAGCTCACTACCGTCACATCTCTCTCTTGTCTTCAATATACCTTGTGAGGGCTAAATTTTTCAAATTATCATTCATCATGATGCGTCTGAGGAATTTCAGCTAACTCTTATTTTGAATATAAGTATTCTTTTTATTACCATTTTTTTTTTACTTTCACATTGATTACGCACTCAATTTAAAGAATTCACAGTATTTTTCTGTAGAACCACATTCCTGTTGCCTCTTGCTTTCTCTATATTTGTCATGAAATTGTCCACCATTTTATGATGGGCTTCACAAACCAAAACTCTTCTTTGTTTCTAATGAATTTTTTCTCTTTTTCTCAGCACTTAGCTTTAGAAGTGCCTCTTTTGCTAGTCTCAATGCCTGTTCAAATTTTGTGTCAAATTTTTCATCATCTGTTACACCACTTCCCAGATATTTAAGTTCCTGTACTTGCCTGATGTTGGTATCTCTGATTTGTAACTCACATGTTGGGTTTTTATTCTTGCTGCTGACCATATTTAGTCTTCTTGCCATGGATGATTAGTCCTTTTTTTTTCTTTCTTTGAGATCCTGTAGTTTTCTGTGTAATCCATCAACACAGTGTCATCTGTACATCTTATATTGTTAAGATGATGCACACCAATAATAAATTATACGACGGTTTCCAGTTCGCTTAGGATAGTGTCACTGTAGAGGTTGAATAAATCTCAGAAGAGACATCCTTGTTTTATGACCCTTTCGATTTTTCTGTAACTACTGGAGTCCATTATCTGTATGCAGGCTGTTTGTTCCAAGTATAAGTGCTATGGTGCCTTATCTATGGGGAATTGACTCTTCCTCCTCCATTAATACTATCCTGCATGACTTCCAGGGAAGCAGTCAGGATGCAGCATAACTATACAGTTCAAACGTAAACTTCTATTTGCTGACTACTGACACTCTTATTATTGTATATATGTTATGTTATTCTAATACACTAGTTGAACCTACCTTCTTGTTTCTGTGTCTTTCTTCTTGGCCCTAATAGGCCACAACAATAATTTATGGTTTATTCTAGCATCCTATCCAAATAGATTAAGTTTTTGTAACAGTTCAAATAAATAGATCCTTGTGCTGTACCTTTTCAAATGCTTTTTCATGAAACAGAAAACCTAAGTGCACATCTCTTTGCATTTATATTGCTAACTCTGATATTCTAATTAGGAATATCGCATTTCTTGTTCCAGTGTCTTGGTGATAAAATAAAATCTAGATCATGGGTTCTCAACCTTTTTGCTGTGATTACCACAAAATACAATTTCACTATTATGCATTATCCCCATGAACAAATACCCGTAATATAGGAAAAGAAGCAATTATATTTTTATACATGAAAAACAGAAAAGTTAATGAAAATTATTCAATACAATAGTATTAATCTATAATAATCAGAGGTAAAGTAGCCGTAATCTAGCCATGATTCTTATTGTGAGTGTTGAGCTTGTATTGCCTGTGCCAGTTTATTTATTTTTGGCTTTGTGACTGAAATGGCTATTCGGGCATTGTTTGCCACATTTTGTTGGTCTTCATTCCAAGGACAGTAGAAAAAGCTTGTTCACATAGATAAGTGGTTGAAAATCCTATGAGAATCTGTACTGCTTTAGAGGCTCGTGTTGGTATATCCTGCAGACATGAGATCCAAAAGGTGTCTAGACCAGACTTGGTCTCAAACAAAAGTTTCCATGCATTGTTCATCCTGAGTGTGAGAAATTCTTCTTTTGCTGGATAGTCCTCCTCAGGAATGATATCTTCACTTACCTGATATGGATTTCTTACTCATTCATTGTTGGAATTATTCAAGTTTGGAAAGTACTTACGTCCATTTAGGTGATCACTGATGTCTGTCTTCAAGTGGTTGAGGATGTCTTCAGAATTAACTTTATCAAAGAAGGCATCCAATGCAGAAAATTGAGCAAAAATTCCCTTTCTAATACATCTTGTCCATAGTTCCAATTTCCCACAAAATGAAGCAATATTGTCCTGAAGTTCCCAAACCAAACATACATTACCCCTAAAATATGGGCTCATTACCCCACTGGGATAATTTACCCTGGGGTTGGGAACCATGATGAGGATTCTTAAGGTAAGTTCTCAGTATGTAGTCAAGGGTGATAAGAAAGGAAAAAGATTCAAGAGTGTCACTCTGGAGGACTATGCAGATGACCTTGCTGTCATTGAAGACAACATTATCAATACCACAGTACTTTTAAAGCACATAGAAAATGCTTCCAATGATGTTGAATTTTAAAACTGAATTCATAGGCTTCAAACAGCAAGGCTTGATCCAAATGGTCTCAGGAGAATCAATAAAATCTGTTAAATCTTTTATATATCTAGAAAGTGTGATAAATTCTGCTGCAAAGTTTGAAAATTCACGTTGCTAAAGTCTGGGTGGCCGTGAATCAAATTGATGTAATCTGATTTACATAAGAAATTCAAGCAGAGATTCTTCTGAGCCACTGTAGGAGTGGTATTAATGTATGATGCCACAGCTTAGACATTAACTAAAACCCTTGAGTCTAAGCTTGATGACACCTCCACTCAGATGCTGAGAGCTCTAGTTAACATCTCCTGGAGACAACATCCAATGAAATAACAACTCTTTGAACCCATCACTGCAGAATGCACTTTACCAAACACTGCTGGTGAGCAAAAAAAAAAAAAACTTACAAGTGATCTACTGTTCTTGGACACCTAGCAAAGAAGAAAGATGAATTGGTTGCTCAGCAACCACCTACATTAATTTCCTATGTTATGACAGAGAATACCTCTCTAATGATTTTTTGATCTAGATGCAGGACAGTGTGATAGACTCAGGAATGTCCAAGCTAACTCAGATTAGTAAAATAAAGCCATAGAATGTTCCAGTGTTTACAGTATTTACATTATTTGGACTATTGTCCTCATTTTTAAACTAACCAACATTTATATACTTAAGGACACATGATATAGATGTTGGTTAGTTCCTGTGACTTGACCCAAAGAGTTGTGAGTTCAGTACCAAGCTACAGCAGTGGTGAACAAGTAACTTAGAGGGTTAGAAGGAGATAACTCATAACTTCCAAAAGAGGCACTACTATACAAGGAATGAAGTTCATATACCCCAGTGATTGTAATAAATGGTTTGGCTCAAAATTCCTAGTGCCTGAAGAAGGCCGGAGCATACAACGGTTGAAATGTCATACAAATGGCAAAGAACATGAGGATTATAGTGCAAATAATGTAAATACTGTAAATACTACCTCATCTCAGAAATATAGACAAATGCTCCAGTGTCTTTGACAATTCTTTTTTATGTGTTCTGTCTCCTCAGGATATAGGCGACTATAGCTCTCCACAATTTCCTCTACCTTGTAGCTCTAAGTAAATTTTGCCTTTGTCTAATCCCGTTCCTTCTGTCATACAGTTACTTAATATCATTAAATACATAATGTATTGTTTTCTTGTCTCTCTTGCCTTCAATCATTCCTGTGAATATCAGATTTTCCAAGCTCTCTTTACTGATTATGTTCTCTTGAAAACTCAATGTCTTTTCCTGCTACTTGGACTTACTCTTTCAACTGACCTGAAGAAGAACAACTACACCAAATCTTTCAATGCATCTACTGCTAGGAAGGTTAGGTAACAGTGTCAGGCTAGAAAGTTTTCCTCATAAGAATCCATCTTGCACATTTATCAATCTGCCATTCATACGTGCATTGAATATTGCCACATTAGGTTAGGTTCTCATCCTATTCGTCTCAAGCTACTCAACAAAATCCAAAGAAAGATCTGCTATGTAATCAGTTTTGACTTGACATCTTCACTTCAGTCACTTTCTCACCAGCATGATAAGGCTTCCCTAGGTCTTTTCTAAAAAATATTTTCTTGCAACTGCTCTGAGGAGTTTTTTTTCCCCAAAGTTTTGACCATAATGAATTTAAGCATGCCACTAAATTGGCATCAGAGTTCCACATTTTTACTATTGAGATAGTTAAATGTGGTCATGGCTTCCACTTGAACAGTTTTTCTCGCACTTTCCACCTGTAGAACCCCTTTCAGTTTACTTGCATCCCTAGCTACAATCTCTAAAAATGCTAATTCAACATGAATTACCATCCTTGAATTTCATTAATCTTTTATCCTGTCTTCAATACTCTCTGTACCCAGTTTTTTCTCTCACTGTAACCCTTTGCACTCTAGTGGCAGTCCTGCCTTGCTTGGGATGAAATGATTAAAGAATAAGTTTCTTTTTTGCTTTTATTTACTTTACAACTTTGTCATTACTCACATGTTTGATCCATGCATCCTCAGCATCCTTCTGTAGAACCACATTTCCCTTGACAATTACTGTTTTGAAAATATTATGATAAATATTTATAACCAAAGCTTAATCAGTAAGAATTATGTTTTTAGGAAACACAATGTAACTGATTACCAAAAAAAAAAAAAATTAAATATATACATTTTTGAACCTTTAATCATTGTTCAACATTATTCTATGGATATCAACATCTTAAGCAAATATAGTCATCATAAAATAACCCTTATCAGTATCCATAAAAAGAATGCTGTCAGATGTAATTAGAGATAGAATTATGATGTGTATAAGGGTGCATTCTATTTCAGCATATTCTCACAATAAAACAATGGAATTGTTCCAACATCCAAGGAACTTTGATCTTGTAGGGACTATTAAAAGTTTCCATATTCCTTCAGCAGCATCAGAGTCTGCAAACTTTTCATTATTCTCTACAGAAATAAAATCCCACAGAGTAGATAACTTATTATTCAGAGTTAAAAGCCATTTTTAAACTTATGGTTTGGCAACAGGAGTTAAGATAAAACCATAAGTGGTAGCAAGAAAAAAAATATTCTTGATGTGAACATTTCCTGAAAATTCCAGTGCACGTCAGCAGATAATCTGAAATTGTAAAGTTTTAGGACCTTGAAGGAAAAAAAAAAGCTTTGTCTAATGTTATTATTTAAGCCATGCAGGAACTCAGAAATTCATGAAAACTTTATATTGCTAGCTTTTAAGATGTAATGTTTATATTATTTACTGCTTTTCTTTTTAATTTTCAAGAAGTCACATCTTTCCCCTCTACTACATTTAGAATAGAAAAGGAAGAAACATTAGAAGCAAAAGAAATTGGTAAAATCTGAGAATGACAGATAAACTTAGAGAGGAATGGATGTGCATGTAAATATACATACATACATACATATATATATATATATTATATATAGTTTTGTAATTGGTATGTAGAAATGTAAGTTATTTAATATATATATATATATATTCTCCCATATTTGAATATTGGTGTATATAGAGAGAAAGAGAAATCCAAGTTTTATATGGAAACACAATTTTGTAAGTTTTAGTTTTTCTCAAAATATTTTTCTATTAGTTAGATTTTAACTGACAGGCAAATCTATCTCCCCATGTCTGTCAGCTGGAACCAGTCTCCCCATGTCTGTCAGCTGGAACCAGTCTCCCCGCCATGTCTGTCAGCTGGAACCAGTCTCCCCATGTCTGTCAGCTGGAACCAGTCTCCCCGCCATGTCTGTCAGCTGGAACCAGTCTCGCCATGTCTGTCAGCTGGAACCAGTCTCGCCATGTCTGTCAGCTGGAACCAGTCTCGCCATGTCTGTCAGCTGGAACCAGTCTCGCCATGTCTGTCAGTTGGAACCTGCCTCCCGACGCCTGTCAGTTGGAACCTGTCTTCCTATGCCACTCAGAAGCTATCTACCCAAGTCTGGCTGTTAGAATATGTGTATCAGTCATGTAAAAGTTGATGTCTATCATTTGAAATCTATCTATCCATCTCAGTTAAAATCTATGTCCTAACATGCTTGATATTCGATATATTCCTTACTTCTCAGGGTACTAGTAATTGAATACAAATGGGGTGAGTTTGAATGATGATTTTCAATGTGGCCATGTAAGCACTCTTAATTGCCCTAATATTAAATGTTTTTAGCTCATGTAGCTCTTACAAAATAAGTCAAGTTTGATAAATATTTGTGTGTGTGTATATGTATAGTTATTAATAAGAACATACAAGATTGAACAACTTTACTGTGTAATAAATTAAGTGCACTGACATAAATACTGTTTTTATTATTAGGATAAGGACTTAATGATTTATTTAAATAAACAGTGATATACTTACATAGCTATATGTGAATCTGAGCTGCATTTTTCTGTAAGTGTTCTGGCTCTTCTAAAATTGTATTTTGATATCTTACTCAAATGAAAGAATTTTTATCTGAAAAATAACAGAACATTTTGATTTCTTGGGCAAATTTTTATATTTTATAATATTTCTTTTCTTTTTCCTTCTCTCTGGGATAATAATAAGCACTTGCTAATTCATCTCAGTGCTTTCAGAACTTAATTCTTTACTTCACCACAGACTTATTTCTAAAACAAAAAACCGATGGGACAATATTAAGTTAAAATGGAGCTGAAACTTAGCTACCTTCCAAGATTTTGTCATGCAACGTTATTAGTTGTTCATCTTCAGCCAAAAAAAAGGCATCTTCAATCAGGTCACAATGTCGCAGACACTGAATGCTCATTAGAGTTTTTTTTTATTTCTATTGGTTGACATAAAAACTTTTTTGAAGATTTTTGTTTTTTGCATTCAAACGAATTGATTAAAAAATCATTTTCTTGGAATTTATTATTTTCTCAATCTATATGGTGATTGGAATATTAACTGCTTCTTCATAAGGAAACATTTGGCATTCATTGACTGAGTACCAAGTTTTACTGCCAGTAGAAATCTGTAAAATCTTTCTCTTAAAACAATGCTTTTGGAAAATAGGCTTCCTGAGTTAACAAGCTGTGATTGATCTTGCTATTATTAATGAAGTTTTTCTTCCTAACTTTTTGTTCGAAGTAGTGTGGAACATCAGCATCTTGATTATGCTATTATTTTTTATTTTAGCTACCTGTGCTATACTTTTTAGCTGTTGCTACTGTTGAAAGTCCTCAAGGGATGTGGATCCTGTTATTTGGTAGAATTCTTTGCATATATATACTGTACCAACTTAAAATTCATACATTACAGAAACTTGCATAATTATATTCAATATATTTATATATATATATAAAAGAACAAAATGTTTACCACTTACATGTTACTTGAGTTTCAACCATACTGGTTTCATCAGGCAGAAAGGGCAGGCTGCATGCATTTCTTTGTGCTTCATATCCACATAATCATCAAAACTTTCTCCAAAGAGGTGGGTGACTTCTTCATACCCACAGTAATCAAAGAAAAGGGAAACCTTATGTCCACAGCTGCCAGAAGTCTCACTAAAGAGGAGGGGTGTGAAGTGGGTTAAGACACAAGGACCTTCAGCCCTGCCATGGCCATAAGAAGGTCTCCCTCCTCTTCAACAACCAATGGTGTGAAGAGGTCACTTTCCCCTTCAGAGGAATTTCTGGTGATCATGTATATAAGAAGCACCAGGAAATGCAGCCTGCCTTTTCTACCTGATGAAACTGGTATGGTTGAAACTTGGATAGGCAAGTAAGTGTTAAACAGTTCGTTCTGTGATATATTGTTGGCACTGCATATTCTGTACTTAGGTTTGTTCTCTGAGCTCATTTTTGAACTCTCATTTGCTAGTTTAGCCAGTACCTTGTTTACTGTGGGGTGTGTATGTGAATATATGTATATATATTTTTGAAATAATTTGTTTAAACATTATTTTGATTGATACTCATATTTAAGTAGATATTGTGTTTATAATAAGACAGTATTATATATTTATTTCTACCGGCCTGATTATTTACGATAAATTTTTGTTTCGAAAATGTGTATTATTTAGCAGGATTCGAACCTGCAACCCCTATCCATAGAGGGGAAGTCATGAATTGATCTGGCATGTCTAAGACCTCTCAACCACAAATGACCAACAGTCTAAACAAAGTCAAATCAAGCTTATATAACACAAATTTCAGTTTAACGTAATAACCATAAGTGCTCTGAAATGTAATGTAATATCATCAAATGTTACGTAAATTAATGAAGATGAACAAAATGATCTTTAACCAACTGACAATTTGAAAATTGTGTTATATAGGCTATAGAATGGTTCTTTTTGTTCTGATGTCCAGTTTTTGTGATCTCTTCCCCATGCTAGTCTCTTCTTATTAGCTGGCTGAAGCAAAGACTTCCTGGCTGCCTTGTAAAATTTTGCAAAGTAATGATAACAAAAGAACCATTCTATTTTCATTTAGAATTATCCACTTGGCAATAAATACTAAAAATAGTTTGAAATACATCATTTTTTTTTAACTGCTGTGGCATAATAATTATGGCCATTAGTATATATATATATATATAGTCATCCGCAGACAGATCTGTTTCGCTGTATCACAGCTCGTCAGTAGTTACACTCTGATTGCTTTTAACCCAGGATTGAAACCCGACCGAACTGGCGTCAGTCACGATTCTACTTCTGGGCTATAGGCGCTCGGTTGAAGAAGGCAGACTTTTTAGCGTGTATATTGTCATTATATTATGAGATATATATATATCATGATTAATATTGTATAGTGATGGCCAACTTCTTGTCTATGTGTGATCTTTAGACCAATACTGATTTCTAAGTCTGCATTTGATGACTTATTTTGAGAATTCTTTCCATGAAAACATAACCATTTTTTATCTTTCACTGACTGGAAAAAAAATCAACCCACATTGTTTTTGATTCCAGTCTGCATTAGAATGTGCAAAAACAAGGGAGAAATTAAAATGTGATTCCTGTTTGTTGAATATATTTGATGATTTATTTAAGGATTAGGTCAGTAATGTTTGTGAAAACTTTCTGATACTTATATTATAACAGACAAATAAATCAATTTTTCTCTTCAATCAAGGAGAACCTTGCAATTCACCTGTCTGCTCATATCTAAATCACAACACAGCTTGCAACTTGCCCACAGCTCGCTCTAAACTACTCTATGATAGTCTGGAATTCTCTTCCTATTTTAACTATGACTGTGCTGATATATGTGACCTGAACTTTCTAACTTCCAACCAAGTGGCACTTTATCCCAAAAGATTTTATTTAGTTATGTATTTTTTTTACTATCTTTATATGAAAAAGAGAGAAAATATATTCAGCAAACAAGAATCACATTTTAATCTCTCTCTTGTGTTTGCTTACCATTTACAAAGCTTTAAAATTTGGGGTTTAATTTTTTTTCTTTTTTTTAAAATCATATTGCCCCAAGCCAGGCATTTTACTGGCACTGTTTTGCAGGGGGTCACATAGGAGAAAAGTTATGAGAAAGACTGATAGGCTATAGGGGGTGTCAGGAAGTGGGTAAGAGAAGGATGAGAATACTGATGAGACTGGAGTGGACAGAGAAAGAAGAATGAGAGAGAGGATGCAGGTTAGTGAGATAGGAAATGACTATTGACTTTACATTTAAATTCTTGGAGATTGTAGCTGTTAGGGAAGCAAGTAAATGGAAGGGAATTCCACGAGTGGGAAGTGCGAGAAAAGAAGCTGTTGGAGTAGAATTTGCATTTAGAATTTATTAGTAAAAGGGTGGGACCTATTTGCTAATCTTGCGCCTCGAGTAAATTTATATATAGGGGGCACCAGTGAGCTAAGTTCATCAGAGCAGAAGCCATGAAAGTATTTGCCAATTAAATAAAGGAAATGTATATCATGGAATACATTCATGATGTACATTTTAGTGCAGTGGTTATCAGCTCAGAATGAGAAATCGAGGAGCCAAGTTCAAATTCCAGTTGAATTGCTTGCATTCATTCATGCACAAATTTCCTTGGGAAATGTATTAATCCATCTCTTCCCTCCACTTATGGGTTAAATAACAAGAGAGATTAGGTTTTATAGCTTTGGCTGGCAATCAGTCTACTGCATAACTAATGGCAACCTAGTACAGGATAATCTTCTGCCCAGTCAGTAATGTCTGTTTTAAGACATGATCACCTAAGAGTGTATCATGTATAGCACTTAACTGACTGACTGATATCATGAAAACACAATTAGCTGTATCATCAGATGATGTTAATTTATTAGGAAAAAAAAAATTCAAGTTCACTGAATGCAACAAAAAAGAATTTCCAAAAATGTTTGTTGTAAGACTTTACAAAAGCTTTCATGTTACATCACATCAAGGAAGTGTATATTTTTCACTGTCGAAAGCATGCTTCAGGTGTCAGTTCACTTCAAGTTTGTGAGTTCTGGAGGTTCTATGATTGATAGGATCTTTCGAGCTAACTCTGAACCCCAAAAAGTAAAGAAATTTTGAGAAGTGCTGATCAGACTAAAGAATTTAGATAAAGCAGAATTACATTAAGGCGATTCAAGGCAGATTCTGCTTGATTAACTGTGAGAAAATTTTGGGGAAAAGCTAATTATTTTAAATGCAATTCTGAAAATTGTATCAGATATCATTTTTGTCTTTAGATCTCTGTTGGCATGTTAAGTATGGCAATTGTGAGAGGAGATCCAGGAATTGAGATCTTTGAAGATTATGAATTATATGAGAAGAAGAGAGAGAGATATGTGAGAATATCTGTCTCCTGAGATGGACATCTAAACCCAAGGAGATACAGACATACATTTATTATGGATGTTTCAACATGCATATATAAGTGTATACTTGGAGATATATATATATATATATATATATATATATATATTTTGTTTTTCTTTAATCCGAAGTGGAAGAGTAGGAAGGTAAATTCCAAGAACCTGATCCTAATCAATATTAAAATTTTTTAATATTAAAAAGTGATGCAGGCAGAGAGCTCAATGTATTAAGAATACAGAGCCAATATAAATTAGAGAAAATTTTCAAAATTCAAGGGTGTCGGATGTACATTTCGACATAGGATCTCTAATAGAGACTCTACGTCATGTCAGAGACATTGTTTTTCTAAATGGCAAAGGCCCTGAGTTAGAGTGTGGAGGGGTTTTAGGTTAACAATGGTCACAAAGTGGAAAAGGACAGAGCTGGTAGTCGCGGGGGTTACAGGGTGTTGAAATGGTATATTTAGGAAGAGGAGGAATAGGAGTTCATATTTTATAAAGATAGACAACTAAATGAGTTAAATTACTTTTTAAAGTTAAGATTTGGGTTGTTTGAAGAGGTGTATTTAAGCGAGAAGGAATGAGTTTCAATATAAGATTTGAAAAATTTTTATTTAAGTTTATTTGATTAAACCTTTTAGGTAGAAGCGAGTTAAATGCCAATTACAGGAAGTTATCAGTTTAAAAATTATTAAAGAAAAAAAATATATATGTACATATATGTGTTAACCAAGGTAAAAGGGGTTTAGTAAAAGAATCCATATTTTCTAAAGATAGGCAATTAAAGGAGCTTGGGATAGGAAGGTGGGGGGGGGGGGTTAAAATACTTTTTAAGGTTAACGTTAGAGTAAAATTAAGATTTAAACTAAAATTGAATATATATATATCAGAGAAGAAAGACATAAGTAGCCCCAAAAAGAATCTTCTTATCATACTTATGACAATTGCACATTGAAAGTATGAGTCATAATCCCTGTTTTGCTGAAATTTAGTTATATAGTTAAATAAAACTGACAACAAATGTCTATTATGTTTAATCATGAGCCATTTTCTAAGCTTTTGGCTCACATGAGCCATCTTCAAAAAGGTTACAGGGACGTTAACATAAAGACATCCATCATCAAAGATGATTCTATTTTGTGTTGACATAAAACATTGCAATGCAACGATAACAGTCATCGAATAGCAGACAAAGTTTGTAAATTTGTAATGTGGTTCTATGATGTTACACTGCATGAGAGACCGAAATGTGAACAGAATCATATGTCTAAATGCAAATGTAATATGTAGTGACCAGATTGAAATGTGATTTTATTAAATGTGGGTTGATTTAATGTAGATGGACTCCAATATCTGAAGTTTTTTTTACTGTGTGCATGTATGAGTGTTATTGTGTTATAGGCTAAAATCTGTCTAATGTTACCTACATGGTGATATTTTTCTCAGAAATGTTGTTTAATTGAACTACGATCAGAAAGGTGGCAGGTAAGTCCATGGGAGAGCATGGTTGTAGTAAAACCAATATATGTAGTGGGTTTATTATATATATATATAACCTTGCTCCTTATGGCTAATGATGCAAAAAACTGATTGGATGAAGTAAAAGCTTGTATTATTTTGACAAACATTTGTGTATAGAAACACACACACATCTGTATGCATATATGTGAATGCATAAGTTTGTATCTTTACAATTATAAATATTCATACACATCATATATATATATATAGATATATATATATATATAAAAGTAAAAGAACACACATCATATATATATATATATATATATATATATATATATATATAGGACCTTGGATAAGTTTTCACTGTTTTACAGCAGATGGCATTCCCAGAACTGTGTGCATGTAGTTTCAGATGATAACACATCTATAAGAAATGACTTTCAGCAATTCATCTTGAAATTCAGTGTATGTTATTTTGCTGAAATGTAAACAACTTTGTTTTTCATAGCATTAAACATGTCAGATTTTGTGCTGAAGACAATATATTTGCAGGGAATTTTACTGCACTGCTTCATTCAAAAGAAATCTGCAGCTGAAGCACACAGGATTCATGTTGAGAATTACAGCAAACATGCTCTGTTCGAAGCAGCATGTATGGATTGATTTAGACACTTCAAAAATAATGATTTTCATGTTGGAGATGAAGAATGCTCTGGCACACTGAAAAAGTTTGAAGAGAAAGAATTGTAGGCATTACTTCATGTAAACTCATGTCAGGTGCAAGCTGAATAAGCAGAACTATTAGGAGTTGTTCACACAATAGTTTTGAAATATTTGAAAGCATTAGAAATGATTCAAAAGCAAGGACATGGGGTGCCATACAAGTTAAAGCCAAGAAATGAATACTTACTGTCAAAATCCACCTTTTATATATTATTATAAATTACAATAATTATCCTATTCTTCCAATTAGTCACAATAAGGTTTTTTTAAAAGCATTTGGCTAAGCAGTTACTTCCCCACCCACTACCACTACTAACTCAAGGGTCAACCCACTTACTTCCCCCTACCAATCTCTTCCTTTACTCGAGCTAACCTTTGAGCTAAGAATTTTTCCTCATTCTCTGTTTACAAGGGGTTGAAAAATGCATTTCTTAAACTGATGTGTTGAAAATGTCTATTCTCCCACCTCCTTTTGTTAGATGCTAGTTGTGAAAATATTCACAACTAGCATCTAACATTGCCTGATGATGAGATAGAAATCTTGAAACATAGAAATTTCCATGTCGCAATGTATTTTTAATTCGTAATTATATGATTACATTATGCCCAACAATATTTATTGTATTGAGCACTTTTTAAAAATAAAAGTAAATGCCAGAGAACTCAAAATCGGAAAACCTTGCGTCCTTTTTACCTGAATATATATATATATATATTTAGATATACTAGCAGTATAGCCCAGTGTTGCTTGGGTGTAATAAAAGCTTTAAAACTAATCCATGGTCCTGGAGCTGAAACTCTTTGGGCATTGGCACGAAAGACTAAAAAGCAATAGTTGTTTCCAGTTAAAGCAAAACCGTAGGTATCAATTTCCGATATCGAGGAAAATGAGTCGGCTGAGAAGTTCTACTCATGTTTAAGTCTAAAACCTATAATTTTACCAAGTTAGAGCAGATTCTGCAGCAAAAACCATGATAAAAGGGCTGAAATCCTGATCTTGATCAGACCTGATTGGATATCAGGGTATCGAGTTCCAATATCGGGGAGAAATTGAAAAAAATAAGTTATCCATGACCTGACCAGAAGCCTAAAGAATATTTGTGTGAAGTTTGATGAGAATCAGACAAAACTTGTGGAATTGTATAAAGGACATACAGACAGATAAACAGACACACACAAACATCTTGCCTTTTATATATATATGTGTGTGTGTGTGTGTGTGAGTGTGTATATATTATCGATTTTCTGCACTATTGTAAGAACTGCAACCTTAAAACTTCTGAATATCATTTCTTATGTCTTTGTCTATGAGTGTATCAAATTTGATTAAAATCGGACCACTCCTTCTATAACCCTATTTTTTCAATTATCAATTTTTTTTAATTTATCAGAGGGTACCTCGACACAAAACCTAGTGAAGAACACTCACAGATGCTTATAGTACAACTGTGTAAATTTTCAAGAAAATCGGTTCAGCCGTTTCGGAGTCTATAGGTAATGGACACACACACACACACACACACACACACACACACACACAAAGTTCCATTTATAAATAAGTTTAGATTTACATATATATATATATATATATATATATAAAATCTTTATGTAGATATAATTAAAACCTAATTGCACATGTGTATAGATATATATGTATATACATTTTTAGATCATTTGAGGTATTCCAAAATATATACAATGATTAGTTTTATATTAATGAATTTTATATCTTTTCTTTATTTTGGCATTAAATGTTACTTTTCATGTTGCTTCCATTTTAAATCTTAATGTAGCTAAATCTTGATGATGGCAAAAGTTTAATGGCTCTTTATCTAAATTATTCTGTGCTGTTACATATGTGAAATGTTCAGAATGGATATTGTAATTCTTCATTTTAATCTCTTCTTAAAAATTAGGTGGAATCTGCTGCTATTATGTTCTTATCTCCCTACAGCTTTAGATTTAAATGAAAAGTAAAGATAAGATTTAGAACCATGAAAATATAAAAGAAAATATGAATGAAAAAATTGAATATAGCAACTAATAAATGAAAATGTATCAGGAAGAAATAAACTAAAAATGAATGAATGATTTTTTTTCAATATCATAAAATAAGAGAAGTGAATAATGGAGGAAAATAAATGAGAAAAGAAATGTAGTAAATACTAAATAAACAATAAATAATAATAATAAATAAATAATAATAAAGAGAAATGAATAATCGATGAACTGTATCTATATAAAATTATTTATAAATGGAACTTTGTCTCTGTGTGTGTCCCCATTACCTATAGACTCTGAAATGGCTGAACCAATTTTCTTGAAAATTTACACAGTTGTACAATAAGTGTCTGCGAGTGTTCTTAGCTAGGTTTTGTGTCAAGGTACCCCCCCGATAACTATCGAAAAATATTAATCGAAAAAATCTGGTTATAGAAGGAGTGGTCCGATTTTAATCAAATTTGATACACTCATAGACAAAGACATAAGAAATGATATTCAGAAGTTTCAAGGTTGCAGTTTTTACAATAGTGCAGAAAATTGATAATATATATATATATCTATATAAAATGCAAGATGTTTGTGTGCGTGTCTGTTTATCTGCCTGTATGTCTGTATTTTTTCAGCCCTTTTATTTTAGTTTTTGCTTCAGGTTTGGCTCTAAGTAGGTATAATTGTAGTTCTTAGTCTCAGCCATGATACCATTTACTCAGAGGACTTATTTAGCCTTCAAAATTCAGTTTACAATGAAAAAACTTATTTGATATCGATACCAAGATATCAAAATTTGACTTACATCCATTCATTTTTCTTTCAGTCTATGGTTTCGCTTTAACTGGAAACAACTATTGCTTTTTAGCCTTTCGTGCCAACGTCCAAAGTGTCTGAGCTCCTGGACCATGGATTAGTTTTAAAGCTTTCATTACACCCAAGCAACGCTGGGCTATACTGCTAGTAATGAATAAAAGTAAGAATACAAAGAAGAAGTGTGCAATGTTATTGCGTTTGGCACATTCCTAATGTAGCTTTCCTGTGCCTTTTCTGTAAATATTTTCATGGTATCTGTTCTGATGAGCTTTCCTCTCTGGTACCTAGACTTTATGAATTTAAGAACAGTCTGGGGATACTCTGGATCAGATATTAGATTAATGATAAAGTTTTTGAAAAAAATGGAAACAAAAAAGAAACAGATACTTACCATTAAGAAGAGACATTTGAGGTTTCTGTAGTATATAATGAGGAAGGAGGGTTTGGAAAATCTAATACTCATGGGACAGATAGAGGGCAAAAGGAACAGAGGAAGACAATGCATAACATCCTGGGTAAAAGAATAGCGTAACAGGGCCTAGGATAAATAACAGAAAGATAAAGTTTATTAATAGCTACAAGGGTCAGGAACTTGTGGAAAGCCAAGATTGTCTTCATCCTGAAGGAACATGACACATAACGAAGAAGAGTAGAATGGCTGTAAGGTCTCATCATGTTACAGTTGCAATGATGGAACTGTAAGTTTTAAGCTAACAGTGATTTTTTTTTTCTTTTTTTGCACACTTCTCTCTGGTGGAACTCTCTTCCAACTTCTAGCTTCCCAGTCACCTTTGGTCAGTCAATACTTTTTTTTCTTATTTCATGTTCCTTTATTGTTCTCTCTCCTTAATAATGTTTCCTTTTTCTCATATTCTCTCACAGTCGATAACACCTTAAAGTTTAGTAAATTTATCGGAGAGAAAGGCTTAGAAAAGAATATATCAAATATTGACTGATAAAGGTCATTAATAAAAATATATAAGATACATTATGAATGAAAAAAGAGGTAAATGAAGAATAAGTACACACAAAAATTACAAAATTAATGAAAAAAAGTGAATCAAATAATAAAACAGAATTAATTAATGAAGATGAGAAAATGAATTAAAAGAAAACAAAAACGTCACCAAGAGTGAATGAAAAAAAGGAATGAAAAGAAACAATAGCTGAAAGGGATAATGAAGGAAAATGACAGATAAATAAAGAAACAATGAAAATAAATGTTTCAACAAAATAGAAAATGTCATTGTCAGACAATAAGTAAGAAAGATTAAAAAAAAAAATCTTTGTTCTTGAGATCTATTGATTGAAAGCAGAGGCCTTGTTCTTATCAGGACTTAAAAGCTTGTTAGAAGACCAAATGAAAAGTTTTACTTATTCTGTCAACACTTGGGAGCAAAAAAAAAGGAAGGAAAAAGGAACTGAATAAAAGAAACCAAGAAACAAATGCAATGGGTGGGGATGAGATTGACTGTATTTGACTCACGAGAGAAATACAATTGATGTTAAACATAAAAGAGTCTGAAAAAAGGACAAAAAAGGAAGTAGTGTTTGAATTTTCTAAATGTTTATAAGAATTGACATTTTAAGGTTTAGATTTTTGTTTTCTCTAACTGCATAGTTGTCTTTTAATCCATTTTTTTTTTTTTTGCCTGACAAGCTTTAAGCTGACTTAATCCTTTTTTTTTTCATTAATGTTCACCCAATAAAAAGCCCAAGAGCCAATCAAGGTAGAGAGTGTCTGTGTGGTATTGTATTAGAATAATAAAGGGAAAGAAGCTAAGTTTATGGGGGGAAATGCAGGAAAAATAAAAGCTGTTTTTAGAGCTGAAGAGGTAAAGATTTAATTAGTGAATAACATTTTAGAGCTCAATCAAAGATATTATCAATATAAAGTAGAAGTAGACTTTAGAAGGAACTGGAAACTCTTCTCCTGTTCAAAAAGACAAGGTAGGAGTGCGAACCAGATGGCAGTCGGGCATATCTACACTTGTTGAGAGAGGAAAAAATATAATTTGTGGATAAAATTTCAGGCAGAAATGTCAGAATTACAGAGTTGAAGTAGGCTCTAGAATGAACCAGAAACCCAATCCTAAACATGAAAGTAAGGATAAACCTCTCCTTTTGTTCAAATAACTAGAGACGAGTATAAAATGGATGATAGGCAAACATATCTACCTCTCTTCTGAAGAGGCTTTTGAAATAATTCCACTACCTCTTTTGTAATGTTTCAGATAACTAGATATCTAAACGTATTTATAAATGGAACTTTGTGTGTGTGTCCATTACCTATAGACTCGGAAACGGCTGAACCGATTTTCTTGAAAATTTACACAGTTGTACTATATGCATCTGCGAGTGTTCTTAGCTAGGTTTTGTCTCGAGGTACCTCCAATAAATATCGAAAATTGATAATCGAAAAAATTGGGCTATAGAAAGAGTGGTCCGGTTTTAATCAAATTTGATACACTCATAGACAAAAACATAAATGATATTCAGAAGTTTCAAGGTTGCAGTTCTTACAATAGTGCAGAAAATTGATAATATATATATATATATATATATATATATATATATATATAGATAGATAGATAGATAAGGCAAGATGTTTGTGTGTGTGTCTGTTTATCTGCCTGTATGTCTGTATTTTTTTCAGCCCTTTTATTTTAGTTTTTGCTTCAGGTTTGGCTCTAAGTAGGTATAATTGTAGTTCTTAGTCTCAGCCATGATACTATTTACTCAGAGAAATTATTAAGCCTTCAAAATTCAGTTTACGACAAAAAAACTTATTTGATACTGATACCAGGAAATCAAAATTTGACTTACATCCATTCATTTTTCTTTCAGTCTACGGTTTTGCTTTAACTGGAAACAACTATTGCTTTTTAGTCTTCCATGCCAATGTCCAAAGAGCCTGAGCTCCAGGACCATGGATTAGTTTTAAAGCTTTCATTACACCCAAGCAACGCGGGGCTATACTGCTAGTTAACTAAAAGAATTTCTTCCTCAGTGTTTGAAAGTTTCTGCTTATGTTGAGTCATTTTACTGTTTTCTTACATGCTGGCCTTCTACACAAACTGCGGAGCTATTGTATAACTGGACATTTGTTTGACCTGATCCAGTCATTTTTCTCTAACCACATATTGAAGGTGGTATTAAACGGACATGCCTCCCAAAACTAACATACGAACGCGGGTTTCCCTCAAGACTCTATCCTAGGTTCTACCCTCTTTCTGATCTACATTAATGATATCCGCAGTGCCATAAAATCCCAAGTAGTAATGTACACCAATGACACTACAGTTTACTTTTGCCTTAATCAAAACTCTGGTGTGGGCGACAAAGCGAACCTCACTGCCAAGCTTGCAAAGGACCTCAGATCCGTAGTGGACTGGGGTAAGAAATGGCTCATAAATTTTAATGCTTCTAAAACGAAGTTGTTATCAATTAACCATCATAGACAATCACACCTACCTCCTATTAGCATGGAACAGGCTTGCCTCCCAGAGAGTAAAACACTTCACCTTCTTGGCCTCACACACTCAGCGGACCTCAAATGGAATGACTATATCGAATCCATTGCTAAATTCGCTGCTATGACAGTCGGTTCTCTGTGCAGGGCCCGGAGGTTTTTCCCGTCTGAATCTATCCTGTGCATTTATAAATCTACCATCTGCCCCTGTATTGAATACTGCTGCCACATCTGATTGGGTGCCCTGGCTATTCTCCTGGGGGTTCTTTACAAAATACAATGGAGAATCTGTAATGTGATCAATACCGAGTTGGCAGACCAGCTGCAGTCACTCTCTCACCAGCGTGACGTGGCTTCTCTGTGCCTCTTCTGTAAATACTTTCACGGCTTCTGCTTTGATGAACTCAGATCACTGGTGCCTCCTCGATACGAATTTGCACGAGAAACTAGATTAGCAACTAGGCCCCACACTTTTACAGTGAAACTGATAAAATGTAATTGCAATTTCTACTCCAACAGCTTCTTTTCTTGCACTTCCTGACTCTGGAATTCCCTTCCACATACTTGCTTCCCCAGCAGCTACAATCTCCAGGAGTTTAAATGTAAGGTCAATAGACATCTCCTAACATACTAACTTGCATCCATTCACTCAAACACTCTTCCCACCTACCCAACCCTCATCCTCAGTATCCTTACCCATCTATCACCCTCCTTCTGACATTTCCTATATCTAACCACTCTTTCTCATAACTTTCCCCGATGTAACCCCCTGTGCATGAGTAGCAGTGGGATGCCTTGCTTGGGGTTGAAATGATTAAAGAAAAAAGCCAAAAAAAAACAAAATTCTGCAATTCTTTTCGTTTAAAATTACCAAAAATGACTGCTTGTGATGATTCTAAACCTTAACGAATATCCTCTATAAATATTATCATTCTGTTTTAATTTCATTCTTTATTTTCTTCACACTTGCTTTCCTTATTATTTCTGATTCTTTAATTTTCATTGTCTTGTTATTTTGAAAAAAAAAGTTCAATTATCTGCAGAATCAAAATATCTACAAATAAAAGAAAGAAGATATTTGTTTTTAATTTTTTTTTCTCTGACTGAAATTTTGATGAGATATTTGAATGAAATTTCTTAAGATTAAATGGACAAGTCAGATATTTTTTGTTTGCTACTGTCCTAACAGTTTGTTTTTTTTTAAATAATTTTCATTTTCTTTATTTTTCTTGAATAAAGAAAATAATTCAGATAGATTTGCAGCTATAGCAGTATTGGTAATTATTCTTTACCAAAATATAGTAAATAAAATTTCAGTAATTAAGAAAAAATATAACTGAGAGATAACAAAAAAACAAAATAAATTATTTAGCCTGGAAAGTCTTACTACAAATCTAAATCTAAACTTATTTATAAATGGAATTTTGTCTGTGTGTATGTGTGTGTCCATTACCTATAGACTCCAAAACAGCTGAATCGATTTTCTTGAAAATTTATACAGTTGTACTATAAGCATCTGCGAGTGTTCTTAGCTAGGTTTTGTGTTGAGGTATGCCTGATAAATGTCGAAAATTGATAATCGAAAAAATCTGGTTATAGAAGGAGTGGTTCGATTTTCATCAAATTTGATACACTCATAGACAAAGATATAAGAAATGATATTCAGAAGTTTCAAGGTTGCAGTTTTTACAATACTGCAGAAAATTGATAACATATATACAAAAGGCAAGATGTTTGTGTGTGTGTGTGTCTGTTTATCTGCCTGTATGTCTGTATTTTTTTCAGCCCTTCTTATTTTAGTTTTTGCTTCAGGTTTGGCTCTAAGTAGGTATAATTGTAGTCCTTAGTCTCAGCCATGATACCATTTACTAAGAGGACTTATTTAGTCTTCAAATTCAGTTTATGCTGAAAAAAACTTATTTGATATCAATACCAGGAAATCAAAATTTGACTTACATCCATTCATTTTTCTTTCAGTCTTCGGTTTTGCTTCAACTGGAAACAACTATTGCTTTTTAGTCTTCCATGCCAATGTCCAAAGAGTCTGAGCTCCAGGACCATGGATTAGTTTTAAAGCTTTTATTTCACCCGAGCAACGCTGGGCAATACTGCTAGTACTATAATAGAGAAGAAGTTGTGAAGAGTCATGATCAGTTGTGTTATCTGAGGTGACACTGCACACAGAGGGAGAGGAAGGTATGCTATATTTAGATGTAATTTAATTTACATGTGAATGAATAGTACATGTGTGATCATGAAAAATTTATGTGTTGCCAGTAAATAAAGAAATTTAGTATAAAAAAAAAATCAACACAAACAATAATCACTAAAAGATTTAACTAGTGTAAGAAAGCTAGCTTTACACAAGAAGAAGGATTCTACAAAAAAATGCCCCCAGAAATCAGTCAGTGAAGTGCCATATGTGATAGACACTTTAGGCAATCATGTCTCGAAAGAGACATGACTGACTGAGCAGAAGATTATCCTGCAGTAGGTTACCATTGCTTTCTGCCATAGACTGGTTGCCAGCTAAGGCTATAGAATCCAATATGTTCTACTATTTAACCCATAAGTGGAGGGAAGAGATGGATTAATGCCTTTCCCAAGGGTATTTGTGCATAAGTGAATGCAAGAAATTCAACTGGAATTTGAACTCAGCATCCCAATTTATCATTCCAAGTAAATATCCACTGCACCACAGCACACATCCCCAGAAATACATCAGTGAAAAATCCTAAAATTTAACAAAGGATTCTGAGAATACCTTGAGCAAAACATGTGAATAAAAAACAAGTTTTAGAGGAAATGGAAACAAAAGAGACACTTATATTTATAATAAGAGATGGAATTAAAATTTCTTGGGCACATGCTGAAGAAAGAGGGCTGAGAAAATTTGACACTCAAAAGATATTGATGCAAGAGTAACAGAAGAGAGCAGCAAGTAATATAGCTAAGAAGTTTATATAAATCATTGGCAGAACAGGAATAAGGAGAGATAACAAAAAGAAAAACATTGCTAAGAGCTACAAATGACAGAAGTTGTGGAGAATCGTGATCAAACATGTCTTATAGGGATGCAACACATAGAAGTAGAATTCCAGAAGAAAAGTATTGGGGGAAAAATTGTGGAAGATGATTTTTTATTGGACAAAGTTTGCTTAATTTGTTGGTTTCAATCTCATTGGAATGACAGCTTCCTCCTCAAATTTAGAGAAAAATCCTACAGATGCATGCTGGGATTTCTTCATAACCAATAAAAATACATTTGACATGTGACATTTTTGTTATTTCTTACCTTGAAGACGGACTGCTATAACCATTTGACTGTAACCCTTTGTTCTGCGTAATTTTAATTTCCATTACAGACATATTGTTTACTTAGTATTATTTTGCATTTTTTTTCCCTTTTCTTATTGTTTATTGAGGACTTGGTCAATTCTGCTTGTTGAGAACTTTGTTAATTACTCTTAACCATAGCCAATTATTCCTCAGAATTTATTACAATGAACATTTTAGATTATCACCCTCAAAATAATAAGCTAACTGCAGTTAATCCATTCCCTTTATTCATACTTAAGTACTGAATCCTACAAGTCCTCATTTTTTCATGTGTAAAATTATGAACACTATTTATATTATTCAGACAATTGTCCTCATCTTTGTTGCCATTTGTACTAAGTTTCTTTGGCAACAAAGATGAGGACAATAGTTTGAAAACTTTAAATAGTGTAAATGCTATTTCATCTCAGAAATATAGACAAATAACATTATGATATAGAATATAAAGGTAGTATAAGAGCTATCAGCTCAGAAAAGGAATTGGTGAGTGGAGTACAAATTGTGGCTAAGTGTGTTGTGTTCACCTTTAAAATAATTTCAGAAATACTTCAAAATAATATCATAGTAACATATAAAACTCAATGTTCATGTATATTTCTTGGCCTTTGCAAAGACTTCACCCATTCATCAGAAGATTTGAGATTTAAATTCTATTTTATTTCAATCTTTTCTTTCCCTCTCCTCCAGGATCCTCATATCATCAGAATTTCTTACTGCTATCAAAGAGCAGACTTGGATTCATTCCATGATGTCCTAGTTGACATCCCTTGGGGAAAAGTATTTAGCTTTTCTGTTGAGGACCACACCTCTGAGGTATCCTCCTGGGTAAAAGCTGGTATTGATGCTTTCATCTCATTCATGCTCTTTGTTCTCTCTTGCCTGATCTGCTGCCATTGCCAACAGGAATCACTTCTTCCAGCTACATCATAGATATGCATATGATGATAATAAGCGCCTATTTACCTCTGCTCATAATGAGTATAAGTGTACCTTAAAGAATGCTAAGCTATTGTTTGCTAAGACAACAAAGCAGCATATAGCAGCCCGCAAGTTCAGCCCCAAAGACTACTAATGGCTCTGCAAGTGGGTGCAAAACAAAAGCAAATTCCCCATCCTTGCTTTAATTGATAATTTTGAGGTCCTCACAGCCACTGCGGAGAAGGCCAAGTGCTTTGCTTGCAAATTTTCCTCCATCTTTACTTTTGACTTGTCTGGAGTATCCTCACCCACTTTCCTTCTTAAGGTGAGTGGAGGTGACATGATCCCAGTCATTGTCTTGAAGAAATATGCCCTGGAACTCTTCTCTGCCTTTCTCCTTCCTGTTTTCCTACCTGCTGGATCCTTTTCTGTGGTTTCTGTATTTAAGAACTCAGGAGAACCCTTAAACTCCTCTAATTATCATACTATCAGCTGCCTACCAATTTTTGGGAAAGTGTTTGAGGCTGTCATCAGTGTTGAAATAAACTGCCCATAAACTATTCTTAGACAGACAGTATGGCTTCCACTTTGCCAGGTCTACTGCTGGTTTGTGAACAACCCTCACCAAGTACATATACCAGGCCTTTGTTGAGAATGGCAAAGCTCAAGCTGTTGCCCTGGATATCTCCAGAGCATTTGATAGGGTGTGGCACACAGGCCTTCTGTGCAAGCTACAAGGCTATGGTATCACTTCTTGGTTTGATCTAATTGTTCTTATCAAACAACATAATGAGGGTCATCTTGAATGGGCATGCCTCCAGATCCTATCACATAAATGTGGGTGTCCCCAGGACTCCATTCTAGGCTCAATGCCCTTTCTGATTTTTATCAATGATATCCCTGATGTGATCAAATCCCAAGTAGGCATTTATGCTGATGACATCACTATTTGCTCCTACCTCAGTCAGAAATCTGCTAGGGCAAAGATAACCTCACTGTTGATCTTGCGAAGGACCTCCAATTTGTTGGGGACTGCGGTAAGAAATGGCTTGTAAATTTTAATGCTTCCAAAATGTTGCCACTATTCATCAACCACCATAGACAGTACCTCCTGCCCCTCATTAACGTAGATCTAGCTCGTCTGCTTAAAAACAATACATAGCACCTTTTCTGCCTCACTCTCTTAACTGGCCTTAAATGGAACAACTACACCAATAGCTAAATCTACTGCTAGGAAGGTTGGATCACTGTGTCAGGCCAGGAAGTTTTTCTTGCCACAATCCATTTTACACATATACAAATCAACAATCCACCTATGCATTGAATACTGTCATATCTGGTCAGGGGCCTTTGTTATTCATCCTGAGATTCTCAACAGGCTCAAGAAGAGAATCTGCAATGTAATCGATCCTGATCTGGCAGCTTGACTCCAGCTACTCTCTCACTGATGGAATGAGGCTTCTTTCTGTCTCTTCTACAAATACTTTCATTACTGATGCCCTCACTGCATGAATTTAGTCAAGCTACTAAATTAATGATTAGGTCCCACCCTTTTATGATATAATGAAATGTTACTGAAACTTTTACTCTAGCAGCTTCTTTTCTTGCACTTCCTGTCTGTAGAACTTTCTTCCACATCATTGCTTTCCTGATAGCTACAATCTCCAAGAATTTAAATTCAATAGACACATCCTAACATACTAACTCGCATCTATTCTGTCAAACACTCTTCCCATCTACCCAACCCTCATCCTCGGTATCCTTACCTGTCTATCACCCTCCTTCTAACATTTTCTATATCTAACCACTCTTTCTCTTTACCTTCCCTTATATAACTCCTTGTGCAATAGTGGCAGTGAAATGCCTTGCATGGGGTGAAATAATTAAAAAAAAAATGCAATGTCAACTGCCATCTTTTATCTTCTTGACTCCCATCCTTCATTTATCCTTTCCCCAATACCCACTGAATATTGTTTTTCTCTTATTTTCACTCTACTTTCATTCAACTCTCTTCAAACCAGTATTCACATCCTTCTCTTGCCCATTCTCTGACACCTCCTGTAACTGGTTCCTCTTTTTTTTGTATTCCTTCTATATAACTCTTCACTCTCCTTTTATGTAGCCCCCTGCACAACAGTGGCAGTACTGCCTTGCTTAGTATGAAATGATTAAGAAAAAAAATAAGACATGAATTCAGCTTTTCAGCCATCATTCATTAGCTCTGGATTAAATAGCAAGGTAGACTGATCTATCTAGCCCTGACTGGCCACCAGTTTGGATAAAGTCAAAACGATAAAGAAGTTAATGAGGAAGACACTACTTTTTTTTTTTTTTCAGGAAGTCATGGCAGTTCACAGAAAATAAAGAAAAGTCAGTTGCGAATAATCATTATCACCTACATTCTGAAAATAAAGGTGATTTAAAAAAAAAAAAATTATTAAAACAATCACTGAGGAGGAGACAAATTCTGATTTCAAATGACCAGGCTGAAGAGGGTTGGGCTTTATCAGGTTATCTAAGATGGATTATGGATCCATCTACTAAACTATCGACTCCATGAACTAGAAAATGACAACAATGCTTTTATTTTTTTTATTTGTTTCAGGAATATTTAGAATATTAGGGAAGAAATAGTTACTTCTACTCCAACAGTTTCTTTTCTCGCACTTCCCGACTGTGGAATTCCCTTCCGCATGACTGCTTTCCCGACGGCTACAATCTCCAGGAGTTTAAATGTAAGGTCAATAGACACCTCCTAACACACTAACTCGCTTCCATTTTTCAAACACTCTTCCCATCCTCCCAACTATCTATCACCCCACTTCTGACATTTCCTATATCTAACCACTCTTTCTATTTACCTTCCCCTATGTAGCCCCAAGCGCAATAGTGGCAGTGGAATGCCTTGCTTGGGGTGAAACGATTAAAAAAAAAAAAAAAATACCCACCTTTTTTTAAATACTTTAGTTGAACTGGTAACAGTTGCTTGCAAAATCCTGTGATCAGCTATCATTTTTAGGTTTTCAATGTTTGGTTGCTTGTATGAATGAAAGATCATTTTGAATGCATACTGAAACAATTATGACGTCTCTATATCACAGAGAGAAATCATTAACACTTATCTCCTTCCTAGATAACATGAGCTGGTTTCTCTTCACTAACAGAAAAGAATCGTCAATTAGTTAAAGCTCTTTGCTCAAGTAGCTGCTAATGTAATTTTGGTGAAGACCATCTGTTAGAAGATCTCAGATATGGCAAACTAAGACCTCCATTGCATTTGCAATGCAGTGCTACTTATTTAGTAGCGACCATCTTTACTCAGATTAACAAAGGGCAAATAGTAAAAATAAGAGTAGTGAGGAAGAACTACTGATCAGATATTTCTTTGTCAAAGATATATTTTCGGCAACATGATCTAGAATAAGCGTTTCTCAAACTGGGTGATATCATCCTTTTGTGGCAAATTACATTGTTGGGTGGGTGATGAGCTACTGAAAAGAAAATGATGAGCAGTTAGAAATTTTGGAATGTGATACGGCATTTTCATGATTAAAATTGTATTTCAACTTAAGCTACCTGAGTAAAGAATCTGTATAAAAAAACACAGGAGGTTAAATTGGAATAAGGGAGTCACATTCCAAGATAAGATATAAATATCCCTGCAAACAGTCATTAATATTTAAGGTGTTCTTTCTTTCTTTTTTTTTTCAAATATAAATCAGATAAGAAAAACCAAGAACAACAAAAAATATTGTTTGAATTTTTATTATTTACTCATAGTGTATATTTTAATTTCATAATTAGGAATAAAAATCATTGAATTTTTTGTCAACACTTGCAGCATAATCCTAAATATGAAATTATATGGTCCCGGGTATGACAGTAAAATGCATCCAGCAGCAAGGCCTCTGATTAGGGGGTTGTTAGGAGCATGGAACCAAGTTTATTACTGTTTCCAGGTACCAACTATGGGTAAATAGTTTATCCACAAACTGGGGTCAACAGTATAAAAATAGACTTTTATAGAAATATATACATGAGAAGAGACTTTTATCTAAACTTATTTATAAATGGAACTTTGTGTGTGTGTCCCCGTTACCTATAGACACCAAAATGGCTGAACAGATTTTCTTGAAAATTTACACAGTTGTACTATAAGCGTCTGCAACTGTTCTTAGCTAGGTTTTGTGTTGAGATATCCCCCAAAAATATTGATAATCGAAAAAAGTGGGTTAAAGAAGGAGTGATCCGATTTTAATTAAATTTGATACACTCATAGACAAAGAAGTAAGAAACGATATTCAGAAGTTTCAAGGTTACAGTTCTTACAATAGTGCAGAAAATCGATAATATATATATATATATATATATATATATATGTATATAAGGGGCAAGATGTTTGTGTGTGTGTCTGTTTATCTGTCTATTTGTCCTTTATACAAATCCACAATTTTTATCCGATTCTCACTAAACTTCACTCAAATATTCTTTAGGCTGAGTCTGAGCTCCAGGACCATGGATTAGTTTTAAAGCTTTCATTACACCCAAGCAATGCCGGGCTATACTGCTAGGAGAAATATATCCATAACAATAGACTTTTATAGAAAAGTATACTTTTTTGAAGGAAAAAATATTACCAACAATGCATTTTTTAAGGAAAAAAATTATTAACAGCAATACATTTTTGAATACAAAACTGGGAGACATCTTCAATTATCTAAAATAAAGAAATAATAATAATAATTAAAAAAAAAAAATTTGATCAAAATCTGACTAAATCAACTTACTATAACTGAACATTAAAAAAAACACCTTAAAACCCAACTACAGTTTGGCATTAAATAACCCACAGAGGTTGATATTCCATTAAAGAAAACTCACCCTCTCACTCACTAAATTATACATACAGTTTTGCATCAATTTAAATATTTTTGTGGGATACTTGTATTTGAGTTGGTATTGTTTCTATTTATTAAACATTATATTTATTTATGTTCATCCATCAGCATGAATATTTAACAAATATGAGGTGAAAATCTTTGTTTACTATTGATTGGAATCAAACATTTATCTTTCAGGGCAGAATGGGTTATGGAAACCTTGTTCATGTGAAAGTGGGTGACGAGGCCAGAAAGGTTGGGAATCTCTAATCTAGAAGATTGTCATAGTGTGTCCTGGGGTTTTTAATGTTTATTTTCATCTCATTGTTGTTGCTTTTATGATAACTTTCTGAACCAAAAGAGTTTCCATTGGACATGTTGTGGATATAATTTTTATTTTTATTTTTAATCATTCAGCCTCAAGAGGGCAGTAAAGCCACTAAGACGTAGGTCTGAGTGTTAAAGGATATGAGAAAAACAAAAGCATTATTCAAGAAAAAGTACAATAAAATAACAAAAAGACAAAAACATTGTGGTCAAAAGAAGAACAAAGATTTTTTGTTCAGACTTTCACTGCTGCACTGTTGCCTGGCTGTGCTGGTCTGTTTTGGCAAAAATAGAAAATTGTTATTACTGGAAGTAAATAACTATAGAAATGTTGATGGTGATTTCTCATGGGTGCTACCATTTTGATTTTGCTGAGATAGCCTGCAGTTAAGCCTGGGCTAAATGGCACCACAAGCACACAACATATTGCAAAACAAGTCATACTGTATGCTATTACTTATTTGGATATTGGTAAATGTGAGTTAATTTATAAGATAAATAGCATGGGCTAGCATTTCATGTTGTCTTGGAAAGGGTATATATCTTAACAGCAGGCAATATATGTAGATTAAAAATGTATAAGTATGTGCATAGCAATAATAACTCAAAACAGTTTGAATATTTCAAGACAGAATGATAAAGAAGTTGAAAAGTACTAAATGAGGACTGCTAGAATTCTGAAATGGGCTAGTCTAAATCATACACTTGACCCCTGTTCTTGGGACATGAGCAACCTAATTAGCAGAATTTTTTTACTTTAGGTTTCTTCATTACATTCCACATATTGGAAATTTCATTTGCCTTTTGTTTTTTCTTCTTTTTTCTTTGCATTCTTTGTTTTTTTGTTTTTTTTGTTTTTTTGCATCTCAAAACTAATTGGTTTAGAAGAAAACCTTTTTTACATTTTTTCCTTTTCAGTTCAGAAAAAGTTATTTTATTTTCTTTTTTTTCTTTTCTTGTCTATTCATCTTAAATGATGAAAGAAAAGAAATTTAAATGAGTAATCTTTTTGGTATCATCCAATCAAAGACAGCACAAATCAACTTGTAGATTGTACAGACCCCTTAGGAACTTAGTCTGGCTTATTTTCAGCCAGACCAGACATGTTTTTACCAGATGTACATCTACCTGAGTTCTTTAACAATTGGGTTTTCTCATTCTACTTTTAATCAAAATTGAAACAAAAGCATTAAATCACAATAATTTTCCTTGCCTGTTCAAAGCCGGTTTCTATCCATTTTTCCAATAGACTCAGGTCTATGTTTTTAATAAAACTTCTCAAAAAGAAAGAACTTAATATAAAACTTATTAAAAAAATACTCATATTTTTGTCCTTGAAAATGTGTAAAATAAACTAAACATTTGAGCGACTACTGAAATAAGGGGTTGTAAGCTTGGATGTGCGGGTGGTGTAATGGGCTTACGGTGACATTATGTTGAAACACCAGCTCTCATACGATCCCCGAATCACCACTACGCCAACGCTTGCATTCAACCTCTGACAAATGATGACTTCATTTGCAAGGCCTGCCAGTGTCAATGCCCCTAACAAATATGAATGGACACACGAGAACCATATCCCTCGTCACCACGAAAATTGAAATGAATAGAGAGGAATTAGTCGTATTCCACAACTCAAACCATCATTACAAGGATTTTATGTGTACGGTTTCCCATTCCTACAAGCATTGGGCCTTCTTCTTAATTCTATGTACAGCTTTTATCCCATAAACTTTCTTTGATAGCAATAAACAATTGTTTCCTTTGTATTTTCTGAATGACAGATAAATGTACTCATTGAATACTTCTGTTTTGCTAGTATTCGTTTAAAAGAAAAAAAGGAACAGCATGAAAGTACTTCTTTTTTATGTCTCATGTTCTTGGATTTCCATTTACCCCTTTCTCTTGCTGATCTTAACACCTTTTCTCTTGGTATCACCCCCACGTCCTACTGTGCCATCCATTTGCTCAAGTCCATCAAATATTTCTCATGTTGCTTTTCCTTGTTTTTATTTTTTATTATCCGTTTTATGAGCATTAGATTCTCCAAACCCTCCTTCTTCATTACATGTTTCAGAAACTTCAGCTGTCTCTACCTGATGTTAAGTATAAATTTCCTTTTCATTTGCATCCTCTCCAAAACCTTTTTGTTGCACAAGTGCTCAGTCCATGGTATCTTCAGCATTCTTCTGTAAAACCACATTTCTGTTGCTTTGAGTCTTTCCATCTTTGAGAAGAATATCCAGCATTCACTGCAGTATAGGTTGACAGATATCACATAACAGTCCAGTACACTTTTCACTGTTTCTAAAGAAAGCTTCCTGTCTCAATACAAAATCAAGAAAGTAATTGGATATTTGAGAAAACTTGCTGTTTCTCAATATTTCTTCATAGCAGACACGAATGTGTGTGCTATGAAGATTAATAATCATGGCAGAAGTAAGATAATTGATATAAAAAGTCAGTCAAATATTGACAAATGTGCCCAAAATAAGACATTCTGTCAAAACAACATCCTTTCTCTTGACACCACAATTATTTTAACTACCTCCACTCTTTGGCAATGTTTGTTGTTATAAAAAGCAATAATTAGAATTGTAATAAACTTAAACATATGATGAAAGTAAATTTATGCATTTTCTTTGTTTTTGAGAATAGTCAGCAAAAATAAACAATATTTATTAAATTGATTATTTAAACTATTTATTATGTTATTTTGACATATATTTGTCATGAGTATGTGGAAATAACATATCATGGACTGAGCATGCAAGCAACGATGAGGTGTTGGAAAGAATGGCAACAAAAAGGAAATTTATACTGAAGAGACAACTGAAGTTCCTGGGACATGCAATGAGGAAGGAGAGCTTGGAGAACCTGATACTGACAGGCCAGATAGAAGAAAAAAGAGACAGAGGAAGGCAGCAGATAGCACATCTCCAGGGCCTGATCAGGTGGATGACAGAACTGGGGTTGTGAGGTGTAACAGGAGCAAACATACTAAGAGCTACAAGGGATAAGGAGATGTGGAGAACCATGATCACCTCTGCCCTGAAGGGACAGGGCATATAGGAAAAGAAGATTATGTTATTTATTGAAATGAGTGGCAAACTAATTGTCAATTATAAAATGGTAAATAATTACCTCATAGATGGTTCCCATATTTTATTAAGAAATGTTCATAAATTTATGAATAAATTGTTTTCACATTAATTTACTTAAATTGGTAAATGTTAAATACTGCATTGTATTAGTTTTTAGAATAAACATAAAATTATTCTTGTAAATAAAAAGTTTATTAAATAGTGTTTAATATTTTCCTTGTAAATTGCCATTAACAAAAAAAGTATAAATTCACATTTATCATATGTTTAGCTTTTATTACAGTTCTAATTATTGCTTTTCAGCAATGTTGATTGTTTTAAAAAATCATTGCTGAAGAGTGAAAGCAGTTAAAATAAGTGTCATGGGAAAAACTCTCCTTTTGACATTTCATTATATAGCATCATGTTCATCCATTTATCCCAAAAGGAGCATCACCTGCATTAGCTAAAGTAATAATAATAGCAGAAATGATGTAGAAATATCTCAAATCACTGACATTGTTATGTAAGTTAGCAAATTAAAATTGAAGATTTTTAAAACTAGTGAGTTGGATCCCCATTGATTTCTCTAAATTTTTGGTTATTTTTCTGAGTAAATATATTTTAATTTGCTTATAATAATCATTTCACACCAAGCAAGACAGGGCAACCACTGGTGCACAGGGGATTACAGTGAGAGAAAAAACAAGGAATAGGGGATGTTGAAGAAACAATAAGAGAATCAAGAAGATAGAAGATGACAATTGACATTGCATTTAAACTTTTAGAGATTGTAGCTATCAAGGAAGCAAATAAAAGAGAGTTCAACCAATGGGATGTGTGAGTAAAGAAACAGAGTAGAAGAGGTGGTTACATTTAAGTATTTTGACAGTAAATTGGTAGAATCTTGATACCAATCTAGTAGCATGCGTAAGTACATGTGCTTAGGGAACAAGGGGAAAAATATAAATTCAGTCAGTAGAATCAGAACAGCTATCAATTCTTTCAAATTTAGTCAAGGTCTCAAGTTTTTTTGGCAAATTTTAATTAGAGTAGTCACTGTTACCATTTTCCAATCTCCTTCAAGTGAAAAAAAAAAAAAAAAGGAAGAGATTTCTTCCTTTTTCAAAATTCTTTTTAGAGAAACCAAAGAATGCTTCAAAATTGCTAACCAGAGTACTGAGAGACAGTAAAATCTTATTGGAAACAAAGAAAAGAGTACCGGACTGCTAGGTGATATCTATCCTTCTGTATGGCATTGAATTTTGGATGATCTTTCTGAGGCAGCAGTAATGTGGTTCTACAGAAGGATGCTGAGGATAACATGGACTGAGCACATGAGCAATGATGAGATGTTGACGATGATGCAAACACAAAGAAAACCCATATTAAAAATCAGGAAGAGAAAGCTGATATTCCTAGGACACATAATGAGGAAGAAGGGTCTGGAGAATTTAATACTCACAGGGTGCATCGAAAGAAATAGGGACATGGGAAAACAGCATGAGACATATTTGATAGGCTTGAGCAAATGGCTGGAAGAGAGGGGTTTGAGAGAGTGACAAGAGACAGGGGCAAGTGGAGGGCCATGACTGCCTACGTCCTGAAGGGAAGAAAAATGCTATGATAACAATGTCAGCAATCCCAGCCTTGATGAACGGATGTTCCCTCAGAGAGATACCTTACCTTGAGAGACTATTGTGCCTTAAATTCAAACTTCACCTCAAGTGGAGCTTGTTCATGCAAGTCATTGCTAAAGATGCAAATAAAATTGTTGATTCCCTTTATCACTCCAGTAAGTAACAGACTCCAAATGCTACCCTCTGCCTTTATGAGAGCTACACTACTGGCCATAATTATTAGGCCACCCCAGTTTCTTAAAAGAAATGATGTATTTCATACTATTTTTAGTATTTAATGTCAAGTGGATAATTCTAAATGAAAATAGAATGGTTCTTTGCCAAATTTTACAAGGCAAGGAAACAAAGATGAACTTGTCTGAATCACCATAAGTTTTCTTCATTCTTTTATTGATGAAACTGCAATATAGGTAATTATTAAATATTTATAAATTCATTTGATGCACATGTTATTGTAACGTATTAACAAAAAACATTCTATTTTCATATACAATTATTCACTTAAATGCTAAAAAAATCAGATGAAATACATAATTTTTTTTTTCTAAATACTGGGGTGGCCTAATAATTATGGCCGGTGGTGTACATCAGACCAAGAATCATCATATTTGTGTGTCAGCTATCCAGACTGCACTATACAATTTTGATAGTCCAAATGTGTCTTTGACTCCTTGTGGATGATGATTTTCTACCTTCTAATCTTTCTCTCACAGGTTGGATGTGGCAAGCCTCCTGATCTTCTATTGCTATTTTCATGGTAACCATTTCTTGGTTTTGCCAGGCCTAACTTTGATGGCAAAGAATCACCATACAATTTATATTGTAGCACATCACCCACATTCTCTCCATATTCCATCAGTGAGAAGTTCCACTCAAACAGCTTCTTCCTGCAAACGACTTCTCAGTAGAACCAACTCCCATGAGATTGTTTCCCCAGTTGCTACAATCTTAAATTATTGAAGTCTAAGCTTAAACAATATCTTCTTCTTTTGTATGTACAAACTGCCTCATAATATAACCTTCTACCTTGAGGGATCCCCAGGCCTTGTACATGGTGAACCTTACTTTTAAAAAAATTCTGGATATTCTGTTGTCGAGATAAATCCTGTTAATGTCCTTTTCCTAAGGAACAGAAAATAGAGGGACAATATCTAACAACATGATACAACAGATTCATCAGCCACAGTTTCTTCTTTTATTTAAATCATTTCACCCCAGGCAAAGTGATAAAGTCACTAAAGTGCAAGGGGTTAACTGGAAGTGAAAGACAACAAGAAAACTTTAGAAGCAACCAGGAACAAATTATCATCATTATCATCATTCTGTGGCCTCGGCCGAGATAGAACTCACTACACCCTTCCAGTATTCCCTATTTGTCATAGCTCCTGTAAGGTCTTTCTTGATGATAGATGCATCTCTGTGTATCCTGTCTGGAAATGTTAATTTACAAGATCGATTGTGAGATGATGGGTGTCTCCATAATACAAACGATGTAACAAGTTCATCTGTGGCAGGTGCACAATGCCCAGCAAACTGGACACATCTTTTTTGAACTAAGGTTGATACTCTTGGTAGGTCTCCATATATCATTTCTAGAGTTGGGTGGTTTCGCCATGAAAGATCAAGTACTCTTCTGAGAATAAGAGTATAACATCCATCTAAACAACATTGTTTATAAAACTCACCTCCTGTTCAGAAGAGTGGGATGATGTGTGAACTAGATGATAGGCAAACCTTTCTACTGTGTTATGGAGAGAAAAGCCCCTGTGAGACTTTCAGTAAAACTTGAAGTTAGTTTGAAGTGTGGAGATCTAGCATCCCTTCAAATATGCGGTGTATTTATAGTGAGTTTCAAAACTATTGATGATATTTATATTACCAAGTCAATAAGAATACTTAATAGAAAAGATTGGAAATAGTAAAACAGATGAAAACTTGAGAAGAAAAATCAGAAATAAATTAATAAAAGAAAAAAGACAAAAGAGAAGAGATGAGAAAAAAGAAAAGAAAAAAAAAGGAGGTGAAAGAGAGAAAAGTAAAGAAACTAAAGAAATATTTGTGATAGAGAGCAAGAAAGAAAAGTGAAACTTAAGCTGATTTCTTGTCTTCTGGTTTTCGGCAAATTTTTTATTTTTGACTTTCTGGCTAAAAACAATCAAAATATTCAGCAGACAGTCATTTTCAATGATGGAATTTTTGATTGAGTAAGGCCTTCTTCGTAACCTCAATAAACACCTATCAGATTCCTCGACAAATATTCAAGCAGACTTCTATATAATGCAAATCACTTCCTTTGTGTATAGTTTCTTGATGAAAATATATAACAGAAAGGAAAAAAGACAATTGGAAAAATGAATTGGACCCAATTAAATTGAATGGATAGGTTCTTAGATTGAAAAATTTTGAAAGGTAAAAGTGGTGCATTCTTATAAGATACAGATTTTTGTATCAACTGTATCTTTTTCATTTATATATATATATATATTGTAAAATTTGCTACATTTATTGGGGAAGAGTGTTGAATATTGGAGATAGAATATTTATACATATATACAATATGAGCATAGAAATCAGTACTGTATGGTGATTCAGTTTCATGCCTCAAGACAATCTCATGTCCATATTGTCTATATGTATGTTTCTGTATATACAAGGCGCGATGGGTAAATTGTCGCGATTTTATATTTTGAATTTTACACATGGGCATTGTTTGTTTTTGATTTTGTCAACTGCAAAGTATAGCAGGATCAATTGTGCATCATCTGTGAGAAAAAGAGTACCATGATGCAATTCAGTCTGCAATAAATTTGAAAACTGCAAGCAGCTCCAGTAGAAACATTTCAGTCTTAATCTAATGGGGATTGTGAAGGTATGGCAGTTTGGAAAACTCACTCAGATTGTTTTAATCAGAAAGAAATTTCCACATTTGTTGGTAAAGGCCTCAGAGTCAATGTGAAGGCCTATATCAAGTGTTTTGAGGAGGTAATGCTGCCCTCAGTCAAGAGGGTGGCTGTTGAAAGATTCTATGTCTGGCAACAGAACTTTGCATCATGCCACACAATTAGGAGAACCCAGATATGACTGTCAAACAATTTCTGAAACCACATCACCCCTTAAATCTGGCCACCTAACTCCCCAGGCTGCAAACCCCTTGATTATTATGTGTGGTTCATAGTTGAGTGAGAGATGAATCTTATTTCTTGTTATAGCAAAGATGAACTGAAGGCAAGGATTCTGGCAGCATTCACTAACTTAAACAAGGAGACCATTTAAAAGAGATGCAGGAGATTCTGAAGTTTTCTGGAGACAGATATGTATATTTCGAGTATTGAGAAAAAATTGTGTTCAAAAGCACTATTCAGGCTTTGTTTTATCACTTAAATGATTTGTGTTACCTTCAGTATCTTGACTCCAGAGTTTCGGTGACAGACCCTCTAGCAATCACTGAGATCATTTGTCAGAGCATATCAGCAATAGACTTTCTATATTTCTTGGTTTTTCTTTTATATATATATATATATATATATATATATATATAATAACAAGACCGACTCTGTAAGTATCTAAATCCTAAAATTATACGAAAATAAACTTTGAGGACAACAAATAACAGACAGAATCTAACTCCGTTACTGTCCGTCGCTATAAGGCGTTGGACAAGAGGGGGAAAAAAAAGAAAACTGCGGAATACAGACAATACATACAATACCCCGCAGTAAAGAAAAAAAAAACCCAAACGGAACCAACCACCAAGAAAGAAAAAGTGCTCGATACAGAACTAACCAAAGCGAAATAACAAATAGGAAGCAATGTAGAGCAAAGACATGTAAAAAAATCACAAGATCGCCAAAACCTACCGCGGTTTCACACAACGGCTCGTCAGGGCAAAGGCAAACCAAGGACTAATCAAGTAAATAGACACCACCAAACAAAGACTAACAGACCAGCCTACCTGACGGGGGAGGGGGAGGTTCAAAAAAAAAAATATAGCCAAAGACTCTAAGCAAGAAATTTAGCTTTATGAAATCTACACCTATTCAATATTTCAGTTTTGGCATTAATAAGGTTGTGGGCAGGTTCGAATCTAGCTATCGCTAACTTCTCCTCATCACATAACCTACAAAATTTACTGCCTTTGTTATAGTTAGGGCATTTTTTTATTATTTCCCATTTCAAAATGGGGTCTCTTTTAGTTTTAGTTTTTATGTCCCATACATAGCTGGATAAAGTCGTACTGTGTTTATACTTCTCATTTTTAAAGGAGGTTTTATGGTTGAAAAACCTAATTTTAAAATTATCATGCGTAGCTCCTATGTATGTTTTAGGGTTTTTATCATTTTCATTAATGTAAACTCTAACTTTATAAACTACATTTACTTGATTACAATTACCTCTAATGGGGCAGTCTGTTTTAATTCTACAATTACAATTATTTTTGTTGCCGGCATTAGTACTAGGGATATTGGTATTACTTTTCAATTTACTTTTATTGGTATTATTAATTATTTTGCCAATATTAGGTAAACAAGAGTAACTGAGTTTAATAGTGTTCCTATTAAATATTTTTTTAAGTTTGCTATCTGAGTTAAAATGTTTATCTATTAGGTTAAAAAACATTTTGCCTATTTTAGATTTAACTTCGTTATTGTATGGGGGGTTAAACCATATAATATTTCTGGATCTGTTGTTATTGGTTTTTTTAGTAATATTTTGGTCAGAAAATTTTAGCGTTTGCGAATGTCCACATTTTATTAGTGCAGTTTGATAAATTTTCTTGTATTTATCAAAAATTTCACTATTGGAAGAGTTGGTGGACAATCTAACAGCTATACCATTAGGGATACTTCTAAGAATATGCATAGGGTGATTAGAATTTTTATTAACATAATTGGGGGTGTAATTATTTTTGACGTAGGGTGTTATATATCCGTTATTAAGATTTAATGTTATATCCAAGTAATTAACAATTTTAATGTTATGTTCTATTTCAATCTCTAACTTATAAGATTTGAAAAATTTTTGCACTTCCTTTCTAAATTTATCTCCTATTCTAGGTGTACATTTATATATTATAATTAATCCATCGTCCCGATATAAACCGTGATTATGGAAATCTATTATGGCGTTAAGTTTATGGAGCAGTAGACAACCTATCAGCTCCGCCACCTCCGCCCCATCATATGCCCCCATAGGATTATCAAACCCCTGGGCATCAGTTTTTTTTACCCATATCTCATCATTAAAATATAATAGTGTTATGACTATATATATATATATATATATATATATAGTCATCCGCAGACAGATCTGTTTTGCTGTATCACAGCTCATCAGTACGGCTAGACTCCAATTGCTTTTAACCCAGGATTGAAACCCGACCGAATTGGTGTCAGTCAGTGATTCTACCTCTGTGGTATGGGCGGTCGGTAGAAGAAGACAGTGTTTTTAGCATGTATATTATCATTTTACACATCCAATAGCTGAGAGTGTTCTAATTCATTGCTGAATGAACAATGTGTAGATGCTAGAGTAGCTACTGTTTTCCAATGTCTACCATTCTTCCAGAGTGCTCAATCAGGATGTGCGAGCATAAATACAAATCTACATGCATATATGTATGTAGGTTTGTGTGTGTGTGTGTGTGTGTGTGTGATTGTGTGCATTTTTCGTAGTATTTGAAGTAATCATCAATGACTCGGGTTAAAGCAGCTTATAGATTGTAAAGTGATATGTTATTATTATAATGTTGAGGTCATAAGATTCTTTCAATTTCAAGTTATTTAAAACTACTTGATATTGTAGTACCCTATAACCTCTATTACAAAAGTGGAAGAGATAAATAGTTTAAGTAAAATACTGTCTTTTTTGCAGTATTGTGAATCAAAGGTTTGTTACATTGTCATTATTCATGCGTGTCAGCAATCATTTTTTGTGAAACTAGCTCTGGCAAGTACAATAACGACAGGAGTACTTAATAGTATGAAAGTTAAAATAAATAGATCTTTAGTTGGTTTTTAAGGAATATTGACTATGAAATAGGATAAGTACTTTAAAAAAATTATTCTCGGAAATTGCTTTTTTTTTCAAAGGGAACATTTTTTGTGTAGATATCTGTAATAATAGAGATATTTTAGCTTTACACTGAATGGCTACAAACAGTAATTGTTACCATAACAGATACTTCAGAATCAGAGAAAAGAGACAGACTTGTCTTGCCGATGCTGAACCAAAATAAATATTGCTTAATTTCTTGCATTTCCATATTTATTACCTTGATGTCAAAGGTTATGGTTTGTCATTTGCTGTGGTCAACTTGAAAGAAGACAAAAAGCTTGAGTGTTTTCTGTAGGTTTTCTCTTTTTTTTTTTTTCATTTTGGGACAGATTTTTTGATTATATTGTATAATATAGCCATACATTCCAATAATTATTGCAGCATGATTGTTGTATAATCGAAGTAGATACAATTTTTTTTTTTTAATCATTTCACCCCAAACAAGGCACTCCACCGCCACTATTGCGCTAGGGGCTACATAGGGGAAGGTAAATAGAAAGAGTGGTTAGATATAGGAAATGTCAGAAGAGGGGTGATAGATAGTTGGGTGGGTGGGTGGGAAGGGTGTTTGAAAGAATGGAAGCGAGTTAGTTTGTTAGGAGGTGTCTATTGATCTTACCTTTAAACTCTTGGAGATTGTAGCTGTCGGGGAAGCAGTCATGTGGAAGGGAATTCCACAGTCTGGAAGTGCGAGAAAAGAAACTATTGGAGTAGAAGTTGCGGTTGCATTTTATCGGTTTCACTGTAAAAGGGTGGGATCTAGTTGCTAGTCTAATATCTCGTGCAAATTCGAACCTAGGGGGCACCAGTGATCTAAGTTCATCGGAGCAGAAGCCGTGAAAGTATTTATAGAAGAGACACAGGGAAGCCACGTCACGCCAGTGAGAGAGAAATTGCAGGTAGTCTGCTAAGTCGGTATCGATCACATTACAGACCCTCCGCTGTACCTTGTTGAGAAGCCTAAGGAGAATAGCAGGGGCACCCGACCAGATATGGCAACAGTATTCAATGCACGGGCGGATAGTAGATTTATAAATGTGCAGGATAGATTCAGACGGAAAAATCCCCCGGGCCCTGCACAGAGAACCGACTTTCATAGCAGCGGAATTAGCAATGGATTCAATATAGCCATTCCACTTGAGGTCTGGAGAAAGTGTGCTGTGGTATTATTCAGTCCAATATCCGGTGCTAAACGGATATACACAGAACAGTACAATAGTTACAATAACAGACAAGACAGAACTTACAACACAGAGAGGCGGGGTTTAGATCTCAATAGTCACCAAAGTAATCAGTCCAAATATTACTCAAATGACACTTGAATGATATTATTCTTTACTTAAATAAACCATTTCCAACCATGGGCCATTTTGTCATTCTGAGTGCTTTGGGGGTGTAAACTACTGTACAACAGTTATTAACCATACTGAAAATTTTATGTATGATTGATAATTTTTTTGTTTATAGGCATGATAAAAAAATTCCAATAAAAATTAATGGCCAAAGGTAATATTTGGAGGAACACAGCTTTTAAATAGCTAGGGAAATCTGAAGTTTTATATGTGACTATAAGGTTTTCTGTCATTTAAATTATACTCTGTTCATTTTATTGTTATTTTTTCTTCCAGGGTATTTTTCAGCTTTCAATTGGTATGATAACTTTCCATTCGTCTCACAGAATTAATTCTGTGTCATGCTGTTATTTAAAAATCACTTAGAAAACAGGCATTAAAGCAGTTCTTTGATCATTTCTGGTTCTTGTTAATTTTCATTATATCTCAGCATGTTCTGATTAACTTTTATCTTCAAATAGTGTGACTTGGTACCTACATTCATTAATTTCTAATGAGGATGTGCAAGCAAAAGTGTGTAGAGCAGATGCACACATTCATATATACATATATATATATATATATATATAAAAATTGCATGCATACTTAGAAAAATCAATAGTTAATGGGATTCCAATGAATTTTATGTTAATGCTTAGATATTTTATTATGTGCATAGATGTGTTTTTTGGCCCATGTATTGGTGTGATAAGATGAAATGTTTCATACGTATTAGTGTGATATAATGAAATATTTCATATGCATTGGTGTGACATAAAGAAATATTTCTGAATGGATATAACATTTTTTGAGATATGAATATTCAAAGCAAAACTTTCAAGTCAGTTGTCAAATATAATGCAACTCTCATCCATATTTCTTTTTTTGCGTGTGTGTGTGTGTGTGTGTGTGTGTATGCTCACATTGAAATTATGATCCTCATATCTGATTGATAGTAGGTAAAGGAATGTATAATAGAATAGAAAATGTATAATTGATATATATCAAAATGGAATATCTGTTTATTTTCAATATAATCATGAATTTTCATTTTCTTGTATTACTCCCCTATATATATATATAGTTTTTGGTCATAATTGAATTAGACCAGTGCCCAGTTGTATTAAAATTATATTGTAGAGCTTTTGAATGTTTTTCATTTGGAAATAAAGGAAAGATTATTTTATTCAACCTAGGTTTCAATCTTTCGGTATCTTCAAGGAATTTATAATAATTGATTTTCCGTTTTTCAAATGTAGAACAGAGATATTTACAAATGGGCAACTAGTTTTCTTAAACAACCCAAAATTTTCAAAATAAGGTAGAAGTTACTTCAGAATCTTAAAACACTTTAATCCAGGTTTGTATGTGCCTAAGATGTATCTATAGTTGTGATTACATCTAGACATTACTTCTGAACTATCATTTAGTAATTTTTGTTCTGGAAATAATATTATATATATATATATATATATATATATATATATATATATATTTATCTGTAAATTCAGATAAAATTTAGCGGGGAAAATAGCCATTTTCAGCATGTCATTTTAAGACATACATTCTTCAACCTCTTATAAACAGAGAATGAGGAAAAATTTTAAGCCCAGAGGTTAGCTTTAGTAAAGGAAGGGGTTGGGAGGTATTGGTTTCATTAGGGTTAAACTAGGGTAATTTTAATAGTAATTTCCTCTTTGGTAGTGGAAGGTATGTGGCTTGACCCTTGAGTTGGATAGTGGTAGGTGGCGGGAAATTAACTGCTTGGCTAAATTTTAAAAAACCCTTATTTTTTTTGTTTTTTTTTTGTTTTAATCATTTCACCCCGAGCAAGGCGGAAATGCCACTGATGTGCAGGGGGTTACATAAATGTAAAAAGATTAATTAGAAAAGAGTGAGGAGTACAAACTAGTTAGAAAGGAGCAATAGAAAGCAGGTGCGATGACAGATACATAGGTGGAGAGAAAGGGAAGGTTATACAGGGGTGGGGAGAGAGCTAGAGTCCAGTGGTTAGTAGATGAGTATTGACTTTGCATTTAAATTTCTGGAGGTTGTAGCCGTCAGGAAAGCAAGAATACGGGAGCGAGTTCCACAGGCGGGAAGTGCGAGAGAAGAAGCTGCATGAGTAGAATTGTCGTCTGCATTTGGCTAACCTGAATGTGAATGGGTGGGACCCAGTTGCCAGTCTGGTTGCACGAGTAAACACCTGTTGAGGAGGCATCAGTGACTTAAGCTCATCCGAGCAGAAGCCATGGAAGTATTTATAGAACAGACAAAGGGATTTGTGATTAATTGGAAGAATAGGATAATTATTGTAATTTATACTTATTTCTATGACGACACATACTTATGATCTCGCTTCGTTTATTTAGGAGTCTATTTTAGTATTGAAATTTCAAAATTTTAATTTTTTCTGTCAAACAGAGATTACATCTGTTTCTTAAGCTATTAGGGGTCCTAGCCTTGCCTATGAGCTTCCATTTTATCTGTAGATTTAAGCTATTTTCTTTTAATTCCCAGTATTTTTTAGAAAGGGCTGTTTGGTATCTTAAACTAGGGTTGGTGAAGGAGTGCCTGTGCATTGGCATTAAATGACCACAAGGGGTTGATATGCCACAAAACTGTTGCTTCCAAATTCCCACCGAAATTCCAATATAAACATTACATTTCTCCTTATTTTCTTTCAGGTAGATAGTGGCTTGATAGATTACATTTTCTGATCTACATTTGCCCTCAACCAGACAGTTATTTCTAGATCTACAATTACAGGGGGTAACATTCTATTCTCTGTATTGGATTCCCTACACTTCTTCAAGATTTGGTTATATTGGGAGCTAATAAAGTTATACATATTATTGGTACACATAAACTAATCTTGATAGTTTTCCTCCTGAATATTTTACTCAGGGGGTTATCTCCATGAAAATGTTTACTTATTAATTTAAGAAAGATGTTAATAGTCTACAGAACGGGGAGTTAAACCATATAATTTTTCTTTTCCTATGTTTAACTTTGGCTTTTTGTGATTCCGGTTTACTAGTGGGTATTAAATAAATTAATTCATCTTTATATCCACTATTCTGGAGGGCCTTATCATACAGTTTTTTATTATTCCTAAAGATTCTAAGGTTAGAAGATAATGGGTTTATTCTAATATTAACCATCCTCGGTATTTGCTAGATAATGGCGTCAGGGTGGTTGGAATTAATATTGATATAGCTAGGGATTTCATTGTTTTTGTTGTATGGGTTAAAAGAATTATTATCAAGGTTGAGGGTAATGTTTAGGTAATTCACTTATATATCTATTTAGGGTGTGGCAGAAAAACCTCCCACATTTTCAACTGCCATCTCTGGTGCTATTAAACTCAGGCAATTGGCAATGGTGTCTTTATCTAGCTCATCTCTTACTATTATGTGGAAGGTATTTTTGCTGCACCCTGTGTGTGTGTGTGTGTGTATATACATGTGTATATATTTATATATATATATATATAGAGAGAGAGAGAGAGGGTGCAATGAATGAATTGTCATTCAAATTAAGCAAAAATAAAAATAACACTGACATTTCATTTTAATGGATATATTTACCAAAATTACACAAAAATATCTTGAAATACTAAATATTAAATTTATTTAATAAATTTGCCATTGGCGTCAACCACAGCCTTCACAAGACTTTGGAATCTTTTGCATCTCTTCTAGACAGTCACTTTGTTGGTATATTCTGTTGTAATCCTTTTCTTCAATTCATTTTTGGTGCTACAAGAACTTCTGTTGGAATCTCACTCAGTTGCGCCTTGCATATAATAATCCAAGGTTGTTACAGTCTATGGAGTTTGGTGGTGAGATGGAGGAGGTAACATGGTCACAGAAATTGTCTGACAACAATGACTACGTTCTCCTGTTTGTATGGCATAATGCAGAGTCTTGTTGCCAGACGTAGGGTCTTTCAGCAAAACCTTCTTAACCAAGAACATAACTACTTTCTCAAGGCACTTCATGTAGGCCTCTGTTGAGTCTGAAGTCATGCGTGAAGATAAAGGAAGGCAATACATCACTATCACTAGTCATCACTCAAAAATACCTTCATAATCATTATTAGGCTCATCCAAATTTTTCAAAATCCTCTGCACTATCCTCAGATTGACACCCACACACTCTGAAATGTTTGTATTGAAGCCTTTTGCATGAATTCTAAGCAGTGCAGCGTACGATTTTCAAATTTCTGGTTGAGTGAATTGCTCATGGGCTCTTTCCTCACATGTGGTGATTAACTGCCCATACTTTACCATGCAGTTGATTCAATCAAAACAAACAACGCAAATGTGCAAAATGAAAATTTAAGACGGTGACAATTTAGCTATTGCATCTTCTCTGTGTGTTTGGTATATCAATCCCTTGTGGTCATTTAATGCCGAAGTATTAGTTCCTTCAAAAATGTATTTTTGTTGGTAACATTTTTTCTTTCAAAAATGCATTTTTGTTGTAGCAAGGTTTAAATTCATATAAAATATTCAGGTTTCAAACCATACATGAAGTTGGCTTAAGCACAGGCACATGCAATTATTATTATTTATATTATTTTAGTTTGAGATTAATTTATCCATTATAAACTGGAAATAATAAAAAGTTTTTTTCAATCAAGCCAATTTGTTTTAATTTTTTTACATTTTTATGGTTATCTACATTAATTAGAGAAGAACATTTCTTCACTTTTGTTTATTAGACATTATATCACTTTGCATCCTCCATAATTTACCTTGACTTTCACTTAAATGTTATCTGAGGAGGTTTAAAAATTCACGACATTTTTACATTCATTTCTAAATACATCAAAAAATAAGATCCATATAGTTGCCTTGATAAAGTACATCAAAAGATGAAACACCTTGGCTAAGATAAGTTTTCATTTGTCCTTATATTATTTATGCTCTCACATGCCGATTGAGCACTGTAGAGGATTGGTCAACTTTGAAAAAACAGTAGCTACTCAGACATCTATGCATCAGTCATTCAGTAATGAATTTGAACACTCTCAGCTACTGGCGTGTGTTTACATTGTATATAACATGCTACAGTCAGCCTTCTTCAACTGAGCACCCATAGCTCATAGGTAGAATCATTGATTGATGTCAATTCAGTCAGGTTTCAATCCTGGCCTGAAGCAAGTGGATGTCTAATTTTACTGATGAGCCGTGATTCAGTAAAACAGATTTGTCTGCAGATGACTATATATATATATATATGTATATTAATATTAATTATAGTTGTAATACCAATAACAACAGAACCATTTCTGTCAAGGTTATTGATAAACTACAACTGAGGTCGTCTTGAAACCCACCGGGAACTAACCCGCAGGGAAAAGAAGGCGAAGAAAAAAAGAAACAAATGAAATACTTGAACAAAAAGTCAAGCATTCGTGAGAAAGAAAAAAACCCCAAGATGAAAACCTTAACAATAAAGAGCTCAATATGAAAGCAGAGTGCACAAAGCACCCAACACGAAAGTAGAGCAAACAAAATCAAAAATCTAAGTGAGCCAATAACCTACCACGGTTTCACTTAACAGCTCATCTGGGAAAATTGGCCAATTTTTCCTGATGAGCTGTTAAGCAAAACCGTGGTAGGTTATTGGCTCACTTAGATTTTCGATTTATTTCTATATATATATATATATATGTGTGTGTGTGTGTGTGTGCCTTACATATTTGGGTAGCAATCTCTATTTCATACAGGTTTTCATAAAAAATACTCAATATCATACGTAACATCACATGCATTCAGTTACGTATAAGATAATATTCATGCTGAAAAATGGCTAAAAATATAGCCAGATGTACCTGGATAATCAAAACATTTAAACTACTTTTGTAAAATTTATGTTGTCCTCATAAGAAAACGAAGATACAATCACATGAAAAATTATATTAAAAAAATTTAACCATCACACCTTGTCTGTCATTTTTAATAAATCCTGTGCCCCCCCCCCCATATATATATATATATATATATATATATAAGTAGCAGTATAGCCCAGCGTTGCTTTGGTGTAATGAAAGCTTTAAAACTAGTCCATGGTCCTGGAGCTCAGACTCTTTGGACATTGGCACAAAAGACGAAAAACCAATAGTTGTTTCTAGTTCAAGCGAAACCGTAGACTGAAAGAAAAATGAATGGATGTAAGTCAAATTTTGATTTCCTGGTATCGATATCAAATTTTCATTGTAAACTGAATTTTGAAGGCTAAAAAAGTCCTCTGAGTAATTGGTATGATGGCTGAGACTAAGAACTACAATTATACCTACTTAGAGCCAAACTCAAAGCAAAAACTAAAATAAAAGTGCTATAAAAAATACAGACATACAGGCAGATAAACAGACACACACACACAAACATCTTGCCTTTTATATATATATATATATATATATTATTGATTTTCTGCACTATTGTAAGAACTTGAAACTTTTGAATATCGTTTCTTATGTCTTTGTCTATGAGTGTATCAAATTTGATTAAAATCGGACCACTCCTTCTATAACCCGATTTTTTTGATTATCAATTTTCTATATTTATTGGATGTACCTTGACACAAAACCTAGCTAAGAACACTCACAGATGCGTATAGTACAACTGTGTAAATTTTCATGAAAATCGGTTCAGCCATTTCAGAGTTTATAAGTAACAGACACACAGACAAAGTTCCATTTATAAATAAGTTTAGATTTAGATTTAGATATATTATTAATTATTACTTTAGAACATGCACAAACTACTACAAAACTGCGCACTTTGTTTTGATATTGAAAGAACTATATCTGATCAGGTAGTTAATAATGAAGGTAATATATATATATATATATATATATATATATATATATGTACTCACATTGTTTGGACTGGTTTCTTCATCTTCATAGTCATATTCACAACATTTCAGCTATTGCATGCTCTGACCTTCTTCAGGTGACTGGAATTTTGAGTTGAATATTTCAAAATTCCAGTCATCTGAAGAAGGTCAGAATGTGCAATGGATGAAACTTCATGAATATGACAATAAAAATGTCGACAATGTTGATAATGTAAATACCTCATCACAGAAATATTTACAAATATATTTATTCTCATTTTTTAATAACTATATATTTTGATTAGAAAAAAGAGAAATAAGCTCTTGAGCAAACAATTCTTCTGAAACTATGTCCCCTGCTCAGGTAGAACCAGCAGCAAAATTCTGTTGCCCTCATTTACATGAACCAAATCAATTACCATCTTTGCCATCATATAGCATGCACCAATAATTTGGCAAGGAATATTTGTGAACAAACTAAAATTAGATTTACAATATTTGTGTATAATTGATTTTCATATTTTAAAATGATCTTTACTCGAAACAAAATTTTAATTACAATCTTAATTATTTAGTTCCAGGGGTCATCCAGGTACTAGCGTGACAAAAAGAGATGTATAATGTAACATCTTAGAGGTCATGAAAGAGTTGTGGGCCAAAAACCTGCAGGAGATAACCAAGCAAAACATGAAGTTACATTACATGCCTCTAACATGCAATTATTTTGAATATTGTAAAAGAATTTAACAACCTGAAATTCACATGTTATATTTAAAAATATAAGTATATCCTGAGAATTATTATTAAGATATTGACATTCATAATGAAATCTGATTATCTACACACACAAACCCGCGTATATATATATATATATATATATACACACACACACACACACACACACAATTGCCTATTTTGTTCTTTGAACCACCTGAAGATTATGAGAATGTCACATAACAAACTGAGCATCTACATGAAAAATTAGTTGCAGGAAAGCAACCATATTTGAGTATCATTTTTCATGTTTCATCAAATTCACTCCATGAAGGGAATAAAGCTCCTAAGACACAAGAGGTTACTGGGTGTGAAACAATTAGAAAACAAGCATTATTGAACAGCGAGAACAATGGAAGTGTAATCAGTAATTGTAAACACAAATTCTACTCCAGCAGCTTCTTTTCTCGCACTTCCCGCCTGTGAAATTCTCTTTCGCATACTTGCTTTCCTGACAGTTACAATCTCCAAGAATTTAAATGTAAAGTCAATAGTCATCTTCTGTCTCACTATCTTACATCCTCTCTCTCATGCTTTTCTACATCCACCCCACTCTCATCAGTACTCGCTTCTCTCTCCTACTCTCTTCCTGACACCCCCTGAAACCTCTCACTTCTCATAACATTCCTCCTTGTCCACCCCACTCTCATTAGTACTCTCTTCCCGACACCCCCTGCAACCTCTCACTCCTCATGACATTCCTTCTATGTAACCCCCTGTACAACAGTGGCAGTAAAATTCCTTGCTTGGGGCGATGATGATAAAAAAAAACAAAAAAAAACACTTAAATGTAGTACTTTGTCATTCGTCTTTAATGAAACTTGTATTAAAGAGATATTTTCTGCCCAAATTCCCAATTTTATATATATATATATATATATATATATATATATATGTATTTATTTACACAGCCAAATGAAAATCAATTATGTTGGTGTAGCCAACAGACAATTTGCCAGATGACTTAACACCAAAGACATGAAAAAAATTCTGAATAAGGAAAGAAAAAAGAAAAACCAAAAGACAAACATCTACCTATGCAGTAAATTGCTGAATGAATACCCAGCTTATCTAGACAAAGCAAAGAACATTTCTCAACCTTATATATATATATATATATATATATATATATATATACATATATATATGAAGAAATGTACATGCATAATTTTCTGCACTATTTTAAGAACTGCAACCTTGAAACTTGTGAATATCATTTCTTATGTCTTTGTGAGTGTATCAAATTTGATTAAAATCAGATCACTCCTTCTATAAACGGATTTTTTTGATTATCAATTTTTGATATTTAACGGAGGTACCCCTACACAAAACCTAGCTAAGAATACTCACTGACACTAATAGTACAACTGTGTAAATTTTCAAGAAAATTGCTTCAGCCGTTTCGGAGTCTATAGGTAACGAATACACACACACACACACACACACACACAGAGACAAAGTTCCATTTATAAATAAGTTTATATTTATATAGATATATATATATGTATATATATACTGATGTGCAAAAGTAAGTGAACCTCTAAGACAATTTTTTTTTTTTTGTTCAGATAAGCAACAAATCTTAATTAAACCATATTCGGTAAGAAAAACCATTTTTAAATGAATTACAATCAACATTTAAAACAATTTTATCAAGCTGCAAAAAAAAAACTTAAGAGTAAAGATGTGTCAAAGTAAGGGAACCCTTACATTTACATTTTGTATTTTCATTTTACACTGGTAAAAATTTGCACTGGCAAATAATTGTTTGTGCACATGGAAAAATCAAAATGATGCATTTATTTTTAGTAAGCTGTGTATACTGCAGTCAACCAATAAAATTCATTGTGTATACAAAAGAGAGACAAATTTTTTTAAAAAAGTATGTTGACATGAAAAGAGCTTGCTGAAGCTTTAAAAATAGCATTGTCGATGCCTATAATGATAGAGAAGGCTACAGAATGCTATCAAAACTCTGCTGTGCAACATATTTTTAAATGGAAGGACTTTGGTATCATAATCAAGAAGTAGCAATCTGTAAAATGTAACTGCAAGAGCAAGTAGACATCTATTTTGTCAAGCCCAGGCAAATACAGCTTTGACCTCTTTAAGACACCCTGGACAATGTTGGAAGCTGTAATATTATGATAATATTTTCTGTATTACATAATATTCTATGCTATAAATAATAAATAATTACTAATCTATCTATTTAAATCTAATCTAAACTTATTTATAGACAGAACTTTGTGTGTGTCTGTTTGTGTATGTGTCCATTACCTATAGACTCCAAAACAGCTGAACTAATTTTCTTGAAAATTTACACAGTTGTACTATAAGCGTCTGCGAGTGTTCTTAGCTAGGTTTTATGTCGAGGTACCCCCAATAAATATCAAAAATCAATAATAGAAGGAATGGTCCAATTTTAATCAAATTTGATACACCATAGACAGACAGAAGAAATGTTATTCAGAAGTTTCAAGGTTGCAGTTCTTACAATAGTGCAGAAAATCAATAATATATGTATATAAAAGCAAGATGTTTGTGTGTGTGTGTGTGTCTGTTTATCTGCCTGTATGTCTGTATTTTTTTCAGCCCTTTTATTTTATTTTTTGCTTTGAGTTTGGCTCTAAGTAGGTATAATTGTAGTTCTTAGTTTCAGCCATGATACCATTTACTCAGAGGACTTATTTAGCCTTCAAAATTCAGTTTATGACGAAAAAACTTAATTGATATCGATATCGGAAATCAAAATTTAACTTACACCAATTCATTTTTTCCAGTCTGCGGTTTTGCTTTAACTGGAAACAACTATTGCTTTTTAGTCTTTCATGCTAACATCCAAAGAGTCTGATCTCCAGGACCATGGATTAGTTTTAAAGCTTTCATTACACCTCAGCAACGCTGGGCTATACTGCTAGTATGACATAAATATATTTTAAAAATTAATAAGAAATAATATTGTAGATAATATGTGAAAATTTACAGCAAAAATACAAATAAATTCAATGAAAAATTCCGTCTGCAAAAAGTTATTTTTTCAAATCATTTAGTTTTTTTTGTCTGGCTAAAGTTTAGGAACATGACATTTTTATGGATTGTAGACATTCTTCACTTCTATTTTAACAAGAATGTCTACATTTTATCTTATAGTCCTACATTTACTGACCACACACATTGCACGATCCAAGATTTTTCACATATATATTAGAGTGTCCATTGTTCTAATACACTTGAAGTGTGTATTATTATGCTTGTATACATATAAACAGACAAGCGCTCCTATACATACATACTTACAAAAAAAAAGCAATTTCCACATACATGTATTTAAAAATAATCATCTGTTGCTTTAATACACATGACACATAACTGACCAACAAGAATCAACCCAAACAATATTCTAGTACTCTTTCATTTCTCACCTTTAATCTGAGCTCTGAAAAAGTTTTAATAACATGAAATATTTTAGATTGAGATATGTTTCCTACCTTGTCCTTTATGTATTCTTTTATATATATATATATATATATATATATATATTTTTTATGTATGTGTGTGTGTCCTCATTATGTATATAATATATTGACTTAGTACATTGAATGGGCAATTATTACAAACACTTATTTTATCTGTTTCTAAAATCATTTTCTTCTATTTAAATGTCTTCTCTTTTTGGACAAAATCAATCAGACAGAATAAATATCAGTGTGCAAATCAAATAAAATGGGCAATCACCTATTAAGTTCGATGCTCAAATATTCATGGCCGGACAACAGAGTTTTTGCAACTCAAAACCTAAAAGTAAACTTTCATGGATATATACAGGATGCGATCAATAAATTGTCATCTAAATTATACAAAAATGAAAATAACACTGACATTTTATTTTAATAGATACATTTACCAAAATTGCACAGAAATGTATTTGCATACTAAAGAGTCAATAAAATCGCCATTGGCTTCAACCACAGACTCCATATGACTTGAGAATCTCCTGCAACTCTCCTGGACGATCTCCTTATTTAAATTAGTGAGTGCTGCCACACTTTTCACGTCAGTGTCTTTCTCTCTTTTGGACTTTTCACATCAGTTTCTCTTTTTCGGACTCTTCACATCAGACTCTCTTTCTCTCAAACTCTTCACATCAGTCTCTCTCTCTCTTTCAAATTTTTCACATCAGTCTCTCTCTCTCTCTTTACATCTATCTGTCTATCACAGTCTCATGTCTATTTTTGAAACATAATCATCCAAGAATTTTTGTGCCAGTGTGACTGTAACAAGCTCGATTGGAATGTTAATGTGAGTTTCCAAATTCTTATCCCAAGCCATCTTCTATTACACTACCTGCACATTTCATATCCAATCTTACAACGCACTGTCACCCATCTAGATACTGCTGAGTTTCAACATTACCTGATTTTGGCCATCTGACAAGAGCTTTTGTTTCAACATGATCTGCACCATGATATATAGGCATTTGATATATTACACAACCACTAGATCCTGGGTATGATGGTAAACTGCATCCAGCAGCAAGGCTTCTGATTGGAAGTTTGTGAGGAGCATAGAACAAACTCTTAATTGCTGTTATTCTCAGATCCATCCTGACCCAGAGTGGTAGCAAATGTTAAGGTCCCACCTATGGGCAAATAGTTAACCATCAAACTGGGGTCAAAACACCACAAAAATATAAAAATTGACTTTTATAGAAATATAGACATAAAAATAAACTTTTATAGAAAAATATACAGTTTTGAAGGAAAAATTTTACCAACAATACATTTTGATGGAAAAAATTATTACCATAGCATATTTTTGAAGGAAGAAAAAATTATTACCAACAATACATTTTTAAATAGAAAATTAGAAGAAAATTGAATTTTTCTCAAAATCTCACTAGATCAACCTTTTTACTGTAACTGAACATTAAAGAAAATATCTTAAAAACCCACATTTTTGGCATTTTTGGCATTTTTGGCAACCCACAGAGGTTGATATGCCATTAAACAAAACTCAGACTCAAACCAAACCACTAGAAACAAAACATAAAATGAAAGTAAATGAAACAGAAATAAAGCTAATGCCAATAAAAAAATGCACATGACATCTACACAACCAATGAAATTAAACTTGCAAAATTTATGATGAAGGGAGATGAATAAAACATGAAATTTATAAAGACTTTGATCTTTGTCTTTATTCGATTATATATATATATATATATATATATATATATATATAGGAAAAACTACTAAAAAGTTGTAAGTTTAAAAATGTATTTTTTGACAGTATTTGTTTATTTCTATTATTATATTTTATATTTCAGACCGTCCTCGGTCCTTCATTAGAAACAAATGATATTAAAATTTAAATTAGAAACGTATTTCACGAGAGCGTCTGTGGAGAGAGTTTGTTTACATCACGTGACGCAGAAAGCTACAGATTTATATATATATATATATATATATATATAAGTGAACACTGAGGACAACTTTGTGTGGTGACAGTCTGTTTCATGCTTGAATGCAATCTTTAGGCCCCGTTGTCTAAAGATTGCCTTAAAGCATGAAAGTCAGTGTTGACCTCAGTGTCTTATTGATTAAACACCTTTACAAATAAATATAGCATACCTTAAAGCTATTTTGCTAGGCATTTTTAACAAAACTTGTATAAAAGACAGATTGTTGCCCAATTTCACATTTATATAAATAATATATACACACACATATTTATTTAGTTATTCATATGTGTGTGTGCATGTGCATTCTTTTGAGAGAAAGATTTGAATTTCAATGTTTTTCTCTCTCTCTCTTTTTCTCTCTCTCTCTTTTTCTCTCTCTCTCTCTCTCTTTATATATATATATATATATATATATATATATATATAAATCATTGGCCCCAAATTTCCAAGTAGGTCATGAAAGCTAACAGACCAAACCTGAAAGTACTGTGTAAAGTGATTATTGATGCGCATAGATTCACATGAAGCTCAAGTAAAATAAATAAATTCTTTTATGTTTTGGGTTTTCATTTTTTGTCTCTTAAGAAATGTCTTTATTGTTTTTTGTGAATGACTCTAATGTGAAATTAATGATCAACTCAGAGTTTTTTCTGACTGAACAAATTCAGAAAATACATAAAATCATTATTCCAGATAACTGTGCACACTCAAAAGTGTATAGACGAAAGCAATGTACAAATACAATTTAGCATATATATATATATATATATATATATATAAACACACAAGAATCCCTTCATTAGGTTTCTAAAATTTAAAACAAAATCAAAACAAGAAATTATATATATATATATATATATATATATAATTTCTTGTTTTGATTAAAAAAAATCAAAACAAGAAATTATATATATATATATATATATATATATATATATAATTTCTTGTTTTGATTTTTTTTTAAATTTTAGAAACCTAATGAAGGGATTCTTGTGCTGTTTATAAAGCAATTTTTTGAGTTTCACATTATAAACACAATTTTTTAAGCTGGGCATTATAAATACAGCAAAGAATTGCATTGTAATTAAAAATTATAATTACAGAATGTGTGCAAAGTTTACAATAACAAATATTTCAGTTGAGTGATTTGTTTTTTGCAGCTAATTAATCTTTTTGAGTTTATGTAAAGCCAAACCATATTTTTTTAAAACAATAATTTTTTAATACCAGACTTACTGTTTAACCCATAACTTGGAGGAGATGGGTTAGATTCATATGTTTCCCAAAAGTATTTGCACAAAAGTGAATATAACAAACCCAACTTGAACTCAAACTCAGCTTTCTGATTTTTTATTCTATATCATTAACTATTACACCATCCACACATCAAAGCTTATGGTACCTGGTATTGTTTGGCTTTCGAGCTTATTGCCACATCACAATGAAACACCTGTTCCAGCAAAATCATCAAATTTAAGCAACATTGAGCCTGGTTAGTACCTAGATGGGTGACCACTTGGAAATACCAGTTACTGTAATCTTCAATGTGTTGGGTGATGTAATGAATAATGGCTTAATTGAAGAGCTAAGTTCCAATTCCTGTTAGGTTTGTTATATTCATTTATACACAAGTACTTTTGGAAAAAGTATGCATCCACCTCTTCCCCCTAGCTATGTGTTAATTAGTAAGAATTGTATCATCAAATCCATTATTATCCCCATTATAGCGATAATAATAATAATAATAAAATTGCATGCAAATATTTAGATTTTGACATTAAATGACCAATAGGAGCTGATATACCACAAACAAGAACAATTTATCAACTTATTGTACTAACATGTCTAGGGTACTGGGTATGACAATAAACTGCATCTGGCAGCAAAGCCTCTGAGTGGGAGGTTGTGAGGAGCATGGAACCACTTCTGAATTGTTTTTGTTCCCAGGTCTAACTTGACCCAAGGTGGTAGTACCTGTTAGTGTCTTAGCTATGGACAAATGGTTTTTCCCCAAAATGGGGTCAAAACACTATGAAAGTAGACCTTTCGAGTAAAAATCTCAGGAGTACATTTTTGAAGTAAAAAATGTATAACCAGCAATACACTTTTAAAGGAAAAAAATTATTGTCAGCAGAACATTTTTGGAAAGAAATTACATACCAGCAATATATCTGACTCTCAACAAAAAACACTTCCCAAAAATACATCAAAGGAAGCTGATCCACAAATTTCTTACAAAGAATATATATCCTATACATGCAAATTTATTTTGTCGGCTTTAAATAACCCATTGAGTTTGATATGTTGTAAAAAAATCCAAACCTAACAAATATTAGATTTCCAATTTTTACCTAGATTAAAAGTATGCTGTTGAAAACAAACCTCTCCTTTTGATTTTCTTTTTGGATAATACAGATTGAGGGAAAGAGGTTAGATCGTCAGTGTGATTAGTTTGCATTAATAATTATTCAGTTAGAATAAATGGCCTAAAGTGATTATCATTTGTCCTGAGCAGATAATGAACACATTGCAAGATATGTGGCCTCAAAGCTATGCTGCTTTTCTTCTTATCTCGTGTCTTCTGTTTAATTCAAGTCGTATTTCATTGGCAGTGTAAAATCTGACAGTTGGATTTTGTGTCTGGCATGAACTCTGACAAATTACAGACTCTGTAATTATCATATCTTATTTCCTCTTGAAGCAGAAGACGGCAGACAGGATTTAACAAATTCTAAATTTCAGTACAAGAATGGACGCTTTCAGTTATAAAAAGGTTAATGTACTCATCTTGCAACAATTCAAGATCGCATTCAATCCTTTCTTAATGATTTCAAAATACAGCCTTGAGTGAAAACTGTCAAAACAAAACAATAGCAAATTCTAAAACTGACTTAATCTGATGCATATGTCTAAAAGCTGTGTCTTATAATTTTGGTAAGGAACTTAGACTTCTTTTATGAATTTTTTTACTTTATTATCACTTCATATTTAAATGTATGGTTTTGTTTTAAGGTTAACTTTTGATTTAAAAGTTTTCATCAATCTGTCTCAATCATAAAAGATTTATATCATACAAATACATTTATATATTTGCCAGAGGACAAAGCAAAGCAGGAATCAGTTACAACTTTTAGGACAATACAAGGAACTGAGAGTTCTGGCTTGTTTTACAGCATATCAACTCCTTATGAATCATTTAATGCCAAAATTTAAATTTCTTGGGAGCATTAGGAATTTCTTTTACAAAAAACGTATTGCTGGCAATATTTTTTTTTACAAAAATATATTTTTGTTACAAAATGTATTTATTTACTATTTCCTATATCAGTAATACAAAATGTAGTGCTTGTTTGTTTAGCAGGTTATTTGATGCCAAAATTTAATTTCCTTGGAAGCAGTAGTAATTTCTTTTAGAAAAATATATTTGTGATAATATTTTGTTTTGTTAAAACATATATTGCTGGTAATATTTTTTTCCTTACTGGTAATTTTTATGACGAGCAAAATGTATTGATGGTAATTTTGATATAATTTTTTTAAATACTTTCATAGTGTTTTGACACTAATTTAGTGGTTTACTTATAACTTACTTATTTACTTATAACTGGGACCTGAACAAGTACTTTGTTGCAGGTCATGGTGGACCTGGAAACAACAGCAATCAAGAGGTGATTCCATGTTCTTCAAAATGTCCCAGTCAGTGGCCTTGATGACGGATAAAGTTTATTGTCATACAAAAAGAACAAAAAAAGCAGATTATTTTCCAACAGCCAATCCTCACTTTCCATCCTTGGTAGAGGTCAAAATGATTTACGTGATTTTGTACAGGATGACATATATAACTCTTATGCATTTTACTGACAGAATCAAAAGGTAAATCGATTGCTAAGAAGGTTGGGTCACTGTGTCGGGCTGTGTCCGACTGTGTATTGAATACTGTTGTCATATATGGTCAGGCGCCCCTGCCATTCATCTCAGGGTTCTTGACAGGTTCCAAAGGAGAATCTGTAATATGATAGGTCCTGACCTGGCAGTTCAGCTCCAGCCATTTTTTCACCAACAGGATGTGGCTTCCCCCTGTCTATTCTATAAATATTTTCATGGCTTCTGCTCTGACAAGCTTAGCTCACTGATGCCACCTCAACAAGAATTTACTTGAGCAACCGGACTGGCAACAAGGTCCCACCCTTTTACAGTTAAATCAACTAAATGCAGCCGCCACTTCTATTCCAGCAGCTGCCTTTCTTGCACTTTCCACCTGTGGAACTCCTTTCCATATATTTGCTTCTCTGACAGCTACAATCTCCAAGAGTTTAAATGAAATGTCCATTTCCATCTCTTGTCCACTTGACTCCAGTCCTTCCCTCATCCTTTCCCCATCACCTCATGTATCTTGTTCTTTTCTTTTCTCATTTTACTCTCGCAAATGTCTTCATACTGGTATTCTCGTCCTCCTCTTGCCCTTTCTTTGACACTCCCAGTAACTGGTTCATTTTTCCCTTGCTCTCCTCCTGCTTAAACCTTCACTTTTTTTTTATGTAGCTCACTGCAGGAGGAGTTTCAACTTGCTTGGAGTGAAATGATAAAAAAAAAAAAAAAAAATGCAACATTGCAAGTTTATTTCTACTCTGTTGCTGTGTAAATGGTAAATGTTCAGATGAGCCCCACCAGTTCAAACATTTACAGCTGGGACTTATATATTATGCACTCAAATCACCCACATTTCCTTTCTGTTTTATTTGTGTTTCTTATTTGAAGCATTAATCATTATTGTTAATTTTGTATTAGTATTGTCAGAAAACAAAGCAGAAATGTGTGGCTGCTAGCAGAAGAAACAGTACAACATGCAAATTTCAAATTGGAGATCTCAAAATCAAACAGAAGAGGAGGATGGTAGTGGTGAAAAATAGCCGTTTTCATACAAGAAACGTTCAAAATTCATTGACTTGAACTGTTCGTGTTACTGTCAGTTGAAATTTATAAAATATTTTTCTTTACATAGTTTTTTGGGAAATTCGACATCTCAAGTCAACTAAATGGTAGAGCTCTTTTTTAGTATCGATCAGAGTTTCCATCCAAACCTTTTGTTTATTGTAGTGTGGAATGTCAACAACTTGTTTATTTCATTACTGTTCCTACTAATTATATGTGCTACCCATTTTTGTTGTTGCTGTTGCAAATCTTCTAGTGATGTGGTATTTGTTATTTGGTAAAGATCTTTGTTTATTATTGCATAGCACTCTATCGGGTCTTATGAGAGATTGTTTTCTTAAAGATCAAAAGGATTCAACCAAGTGACATTCTGAAATAACATGAAATATGTGTATGGGTAAAAAAATTGTTTTGAGAATCAGTGGTTTTTATGTTTTAGAAAAAAAATTAGGACCACAGAGAAGTGGCAAATTCAGATGTGGAATATTGATTTATCTAAAAGTATGATTCAATATTGCACCTTTCAAGCTTTTTGAAAAGGACGATAGTTGTGGTGAAATTAGCAGTTTCCACACAGAAAACACTCAGGATTCACCAAATCTGACAGTCTTATTATTAGTTGAAATTCATAAAATCTTTTTCTTAACACAGTTTTTCTAAAACTCAGACATTTCAAGTCTACTAAATGATCTAGCTCTTCTTCAGATTGGTGGGAGTTTCTGTCTAAATTGTTTGTTTAATGTAGAACGTCAACATCTTAATTATATCATTATTTTTTTTTTCTAGTTACTAGTGTGATGGATAGTGGCTCAAAATGAGAAATCAGAGCCCAGTTTTAATTCCAGTTAAGTTTGTTACATTTACTAAGGTTTGAATAACTCTCACCCCAAGTATGGGTTAAATAGTAGGACTATTAAAAGAACTAAAAAATGAATTATTCTTAAAACCCAAAATGTGTTTTAGCTTTAAATAATTTACAAAGGATTCATAAACCACCAAAAAAAACAATCCTTCTAGCTACATGTGCTACCTATTCTGTTTGTTACTGTTTCAAGTCTTCAAGTGATGTAGTTTTTGTCATTTGGTGAAGTTCTTTTTTTGTGATTTGGTAGCATCAGTCAATGAAACCTAAGAAAGTATTCATTCACTTGACATTCTGAAATTTAAGGAAAATACTGTATAGATGGGATGTGCGCTGTGGTGCAGTAGATATAGGCTCTGAATGAAAAATCGGGGAGCTGAGTTCGAATTCCAGTTGAATTAATTGCATTCACTTACACGCAAATACCCTTGGGAAAGGAATTAATTCGTCTCTTTCTTCTAGTTATGGGTTAAATAACAGGACAGATTGGGTTCTATAGCCTTGGCTGGCCACCAATCTACAGTAGAAAGCAATTGCAGCCTACTGCAGGATAATTTTCTGCCCAGTTAGTTATATCTCTTTTGAGACATGATCGCCCAAGCGTGTTTCATGTATAGCACTTAACTGACTGTATTGACAAAACATCTTTTAGAACCATTTACTAAGAGAGTTTTTGAAAACAGGGGAAATCACATTCTAAAAAATGTTCAAAAGGCTGACTGTACAAAAATGTTGAGAACTGCTGAGCAATTTTTCTTCTTTGTGGATCATGCTACTTCAGAACATAGGCAATCATGGACCTCTACATCTTCCTATCCCTTGTAGTTCTTAATTAGTTTTGTCTTTTTGTTATTACTTCCAAGTCCTGTTCTATTATCTACTCAAACCCATCAAGTATGTTACACACTGTTTTCATCTTTCTCTCTTTCATTTAATTTGTCTTGTGAGTATCAGATTTTCCAAGCCTTCTTTCCTCATTATTTGCTTGACAAATTTCAATTGCTTTTTCCTGATGTTAAGTATAAGTTTCCTTTTGTTTCTATTTTCTCTAAAACCTCATTGTTTATTTTACGTTTGGTCCATGGCATCCTCAGTATCTTTCTGTAGAGCTACATTTCACTTGCTGAACTGTTATTAAGTTTCTCTAAGGTTTTTTTGTTTAATTGTGCTAAAAATAAAAATAAGAAAGTTAATATTTGTGGGCAACATAATGAGAAAAGAAGACTTGGAGAATTTAATAGTCACAGGGCACATTTAAAGTTAGAAGAGAAGAAAGCAAATAGATAGAGAAACGCATATCGCATAGATAATGAAGTTCATAAAGTTGAAAATATTAAACACATAAAAACCAGGAACACTATTTGCATTGTTTGGACTATTGTCTTCATCTTTATTGCCGTTAATACAATGTTTCTGCTGTTGTAAACTCTGGCCTTCTTCAGGTGCTAGGAATTTCGAACCAATTCCTTTATTACAATCACTGGGGTATATCTTTCTCCTTCCATGTGCGATGCCATTTCTGATAACCATGAGTTCTTTCCCTTTAATTCTCTAAGTTTAATGTTGTAGCCCGGTATTGAACTCAAAACTCTTTGGGTCAAGTTACTGAATCTAACCAACAAGTATGTCAAACATGCCATGTGTCCTTGAAGACGATGTAAATAGTCTGAAAAATGTAAATAGTGGAAATATTACCTCATCTCAGAAGTACAGACGAAAACAGGAAGTTGAGGAGGACAATGATTATTCATATGGTGAAGATACATGGCTGACAGAAAGTATATTATTCTTTGTGCCTAAATTATATATTTATTATAAATATTATATTGCTTTTGAAATAATCCACATTTACTGATTCTTCTCAGAAGTGTACGTCAGTTTGAGATGGAAAAAATATTAGATCATTAGCATCCTTCTAAATGGAAAAATTATTCCTGAAGGCAAGTGCCACCTCCTGGTTTACCGCTTGGCATTAATTTAGAGCAGTCAGAAAGCAAATCAATTGTTTATTTTTAATCTATACGCACAGCTCTCAGAAAAAAGTCCACTAATGCACCCAAAACTTTATCATTGGCTTTTCTTAATCTCTAAAAATTTCTGAATTTAATTAAACATGGTAGTAATTAAGTCAATGAAGAAAATCCCATTTACCTATTTCTGTCAGTTTTTATGACTGGAAGATTCTTATTGTTAATAGATTTTGGTAATTCTTTCCTGAACAGTTTATTTTTATTTAAGAATTTAATTCTGCAAAGTTTAAAAAGCTTAAGCCAGGAAAATGAAAAATGAAGTGAAAATTATTTTTCTTTTTCTGCAGAAACCAACTGGACGATGACATTGATAATGTTAGATAGATCCTTTTAGTGCCTTTTAAATGTCAAAAGTCCTTCTTGAAATTCATTAAGATTCACACATTCTTGGATTAAGCAGGAATTAAGGCTTACTTAAAGAATACATTTTCTACAAAAAGTCCTTTACAAATCAATAGTGTGCTTGTTATATATATATATATTATCAATAGTGTGTGTGAATATGTGTGTGTGTGTATATATATATATATATATATATATATATATATATATATTTTTTTTTTTTTTTTAATCGTATCACCCCGAGCAAGGTGGTAATGCCACGGATATGCAGGGAGCTACATAAGTGTAAAAAGATTAATTAGAAGAGAGTAAAAATGTAAATTTCTAAATAAAATGTTTGGAATGTAGCTTTTTGTTTCCATAACCTTTTAGATTGTAGTATTGGTCACCTTAAATGGTAGGAGATTAAAATCTGTCTGTAAAAGAAATATTTCTTTTTAAAGATTTTTAAGTGGTCTTAAAATTTTGATCAGGAGTGTATATATATCATTAATAATAGCCTGCATATGTGAGTGTAATACATCATTCAATAAATCACAAGCATAACTAATTAAACAACTGCTTTTTGGCAAAATTTGACTTTATTCATCAACATAGTCTCCTTCTAGGGTGATATACAGATTCCAGTAGTTCTCTAACAATTCAATGGATTTTTTTAGAATGATTTGTCTTTGGCCAAAAAATATGCCTCAGTTTCTGATATCACTTCTTCATTGGAGCCAGATTTTTTTCTCTTGGAGCATTCTTTTGAGCTATAGTTGCTGGGGGGCAGATCTGGAGAATAGGGTGGATGCAGAAGCAATTCAAAGTGCAAATCATCTAGTTTTGCCATTGTTGTGATCAACTTGTGGCACGGTGCATTGTCTTAGTGAAAAATCACTTTTTCTTCTTTATTTGTGGCCGATATTTGGCAATTTCTTTTTTTAAGCATACCAATAGTGCTACGTAATATTTGCTATTGATGGTTCTTCCTTTCTTAAGGTAGTCGATGAACAAAATACCTTGCACATCCCAAAACTTGAGGTCAAAACCTTGCCTGCCGATGTTTATTTTTTTAGTTTGTTTTGGACAATTTTCACCTGCAGCTGTCCACTCAGCTGACTACCAATTTGATTCTGGAGCGAAGTGGAGGATCCATGTTTCATCCATTGTCACATATTTATACAAAACTCTTTCTTTTTGCATTGAAATAGTTGCAAATGATGCTTTGAATCGTTGACATGTTGTTTTTAATTGACTGCGAGCAAACGTGGCACCCACTTTGACCACAGCTTTCTCATTAACAAATGTTCATGTAAAACAGTGAATACACTGCCTTCTATGTTCAACTCCTCTGCTATCTCACACAACTTCAATTTACAATTGGAAAATGAGTTTCAAATTTTTGGTGTTTTCTGAGATAGCTGCTGATTTTGAGTGACCTGAGCATTCAGCATCGTTTGTGTCTGTATGACTGCATTTAAAGTCAGCATACCAACTCTAAACTGTTGTTTCCAGTGGAGCAGTTCCTGAAAACCACTATTCAAGCCATTGTTTTGCTTGAACAGTATTTTTCCTTCAGAAAGCAATACTTTATCAAGATGCAAAATTCAGATTTTTTTATTGTTTTGAAAATTTGCAACAGAAGCTTTACTTAAATAAGTGTCATTTGTAAACTAATAATCCAATTGGGCTGAAATTTTGTCACAAGCCGTTTGAAGGTAGTACCTCAAAAAAATCATACGAATTTTTATTAGTAGCACCATCTATATGTCAGGCTTGTTATATATATATATATATATATATTTCTATTATTTTTATTTGTGTATGTATATATATATATATTTTTTTTTTTTTTTATTATGTGTATGTATATGTATGTATATATATATTTTTTTTTTATTGTTATCTGTGTGTATATATATATATATATATTTTATTATTGTGTGTGTATATGTATATATATATTTTATGTGTGTATATTATATATTTTATTATGTGTGTGTATATTATATATATATATATATATATATTATTATGTGTGTATATATATATATATATATATTATTATGTGTGTATATATATATATATATTTTATTATTATGTGTGTATATGTATATATATATATATTTTATTATGTGTGTATATTTTATTATATGTGTGTTTTGTATGCATATATATATATTATGTGTATATATATATATATACATTTTATTATGTGTGTGTATCTATGTGTATATGTATATTTTATTATGTGTATGTATATGTATGTATATATATATATATACATTTTATTATGTGTGTATATCTCTGTATTTATATATATATATTATTATGTGTGTGTATATATCTATGTATATATTGTGTGTGTATATGTCTGTTTATATGTGTATGTATATATATTATGTGTGTATATGTCTGTGTGTATATATATATATATATATATATATAATATTATTATATGTGTATATATATATATGTTCAAAACAAACCATTTCAAATTGTTGGTTGTTTATAACCAAATTTTGTTAATCTTTGTTAATTTCCATCACATGTTTACTTTAGTTGACATTATGATACATTTCAGAGCAGATATGGTTGTTGCGATGATGAATTGAAAATTGTGTTATATAGGCTTGATTGAAACCTCGTTTAGACTGGAGGTCATTTGTGTTCGAGAGGTCTTAGACATTGCCAGATCAAATGGTAGCTTCCCCTATCTAGATAGGGTTGCAGGTTCGAATCCTGCCAAATGACACATATTTTCATCATAAAGATTTATCATAAATAATCAGCCCAGTAGATATAAATATATAATACTGTTTAATTAAAAACAGTATATCTACTTAAATATGAGTATCGATCAAAAATAATGTTCAAACAAATCATTTCATATTTCATATATATATATCCGACAGACCCCAACAAAAGAATTAAATTTATCATATATTACGCTAAATCCACAATATCCAACTCAATCGTCCGCAATGACTCACCCCGACTGTTAGCGATTTGCAAAAAAAACAGTGTAGTGTATAAATTCAAATGCCCCTTTTGAGAATGTATCTCTAACACACTAAATAATACCTACATTGGACATACTACTAACTTGCTTTCGCGGAGGCTTACATTGCACTTAAATGAAAATTCTAACATTTTCCGACATTTAAAACACCACGGCTATGAACACACACTTCTTAGGAAAACACGTGTTGAAAATACGTATATACTTAGACAAGAAAATAATAAACGAAAACTTAAAATTCTAGAAGCTATCTACATCAAACAGTTTAAACCTAGCATAAATAAAATAAATTTCGACACCTCCACTAACATACTTCAATGCCTATAATCGATGGGAGAGGTCATAGTTATTATACTTACCCCCTACACCATCGTAGTAGCAGTCCCCAGACCAATCCCCTCATGCCACTATACATTCAATTGACCAAAAACCCACTACAACCATTCCTTCTTGCCCTACAGCCATGTGCGACACAAAAAATGGACCTGTCTAATTTTCTCTGTATAACTCCACTCTGTTAATAATTTAAATCTTCTATGTTCACTGAATATTAAATGTTCATCCTTTGATAATGGCTTATGTAAGCCAAAAGCTCAGACCTGATAAAAAATCAACAATTATTGCGATTTCTTGTCTTTCCATGACAACACTATCAAGCTAATCAGATCATACGAAAGGATCTTACACAAAATAAATAGACAAAATTTGTCTATATTATTCAATGAAACTTGTATTAATGAAAAAATGCTGCCAAAATACACACAATATATATATATATATGGGTGTGTGTGTGTAAATTGTTTTACGATAGTGTATCTGTCAATAGACAAACTGAAAAATCATGTTATTTTCAAACAAAAATGAATTACTGACTGAAAGAACAGAAATTATGACTAAGTGTAACCATGCCATAAAATACCTATTAGCTTTCATACTACCATGGATAAAGACATTATAGTTTTTTTTATTTTGAAAATTGCACGACCAAAAAATCACCGTTACATGAGTGTTCAGAAAAATTCCTGTTATGTAAGTGTTTTTAAAAAAATGGTAAAATCAGTTATTCCACATTGCCTGAAGACACCACATGGTAAAAACCTAGGTCGCGTAATAACTGGTTTGCAAATAAAAAATATTCAAAAGATCTACAATATAACTGTATTGTACACTTTTTAATGCAACTGTGTACTGGTCTAGTTTAATAATGACCAAAACTCAGTAATTAAATAATCAATATATATATATGTATATAAATACACAACAGTCTTTATTATAATAGAGAGGATATATATATATATATATATATTCTTCAATACTCAATAACATAATTATTGAAAAAAAATAATAATAATAAAGCTCTGTTAAAGAGCAAACATGCAGCAAGAGAATTCGTAACTGGGAGTAAAGTTTAATGACTGGTAATATAAAGAATAGACCGAGTTGATGCTGCCTCACTATTTTCTCTTTTTCTCTCTCTCTCTTCATGAGTGTGACTGGAAGGAAATATATATAACTATATACAACAGTCTTTATTATAATATTAAAGAGACATATATATATATTCAAATGTTATTTTAATGGATAACCATGTTTGAGTGGACACTCTGTTTATTTTAAATAGGATTTATTTTCTCTACCATCTTGTGTGCTTTATTAAATTTAGTTAAGAAAATATACCCTCCTGTTTTGAACCTGCATTCCCATATTCAGAGTTTAATATAATTCTTCATGGTTCATGGAAACAAATACATCACAAGTTTTGAATATTTTTCATTTCTCTCTATTTATTTTGGCTGTAAAAATTAAATTTGTTTGACTCTACACAGTAAAATTCAGTTGGTTTCTTTGGATTATTGTGATTATGAAATCAGGGACAGTCATTTCTGTCTGTTTTTGAAAAGTTGATATTAAACACATGTTTCTGAAATCAGAACTATAATTATGAAGGTAGCTTTGAAGGCCATTAAGTGAAGACAGATTATTAATTAAATATTTCCTAAATGTTATGAAGAAAGATGTAAATGCCAATAAATTAATTCTCTATATGGATTGATTAAGATACTATCTTGTAAATTATTTATGTTAATTTTGGGAATGAAATTCCATAGATTTTAACTCTGGTTTCTGGATGTGTGTTGTTTTTCAGTGTATATAAGTTCAGAATGAAAATTCAGAGAGCCAAGTTCAAATTCCAGTTGAATTCATTTCATTTCCTTATGCACAAGCTAGCAGTATAGCCCAGTGTTGCTCGGGTGTAATGAAAGCTTTAAAACTAATCCATGGTCCTGGAGCTCAGACTCTTTGGACATTGGCACAAAAGACTAAAAAGCAATAGTTGTTTCCAGTTAAAGCGAAACTGTAGACTGAAAGAAAAATGAATGGATGTAAGTCAAATTTTGATTTCCTGGTATCAATATCAAATTTCTTTTTTTTTTTTTTTTTTTTTTTTTTTTTTAATCGTGTCATCCCCAAGCAAGGCATTCCACTGCCACTATAGCGCAGGGGGTTACATAGAGGGAGTGGGTATAGGAAATGTCAGAAGGAGGGTGATAGACAACTTAGGATGTGCATAGGGAGAGAGTTGGAGAGAGTGGGTGTGAGTTAGTGTGTTAGAGATGTCTATTGACCTTACATTTAAACTCCTGGAGGTTGTAGCCGTTGGGGAAGCAAGCATGCGGTAGGGAATTCCACAGGTGGGAAATGCGAGGAAAGAAGCTGTTTGAGTAGAAATTGCGGTTACATTTCATTGGTTTCACTGTAAAAGGGTGGGACCTAGTTGCCAATCTAGTATCTTGTGCAAATTCACATCTAGGGGGCACCAGTGATTTAAGTTCATCAGAGCAGAAGCCATGAAAGTATTTATAGAAGAGGCACAGAGAAGCCACGTCACGCCGGTGAGAGAGATACTGCAGGCGGTCAGCCAAGTCAGTATCAATCACATTACAGATTCTTCACTGTATTTTGTCAAGAACCCCGAGGAGAATAGAAGGGGCACCCGACCAGATGTGGCAGCAGTACTCAATACACGGGCGGATGGTGGATTTATATAATTGCAGGATAGATTCAGGCGGAAAGAATTTCCGGGCCCTGCACAGAGAGCCGACTTTCATAGTCGCAGATTTAGCAATGGATTCGACGTAGTCATTCCACTTGAGGTCTGCTGAGAGTGTCAGGCCAAGCAGGCATAGTGATTTACTCTCTGGGAGGCAAGCCGGTTCCATGCTAATGGGAGGGAGGTGCGGTTGCCTGTGGTGGTTAATTGACAGCAGCTTCATTTTGGAAGAAATGAATTTAACAAGCTATTTCCTACCCCAATCCACCACAGATTGGAGGTCCTTTTCAAGCTCGGCAGTGAGGTTTGCCTTGTCACCAACACCAGTTTTTTGATCGAGGTGAGAGTAAACTGTGGTATCATTGGTATACATGCCTACTTGTGATCTTATGGTATCAGGGAGATCATTGTTATAGATTAGAAAGAGTGTAGGACCTAGGATAGAGCCTTGGGGTACACCCGCATTTGTAGGGTAGTTTTGGGAGGCATGTCCGTTTAATACCACCTTCAGTGTGCGGTTAGAGAGGAATGACCGTATTAAGTCCAACAAAAGTCCAGTTTTGCCATAGCTTCGCAGTTTCCGTAGAAGGCCGGCATGCCATACTCTGTCGAATGCTTTAGAGATATCCAAGACAACGGTTCAGGCTTCACCATTCTTGTCGAGAGCCTGGTATATATACTTGGTGATGGTCGTTAGCATATCAGCAGTGAACCTGGTGAAGCGGAAGCCATACTGTTTGTCTGAGAGGAGCCCGTGGGCTGTAAGATGCTGAACAACCTCAGCATTGATAATGGCTTCGAACACTTTGAAGATCAGAAGAAGGCTGATTTGCAGGGTCCGATGGTTCACCAGTGTTCTTGAATATTGGAACCACAGAAGAAGACTTCCAACAGGCAGGAAAGCAGGAGGAAGATAGACAGAGGTTGTAGAGCTTAGAAAAGATAGAGGAGAGTTCAGGGGCACAATTCTTCAAAACTATGATTGGGAATCCATCCCTACCACTCGCTTTGTGAGGTCCAGTTTTGAGATTATGCTGGAAATCAGTGAGGGCGTGATGTGGACGTCATTCAATTGGGCCTCAGTTCTAGATGGGAAATCAGGTGTATGGATTCCAGACGAATCCAAAGTGGAATTGGTTGAGAATCTATGGGTAAAGCATTCAGCCTTGTCCACTGAGGAGGTGAGGATTTCAAACTCGTTTATTAGTGGGGGTATTGAGGACTTACTCTTGCTAAGGCGCCAGTATTCTTTGGTACCAAACTTGGAGGATGCTATGCACTGCTTCATCCTGGCAGCAAACAGCATCTTAGCTTCGTTAAGTATCTTTTTACACTTATTACGAGCTGAGGCGAAAAGGTGCCTGTTTTGGTCCAACACGTGGCTACGATAAAGCCGGAAGAAGTGATTCCGGTGGGCAATGGCAGCCGAGCAAGCGGGCGTGAACCAGGGAGATGAATGGGATTTAAGCTGAAATTTCCTGGCAGGGATGAATGCATCGATGTCAGCCTTAACCCAGGAGGAGACCTCTGATGCACAGTCTTCGATGGGAAGACTAAAAACATTGTTCCAAGGGACGTCGCAAAGGAAGTCACGGAACGAATCCCAGTCTGCTCTTTGATAGCAGTAGGATATTTTGTTGGTCTTGGTTTCTTGGGTAGGGGTGGAGTGGAACGAGATATTGACAGAAACTACGGCGTGGTCAGAATTTCCGAGAGGGCAGAGCTGTCTGGTGGAGCAAGAATTTGGGATGGAAGTGAAGCAGAGGTCTAGTAGCAAGTCCCTTCTGTTAGGGCTATTGGAGAAATGCGTGGGGAAGTCCACCACTTGTGTAAGGGATTGGGAGATTGAAAAATTAAAGGTGTGGACACTAGCAGGGTTGGTTACAGAGTTTTCGAGCCACCTGGTGTGGTGGGCGTTAAAGTCACCAAACACAAAAATATGGGCAGATGGGTGTGAAGAAATGGCCTTGTCGATATTGTCAGAGATGCTGTCAAGTACCAAACAATCAGAGGAGGAGGGGGAGCGGTAGAGGAAGAAGAGATAGCTGACACAGCTTAGAAGTTAGAGACGGAAGCACATGAAAGACTGGTCCAGGGATTCGAGAGATGTTACTCTAGCTAGGGGGAGGTGTTCACTGACATATACACCAAGCCCATGCATATGGACGTTGGAGTTTTTCCTGAAGAGGGGAAGCTAACCAGGAACATAGAACTCGGAGGGCTAAGATATCAGGTGAGTTAGTTTGGAGGAATGCTTCTACGCTATGAAAGTTAGTGCGGATACCGCGTATGTTAGTGAAAGAGAGACAGAGAGGTTTGGGCATTTTCCGAGTAGCTGGTTTGATTTTGGTATTTTGTTTGTTCTTTTACATGGTGTTTTGGCTGAGGAGAGAGGACTCGGGCAGAATCAGTTGTTTACCATTTGCAGCCTGTGAGGAACGGAGACTGGCACAGTCTGCAGTATAATGTGGCCTCGGGGTTGCCCACCAGAGGTTCATGAAGAGACGCCCGTCCATGTGCGATATGGCACTACAGGAACCCCGATATTATTCAACTATTGATCGGAGCAGCCTCTCAAGACGCTACACAAGTGTTCGGGCTCCTAATTTTTTTTCATCATAAACTGAATTTTGAAGGCTAAATAAGTCCTTTGAGTAAATGGTATCATGGCTGAGACTAAGAACTACAATTATACCTACTTAGAGCCAAACTCGAAGCATAAACTAAAATAAAGTTGCTGAAAAACTGATTTTCATCAGAACCAGTAGGATATCAGGGCATCAATTTACAATATAGGAGTGAAATAAGTCATCCAAGGATAGAACTACAACCTTGAAACTTTTTAATATCGTTTCGTATGTCTTTGTCCATGAGTGTATCAAATTTGATTCAAATCGAACCACACCTTCTATAACCTGATTTTTTCAATTTTCGATATTTATCGGGTGTACCTCAACACAAAACCTAGTTAAGAACACTCACAGATGTTTATAGTACAACTGTGTAAATTTTCAAGAAAATCAGTTCAGCTGTTTCGGAGTCTGTAAGTAACAGACACACACACACACAGACAAGTTCCATTTATAAATAAGTTTAGATCGATACCTTTGGAAAAGATATGAATTCATATTGTCTCCCTTGAGCTATAGATTGAATAGCAGCACAGATTGTGTTCTGTAGCTCTGGATGGCAACCAGTCTACACAGAAAGAAATGGCAAGCTGCTGTGGGAAAATCACCTACCTAGTCAGTCATGGATTGAAAGAAATATGATCACTCAAGCATTTATCATGGATGGCATTTCACTGACTTGTACACAAGAGTATACTGAAAAGTTCTCAGCCAAATCGACAAATAACTGATTGAAAAGAATTGGATATTTTCCTGACAAATTTTGCATATTATTATTTTTTATTTTTTTCTTCTTCTCTTCCAATAAGAGTAGATAGGTTTGCCTATAGCCTCATTCACACTCCACCCCACCCCAGTCTTTTTCATACAATTCTAAAAAAACCGTGAAATAACAAGGAGAAACTTTAACAAGAAGAGGGAAATTATTTAGTGAATATCTAGTTATCTGAAACATTACAAAAGAGGTAGATTGGTTGTTTCAAAAACCTCTTCAGAAAAAAGAGGTAAATAAGTTAGCCTATCATACAGTTGACACTCCTCTTCAGTTTTTTGAACAAGTGTAGAGTTTTATACCTGATTTGCTGTTGCAGTTTCTTCTAAAGTCATTGTTTGCACTGAGCTTTTAACATCTGTGAGTGAACTCTTAAGTATAATTAACTGATTAAATCTTGACCGCTTCAAGTTTAGTGTTAGTCCTTATCTTTCCTACATAGCCCCATGACCTTCACTTCTTGCATTTTCTTATACTCATAGAACATTACATAGTAACCCTCTACCTTGAGTGGCTCTTGGACCTTGTCTAGGATTAACATTAGTCAAACAAAAAGATAAAGGAAAAAGAAATCAGTCTTTTACTTAATGTAGTATATATTTATGTGTGATGTGGTGCAGTGGATATCGGCTCGGAATGAGAAATTGGAAAGCTGAGTTCGAATTCCAGTTGAATTCCTTGCATTCACTTTAGCACAAATACCTTTGAGAAAGGTATTAATCTATCTGTTTCCTCCAGTTTTGGGTTAAATAACAGGACAGATTGGGTTCTGTAGCCTTGGCTGGCAACCAGTCTAATGCAGAAAGTTATGGCAACCTACTGTGGGATAATCTTCTGCCTAGTCATGTCTATTTTGAGACATGATTGCCCAAATGTGTATCACATTAACTGACTGACTGAGTATTATATATTCTTTCCTGTATCATCAATACTAAATGTGGCTGTTTAACAGCATATCAACTTCTTATGGGTCATTTAATACCAAAATTTAATTTCTTGATTGCATTAATAATTTCTTTTACAAAAAATGTTTTGCAGCTAATTTTTTTCTTACAGAGTTCTATTGCTGGGATATTGCTATGAAATTTTTACACTTTCATAATGTTTTGACCCTAATTTGTGTTAACTATTTGCCCGTAGAAGAGACCTTAATAGGTGTTACCACACGGGTCAGGGTGGACCTGGGAACAACAGCAATTAAGAGGTGGTTCTATGCTTCTCAAAACCTCATGGTTAGATTCATCGCTGCCAGATGGTGTTTATTGTCATACCCAGGACAGTTAAATCTGGCTGTTCAGGTAATGTTAGAGTTATAGGCACAGTAAATAGAATAAAATGCTAACAAAGTTTGTTTCATTCACTTCACACCAATGCTTTTGGAAAAGATATGAATGTCTCCTCTCCTTTTATTACAGAAAAAATGGCAGTGTAGACATGGATATTCTTGCTTCAGCCAGCAAATTGTTGAACAGAAGGACAATTTTTTATTTAAAACTCTGGTGGAGTAACTGGGAAAAACAGTCTACTATCTTTCTCTGATTCTTGGTAACTTAGCCTGAGAAAATAGTGAAAAGACTACAAATAGTTATATTATACAAATAATGCTAATTCAGCATAAAATCAGTTAAAAAGAAATTTTTAAAATGATAGACATTTAAATAAAGTCTCTAGTGTTGAAAGAATTTTATTGTATTTTTTTATTATCACATTGATAAAATAAAAACAGTTAGAAAAATAAAAGACCTGCTAAGCTCATAAATTTGAATACCACAAAGAAACTGTTTATCACTCAAAAGAATAAAAACAGAATTGAAATAAACAATACATTCAGTTTTATCTTTCAGGTTTTGTTTTAGATAAAGTGAATTTTCTGAAAAATTAAGAAAAAAATAAGGTGCTTTAATATATATATATATATATATATATATATTTTAATTTTTATTAAATTACTTTAATCCAAACGGAAAAGTAGGAAGGTAAATCCCAAAAACCTGATCCTAATTAATATTGAAAATTTTAATCTTAAAAAATGATACAGGAGGAGAGCTCAATGTAATTAAAACTACAGAACTAATATAAAGTAAAATAAATTTTCAAAATTCAAAAATGTTTGAATTTTGAAAATTTATTTTAACTCATATATATATATATCTGTCAGTTAAGTGCCATACGTGATACACGCTTGGGTGATCATGTCTCAAAAGAGACATGACTGACTGGGCAGAAGATTATCCTGCAGTAGGTTGCCATTGCTTCCTGCGGTAGACTGGTTGCTGACCAAGGCTATAGAACCCAATCTGTCCTGTTATTTAACCCATAACTAGAAGGAATAGACGGATTAATACTTTTCCCAAGGGCATTTGCGTGTAAGTGAATGCAATGAATTTGGCTGGAATTCGAACTCGGCTCCTCGATTTCTCGTTCCGAGCTGATATCTAATGCACCACAATGCACATATATTTAAAAAACAGAATAACCACTTACCATTAATTCTTTGTACCAATCTTTCTCCTGACCTTAAAGTTTTGTGGCAACATCCACTCATCAAGGGTTTATTGAATTATATATTTTTGAATTTTATGAATATTTTGTTTTTTTTTCTTTTCGTTTTTACACTTTTTTTGTTTTGTATTTTTTTAAAATTCCATTAAATACACATGTTTATTCATAAGTATTCCATTTGCTTATTGATGAATGTAATGTTTTTTCACTTGTAATATTTATGGATCTTCTTCAAATCCCAAATTGGTTTTCTTGGAATGTTAGATTGTTTTACTACTGAAGGAAAACAATCATCAATTATGATGGACAACAGACTAATTTTATAAATCAGTTCACGAGATTTAGATCATCACTGAATTTCTCCTGAAATCTGGCCTCGTGCTTGTCTGTGCTAAAATATGGTTTTCATGACATGGTACATTTATAAGCTTGTTGCGCACAATCCTTCTTGTCCTAATTAAATCTTCACTGATGGCTTCCCTATCTGAATCTTGAACCAGGCTAACAATAAACACCTTTTTTTTTAATCATTTCACACCCAAGCAAGGCAATAAAGCCACTAGGATCCAAGGGGTTACTGAGTGTTGGAGAGTATAAAAAACTGCTATTAAGGAGAAATAACAGCAAAAGAACTACAATTAAAAAGACAGAAGATAACTATTGACATTGTATTTAAATTTTTCTAGAGCAAAGTTGACTGTGAAGCAAAAAGCCAGAAGTAATTATACAATTGAGAAGTGTGATAGAAAATTTTTTTAGTATAGAACTTAGGGTTAGCCCTTTCAACTGTAAAATGGTGAGACCTTGCCACTAATTTAGTACTGCACTTAGCACCATAAAGTCTTGTTAACACAGTGGAAATCTCCTAAGAACAATTACCATGAATATATTTATAGAAAAAACACAGGAAATCTACAATGACTGCTTTGTTTAGCAAATTTAGCAATTTTGTTTTTCATTTCATGTTCCATGCTATGTCATTGTGCTCTACAAAGCAAATATTAAAAAAAGACAATCATAAAATAATTAATTATCTGATCTAATCTAATGTAATACTTTTCGTGATTTCCTGCTTGGATTCAAATCACAAGTTTCCGGTTGTAACTTCTTTGTACAGAATTTCAGAGATACAAATGTAAATAAGTTGACCATTGAATCAAATCAGCTCAATAACACTAAAAGGCTGCATCAAATATTTCACTTGACCCTCTTTCCTCTTAAGCTCATCTATGACCCTGCTCCAGCTGAAGTCTTGATCTGATTATTCATGCCAATCTGACCTCTCACTTCTCATAGTGACCACACAGCTGGAGAACTTTGGCAGTTATTCATTTTGATCAACATCCTCTTGGTTCTGGAACCGAAGAATATGACCCTTGGAAGAATATGACCCTTGGCTCACATTTGACTCTCACTGTATTGACAGTGCACAAGCCAACAACTGGTACTTAACAGAATTAGTAGAATTCAGTATTGAATTAAAAACAAAAGAAGTTCATTTTCAAATGGTTGTTTTTACTTTGGTCAGGTTTTTTCATCTGCCTTTTTGCAAAAACAAAATTTTTTTATTTATTTCTTCCAGCAATATACACATGACTCAAGAATTACTCAGTTCTCTATTCATCATCTTTGCATATTTTTGGATTGCATTTCTTTCAGATAAAAATATTTTCTGAAACAAAATATTGCACTAATTCTCAGAGAGATGAAGATTTAGCTCAATGAATTTTATTTAATTTGGTAATTGCTAGACCAACAGAATATTTAAGATTTTCTTTATTCTTTAGTACAGATTGCTAACCAAAGGTGCATTGTTGCTATCTTTTAATAGACAGGGTGATCAGTAAAAAAGTGTTAAATTCAGAAAGATGTGAGACAACCACTGAAAATTGGTGACGATTGATGACTGAAAAAATTCAGGAAGAAGTTCTGCACATTTTGTCAATCCCCTTGTCAAATGTTTTTCTTTGAAATGTATGATAACTTGACACTCAAAATCAGCGAGTTGTTTAGACATACAAGACAGGCAGACAAAAGAGAGAAGTTGTCAGTAAATGACTTTGACGATTGTGCTGCAATTTATTAATCATAAAAGAACCAATCAGTGTTAAGTAATTACACTATATTCAAATGATTATTCAAGGTCATAAATTTTCAAGAAATATATTCAAGGTTAGTCAATGTTATTCCTGAAAGATGAAACAGTGATAGTTTTTGCTTTTTTTTTGCTGTGCATCCTATAGTTCTTCTAAATGTCACTTCGAAAAGAATAATGTATTACCTGACTAGCAGTATAGCCTGGCATTGCTCGGGTGTAATAAAAACTTTAAAACTAATACATGGTCCTGGAGCTCAGACTCTTTGGAATTTGGCACAAAAGACTAAAAAGCAATAGTTGTTTCCAGTTAAAGCGAAACCGTAGACTGAAAGAAAAAGGAATAGATGTAAGTCAAATTTTGATTTTTGGTATCAATATCCAATAAGTTTTTTTCATCGTAAACTGAATTTTGAAGGGTAAATAAGTCCTCTGAGCAATGGCTGAGACTAAGAACTACAATTATACCTACTTAGAGCCAAACTCGAAGCAAAAACTAAAATAAAAGGGCTGAAAAAAATACAGACATACAGGCAGATAAACAGACACTTACACACAAACATCTTGCCTTTTATATCTATATATATTATTGATTTTCTGCACTATTGTAAGAACTGCAACCTTGAAACTTCTGAATATCGTATCTCATGTCTTTGTTTATGAGTGTATCAAATTTGATTAAAATCGAACTACTCTTTCTTTAACACAATTTTTTTGTTTATCACTTTTTGATATTTATCTGGTGTACCTTGACACAAAACCTAGCTAAGAACACTTGCAGACACTTATAGTACAACTGTGTAAATTTTAAAGAAAATCAGTTCAGCCGTTTCGGAGTCTATAGGTAATGGACACACACACACAGACAAAGTTATATTTATAAGTAAGTTTAGATTAGATTAGATAAACAGAGACAGAAATTATTCATTAACATTGATGCTGACCATGGTTGAGTGGTTAGAATATTTGCTTTCCGACCAGGAAACTTAAGTTTGAATCTCATCATGGTCAATTCATCAAAAAGGTGAATTCTTGGTATCGGCCTGTGAAATTGATCCAAGTGTGGCACATTTGAAATGAGTCATCAATGATTGTGCTAGCATGAAGTAGCAAGTCATTGTGATAGAGGGCTTAAGTGTACCGGCCTTGATCTGACTTGATCTCACCAAGGTCTAATCAGAATAGTTAACGTATAAAGTATAGGTGTGTTTTGTGAGTGTTGAACAACATACAAATATGCCTGAGAAGGTGTCTACAACATGAATTGGCTAGGAAGGCATACTCAGATATGAGCAGCCACTTCACCATAGACTGAAAATGTGAGCAGCAACAAAGAAAATAGAAAAAAAGTACTTGAAAATTTGAAGTTGAAATTTCATTGGTGTATTGAGATAGTGAAAGAGGCTTTCCAAAAACTTTGTTAGAAACAAAGAAAAGAATACTGAACTGTTTCATAATATCAGTCTTTTTATGTGGAAGTAAATACTGGACAATCTCCTCACAAATGAAGATGTGATTTTAAGCACTAGAAATGTGTTTCTACAGAAGGATGCAAGAATTACCATGGACTGGATATGTGAGTAACAATGACGAAAACGGAAACAAAAAGAGACTTATACTAAACATCAGAAAAAGAGAGTAGAAATTTCTAAATCACATAAGGAGGAAAGGGGTTTAGAAAATTTGACACTCGGAAGACATACTGATAGCAGGAGGAACTGAGGAAGACAGCACATAAACAACCTAATGATCTTGTGCTTATGGTTGGCTGAACAGTGCTTAAGAAATATAGCTAAAAAGACAAACATTACTAAAGCTACAAAGGAAAAGAAGTTGTGGAGGGCCAAAATTGCCTATGTTTTAAAGGAAGACAAGACATAGAAGATTATTAGATATTCCAAGCAAGGTTAATAATGTCACTTTAAATAGCTGAGTTGACCTTGGCTTTATTAAAATGACCTTTAGAATGGATATTATTATTAATGAACATAGATTATCCTTAATCTCAGATCACTGTTTAACACAGCAGTAAATCTGACATGGTTTTTAAAAATGAAATAATAAAATTGAAGAAAAAAAGATGAAGATGAATATGCTAAAAATAAAATTGATAATCCAGTTTTAGTAACCTATCAAGATTACTTACTACAACTCAATTCTGTTTCTCCCTTCCTAAAGATTCATAGTTATGAGCAATGCTCTGAAAATAATTTTTTCTGTTTATTTTCATGAAAATTATAGAAGATACTAGGGGAATAATGACACTGTGGGATAGATAAAGTTTTCACCATCAAAACCTTTTTTACACATGATCACCACTTTCAGCCATGAATTTTTTGCCAGCAATGAACAAAAACCTGCATATCATGGTAGACAACAATACATATCTAGCCTAATTTAAACCTTGAAAACTAACCATCAATTAAAGTTACACCACTACTAACCATGGGTATATCATACTCGATTTGAAAATATCAAAAAAATATTAAATATAAATCTTTATTTGAAATATTTTACATCTAGGCACTTCAAAATTTGCACTTTGAGTTAACATTAATAAGAACTGAAAAACATATTTAGGCAAGAAAATTTAATCAATTGTAATTAAAATGGCATCAATTGCACTGGGTACTATACAGTTAGTGTTCTTGGGCTAAAGTGTCAAAACCAGAATTTATTCTGGGACTAAGTCTTTGAAACATTTTTAAAAAGAAACATTTTTTTATAATGCTTTTTCCCCATTCAAATAGTTCTCTGGATAGACATAGATATTGATCCATTTGCTGTCAATGTGATGATAATAGACTATATGAGGGGTCGGCAAACTTTTGCGATGTGCCAACTTTGTTTTAGAATCAGTGAGTGTGGCAACAGCATACATATTTTTATACAAGTCAATATATTTGTTGTGCAATATATTTTATATAATAATATATACAATAATTTGTAAATCACATTAACAGAAATAAATTGTTTTTAAATTTTTTTTTAAGTTTGTATTATTTATAGGAGCCTTGCCCTTGCATGGTCTTAGTCAATTGCTCAGTATTGGTAAGATACATTATGACTTTGAGCTTTACACAATTTTCTAAATGTTCTGGTATTAGGTAACTTTGTTGTGAACTTAGCACTGATTTCATGCAAGAGAAAATTTAGTTGTACCAAAACCCAGAAGAAGAGCAAAAGCAATTTTCTTCAAACAGACCAAAGATCTCAGAAGAACTTTTAGATCCCAAACAGTTCTTCAAGTGAGTAGTTGTAGAATTAATAAAAGACTCATGTTCATAGAAAGGTTTTCTTGTCTATTAGTTAGTGTCCTTATTAGTGGTTCTCTTAGAAGGCAAAACAAGCAGGGAACCTAATGAGTGAGAAATTTTGAAAGAGCTAAATATATTTTTGCATTGAAGTAGTTATTAGTTTGGACTTTATGATGTCATTTGTGGCTGCATGCCATTGGTGTCGTAGGATGTCAACCTCTGGACTATACTATATCCCTCAGTGGAATTGCACTGCTCATTAAGTAAGTATTTTGTTCTGTTTCATTAAGAAAGCAATATTTTGTTTCTATTCTGTTGGCTACAGTGTAACCCTGATATAAGAGAGTTTCCGGAACTGGATACTAGTTCTCTTATATCCGGGTTTGTTTATTTTTATATACATTACCACAGGTTCTAATTTGGGAACAGAGAAAATCGATCTTATATCCGGTTTTCTCTTGTATTAGGGTATCTTATATCAGTCAGACTGTATTGGGACCAGATAAACTCTCTCTTATATCTGGGTTGGGTCTATTTTATATACATTACCACAGGCTCTAATTTGGGACCAGAGAAAATCGCTCTTATAAACGATTTTCTCTTATATAAGGGTCATACTGTATTGGGACCAGATAAACTCTCTCTTATATCTGGGTTTGGTCTATTTTATATACATTACAATAGGCTCTAATTTGGGACCAGAGAAAATTGCTCTTATAAACGATTTTCTGTTATATTAGGGTCTCTTATATTGGGGTTATACTGTATTAGGACCAGATAAACTCTCTCTTATATCCGGGTTATACTTGAATTTATTTATTTTTTCTTCTGTTCCATTTTTGTTGAACCACATGACATCAGAAAAATGGCATTTATCTGTAGAATGAAATAACACAGAGTGCAATGTAAAAATTGTCATCTAATTTGCACAAAAATGAAAATAATACTGACATCTAAATTTAACAGATATATTTACCAAAATTACACAAAAACATCTTGAAATACTAAAGAGTGAATTTATTCAATAATAATTATGGTCTTTAGATAATTTTAAAAACTCCTGCATCTCTTCTGGATGATCTGTTCGTGAATGCTGCTATAATCCTTGCCTTCAGTTTATCATCAGTGTTAAAAGTTTTGCTGGTCTCAGGTTTAATTGCACCCCATACATAATAATCAGTCTGGGTAGTTAAGTTGCCAAATGTTAGGGGAAATTGTCTGACAGCCATGATTAAGTTCTTCTGCTTGTTTCGCATGGTGAACAGTCTTTCAGTAGCAACCCTCTTGACCCAAGGGCAGCACTACCTCCTCAAGTCACTTGATGTGGGCCTCTTTGTAGAATTTGAGGCTCTGCGGAAAGATGAACAGAGACATAACATTGCCATCAATAGAGACAACTTTGTAATTACCATTAGACTCATCCAACTTTTTCTAAATCCTCTGAAGTGTTCTCAGATTGACACCCAAACACTCAAACGATTGTATTAGAACTTCCAGTGTAAATGCCAAGCAGTATAGCATGCCGCTTCCAAATCTCTAGAAGAGTGAATTGTGTCATGATGTTTTTTTCTCACAGACGGTGCCTAGATGACCCTACTAACACACAAGAGCAAAATTAGAAATAAGAAATCCTTACCCAGGTACTCCATCTAATAGACTGGCATCTGAGTTATGCTCATTAACTGTTGATACAGCTAAATGCAAACACCACTTGTACTTCAACAGTTTCTGTGCTTTTACTTCTGTTGTAGACTCAGGATAGGTCTGGAAGAAAAACACAAACTCGAGTATTAGTGAAACATATATATTTAATGAGAGAACAAATACAAAGGGTGTGACATGTCAGTTGGACTGCCAAGTATTATACCAAAGTGACTCAACTCAACTCAACACCAAGAGGCATATTCTCCCGGCATTCGTCATAATAGGAAGAGTTCATTATAGTCCAAAAAGGGTAGGTCCCATAACAACTTCCTCCCTGTGGAACTCTGTTTATTTGGTTCCCTGATAACATGATCCATCTTGCACATATACACAAATCAACCATCTGTCTGTGCACAGAATACTGTTATCATATATAGTCAGGCACCCCTGCTGTTCATCTCAGTGTTTTCAACAGGCTCCAAAGGAGAATCTGTAATGTGATAGGTCCCAACTTAGAAGCTCAACTCCAGTTATTTTTTCATCAGCAGAATGTGGCTTTCCTCTGTCTATTCTACAAATATTTTCATGACTTCTGCTCCAATGAACTTAAGTCACTGGGGCCTCCGCCACAAGAATGTACTTGTACAACCAGATTGCCAACAAGGTCAACCAAATGCAGGCAACAATTCTACTACAGCAGCTTCTTTTCTCACACTTCCCGTCTGTGGAACTCTCTTCCATATACTTGCTTCCCTCATGGCTACAACCTCCAAGAATTTAAATGCAATGTCAATACCCATCTCTTATCCACTTGACTCCAGTTCTTTCTACATGACCCTGTATATCTTATTCTTTTCTTTTCTCTCTACCTTCACAACTGTCTTCACACCTGTGTTCCCATCCTTCTCTTGCTTTTTCTCTGACACCCCCTGTAATTGGTTTGTCTTTCTCTTTACTCTCCTCCTATCTAAACTTTTACTCTTATGTAGCCCCTGTGCATCAGTGATGGTACCGCATTGCTAGGGGTGAAATAATTTAAAAAAGAAAACAAAATACAATGTTCAAAACTTCTGTCTTCTTGAATACTATTCACTTTTTGTCTTTTTCTCTATCCTTCCTATAGTCCGTCTTCTCTTTCACTTTCACTTTCACTACCACTAACCTCCTTCATACTAGTGGCATTCTCACTTTGCTTGGGGGAAAATGATTCAAAGAATTATATATATATATATATATATACACAGAAGAATGGACAGAAAAAGAAAAAATAGCCAGACAACATAACTGAGTGAACTAAAAGGTCCTTCAGAGAAACCTAGACATTGGCATGAAACTGAGACATATAAAGGTACCTGGTGAAATTTTGTGTTGCATACTGACCCTATGACTACACCCAGTCATGAGATTGGTATTAATTTTATATATATATATATATATATATATATATACATACATTATAGTGTTATTTTTCTTGTTGGCTGCTGTTTAATAATTGTGTATTTGTGTATCAATCCACTTTTTATAATGGCTAAAAATATAGCCAAAAGTGCTTGAACATACAAAACATTAAGACAATTTGTGCATAATTTATGTCCAGAAAAATAGAAAGTTTGAAGAATATAAGAAAAGTTGGCACGACCACCACTTTTTAAATTTGTTGTTTTTCTTTTTTTTACTTTTTTCAACACAATCAATTCCACCCTAAACTCGTCAACTGACTAAAAACATTTGGAAAAATTTCAATATTTAAACAATTTGGTGGGGGGGGGGGGGCATATTTTCATACAATAGAACTGACTGTTACCAGGCAACCAGATACACTTATAAAATGCTATTTTCCACAAAGACTGATGGTGGTATAACTTAGTCACCTTAAACCTAATGTTCACTTTTTTCAGAAGTAAAATCTGACATAGAATGTTCAGTTCTGTAGTTATTTCAAAACAACTGAAAAATTTACGTTTTGCAATATGGCACCCTGTACAATTTTGTTCTCAGCTACAAACAACCAAGAGAAGAAAATTAGGGGTAAAATTTTTGAGCCTTAAGCTTAATATCTGTTCTTTTCTAATCGAAGGAACTCATAATGATGTTCAGTTCTATGATTTGATAATTTTAAGACAATTATTATGTTGTCTTTTCTACAAATATTTTCATGGCAACTGCTCTAACAAGTTTTTTTTTACTGGTGACCCAACCACAAGAATTTAAGTGTAATACTAAATTATCAGATATGTCCCACCCTTTTACCATTGAAATAGTTAAATGTAACCATCACTTCTACTCCATCAGTTACTTTTCTTGCACTTTTTATTTGTGGAACTCCATTCTGTTTATTTACTTCCTTGATATCTACAATAAGAAAAAATTAAAATGAATTGCCAATTCTCAACTTCTGTCTTTTTGAATTCACTTAATCTTTTATCATTTCTTCAATACCCAAGTCTTTCTCTTACTGTAATTCCCCGTGCACTTGTGGTGGTCCCACCTCTGCTTGGTGGGAAATGATTAAAAATAGAAATATATCTATCTTAAATATTGTAGTGTGACGTCGTTAGTCAGGGTCTATCCTGGTCAACATGGCACCAGACGTGACGATAGGCTCTGGCTGCTAGTCTTGATGGCTTTGACACAGTATCTGGTCTTCAAGTCATCTATTACAATGGTATCCTTCCTTGCCCACACTGTGAATTTTGATCCTAAGGAAGTCACGCTGAAATCTTGCTGTCTCTTTACCACGTTAACCAGACCAGATGCGCACACAATTAGGTTAATGAAAATGGCGCCAAAAGTAAAATGAATGAAGCTTGAATAAGTTGCAGAAAAGTTTTTATATGCAAACAAAAAAAAAACAAAAAGAAATAGAATATAACAATTGTCAATTTCTTATCTTTACAACGGAGTGAAAGTTTCGTCTAAGAGTAGTGTTTGTCTTCTCAACATTAATTCAAGCTTTTGGTTGGTAATGTTTGTCACTCCAATTGAAGTTTTCAAGTTGTGATGATTCAAAATGTCTTATTCAAGCTTTTCACCAAAGCCTTACGGAAACTGTCAAAGATTGGTCTTTGTGTGGATGGCAGTGGTGGCGGCAGTAAATTCGTCTTAGCTTAGCGCAACAACTGGTATGTTTGTTGTTTGACTTTAACTCTTTTTGCTCAGTTTGTCTTGCTGGACTCTTTCTGTTTCTTTACAACTTCAGCCAGGACCCTATTGGAGGTGACCGTCTCTGTCTCTATGGTTGGCACCCAACAGTGTGGCAATTATCTCTGTACATCTTTAGTCAGGAACTCTATCAAAGGCAACCATCTCTGTCTCTACAGTCATGGCTTCCCGGCTTGGAACCGTTTCTCCCTTGTCATTGCATCTCGAATGCAAACCCCAAACTGATTTTGGTCCTCTGGAGCTCTATTTTAATGCTTGTCCCAAATTCTCTTAGGGGAGGCATGACAGACTTGGGGTGTACTTGCAAATCAAATCCATAGCCAATGAAATCACTCACACCTTTGCATTTTGAGGTGGAGTTAATTTCTTTCCCTGGTTTAACCAGTGAAGTGGCCATATCCCTGGTAACATCATTTCTTTTTGTCTTCTTCCCTTAGCTGAATGAAGACATCATTTATTTTTTCAGGTTTAAAAAACTGTTCACAGGATAATTTGAGAATTTCAAGATTGAACCTTTTTGGCCACCTTAAAAAATCTGCAACAATCCTGAAACAATGTTTTGGCTATAGCTTATTTTTCACTTTCCCCAGCTGTAAGGCTAAGGGCTTTCAATGGTATTTTTCATAATCACTTGTTTCCGCTTTGTCACATAATGGCCGTCGATGCGACGACCCTGTCTGACCTGCTGCTTACACCTGCAAAATGTTTTTCAATTCATTCAGCCAGTTTCCAGTATTTCATTTTGTGAAATCTTTTTCACAATTCATTAGCTGCGTTCATATTGCAACTGAAGAAACAAATTTAATATTCCATTAAGCTCATTTTTCTCTCTGCTCACATTGGACAATTAATCTGCACAATTAATAATACAACTAATAATAATTTCTTTCACTCTGCTGTGCTAAAATAGTGTGATATTTTTATGCACGTAAAAACAGTGTTACAATAGCACAACATGTAAGATAATTTTGTTTTTAGCCATAAATAACTAAAGTGAAGATAATCCTTTGGTAGAAGCTGGAAATCAAAAACTTAATTCCTTTTTCTTCCTTATCAAATACTATCTTTTTCATGTGGCATTTAATTTGATGCTTTGAATTTTTTTCCAGACAAGCAAATATTTAAAATTTAATTTAGACATTGCATTATGACAGGATATATAATTTTTGTTTTTAGCTATAAAGGCTAAAAAGAGATAATTAAATGGTGCAGGTTTGGAGCCCTAAACTTAATGTTTGTTCTCTCTGAAAGAAAAATTCATATATTTTATATATTCATATAGTTTATTTCTATTTTTAAGCATAGAAATTAGAACCAGAAAAAGTAACGCTCTAGCATTCAACATGTTCATATATTTTATATATTCATATAGTTTATTTCTATTTTTAAGCATAGAAATTAGAACCAGAAAAAGTAACGCTCTAGCATTCAACATGTTCATATATTTTATATATTCATATAGTTTATTTCTATTTTTAAGCATAGAAATTAGAACCAGAAAAAAGTAATGCTCTAGCATTCAACATGTTCATATATTTTATTTTATATACATATAGTTTATTTCTATTTTTAAGCATAGAAATTAGAACCAGAAAAAGTAATGCTCTAGCATTCAACATGTTCATATATTTTATATATTCATATAGTTTATTTCTATTTTTAAGCATAGAAATTAGAACCAGAAAAAGTAACGCTCTAGCATTCAACATGTTCATATATTTTATATATTCATATAGTTTATTTCTATTTTTAAGCATAGAAATTAGAACCAGAAAAAGTAACGCTCTAGCATTCAACATGTTCATATATTTTATATATTCATATAGTTTATTTCTATTTTTAAGCATAGAAATTAGAACCAGAAAAAGTAATGCTCTAGCATTCAACATGTTCATATATTTTATATATACATATAGTTTATTTCTATTTTTAAGCATAGAAATTAGAACCAGAAAAAGTAATGCTCTAGCATTCAACATGTTCATATATTTTATATATTCATATAGTTTATTTCTATTTTTAAGCATAGAAATTAGAACCAGAAAAAGTAACGCTCTAGCATTCAACATGTTCATATATTTTATATATTCATATAGTTTATTTCTATTTTAAGCATAGAAATTAGAACCAGAAAAAGTAACGCTCTAGCATTCAACATGTTCATATATTTTATATATTCATATAGTTTATTTCTATTTTTAAGCATAGAAATTAGAACCAGAAAAAGTAACGCTCTAGCATTCAACATGTTCATATATTTTATATATTCATATAGTTTATTTCTATTTTTAAGCATAGAAATTAGAACCAGAAAAAGTAACGCTCTAGCATTCAACATGTTCATATATTTTATATATTCATATAGTTTATTTCTATTTTTAAGCATAGAAATTAGAACCAGAAAAAGTAACGCTCTAGCATTCAACATGTTCATATATTTTATATATTCATATAGTTTATTTCTATTTTTAAGCATAGAAATTAGAACCAGAAAAAGTAACGCTCTCGCATTCAACATGTTCAAATGCACCCAATGAATGTCTTTGATGCCATTTCTTCTTTATCCCATTGATGAATTAACAAATAATCTCCTAATATAAAACATCCTGATCAGCCAATAAAGTTGTACCCGAGTATGGGTAGAGATAACATAGCCAAAATATGTTTATAATAATAATAAAAATATCCATAATAAATGAATTAAGCACAATAGTTGGAATAAATCAATGTACACTCCTAGGTGGGATGTGTAGGTCAAGCCAAAAATGTCAAAATATTAAATTTTTAATAGTTTTAATGACAAATCATTGGCCAAGAAATAAGAAAACTCTTGAAAATAAACTTTTGAGCAGCAGCTTATAGAAAAGAAAACAATTTTTTTCCCATTTAATGCCAATAGCTCCAAAGAGAAGAGGAATTAAAAATACTTCTCAGTTTGTTTATCTTTAATATAAGAGCAAATATTCTCTGTGGGGTTCAAAGCTGCCAAAAATTTCCAACATCTTAAAAAAAATTTTTCAGTGAGGATATGAATGTTTGGTTGAAAAATAACATCTGATCATTCATCTGTAGAAAACACTTTGAACAAAAAAGCAAACCTTTCTTCAATATTCACTTGTATTCCAAAATATTTAGGCTCCTTTTCTTTGCCCTCAAATATGTTATTTTCTGTTGTAATAAGATCTCTTTCTGATTTATTCTGCATGCCGACAGAATGTGAACACCATGAAGGTAGAGAACAAAATAAAAATATCATTTTCTGCAAAGAGGATATGAATACCACATCCAGTACACAAAGACCCACAAGGAAAGCAACACTGGCCAATCATGAACTTTCCCACCAGAAAAGGAGATTTCTCTGGGGATTGCTAGATCCACATAAAAGCAGGCTCCTTACAACAACCAGAGGCAATTACAAGCAGTGGCAGGCAGATGCAGGTCATCAGGCCACCTGCCAGCATGTATGGTGCTCTCCATCACCACTGTAACCACTCATCTCAATATGACTGCTACCATTTCCAGGCATGATTAAATCTTTACATTGACACTGCGCAGTTACAAGCCTTACTCATCACCAATGCCATCACATCAACAAATTCAGTAATATATCATTTTCCTTGACTACACCATCAAGCTTCAAGTCTTGCTCATTACCAATGTCATCACCTCAACAAATTCAGCAAAATATTGTATGTGCGTTGTGGTACAGTGGATATTGGCTCAGAACAAGAAATCAAATTCCACTTGAATTCATTGCATTCATTTACGCGCAAATGCCCTTGGGAAAGGTATTAATCCGTCTCTTCCCTCCAGTTATGGGTTAAATAGCAAGAAAGTTTGGGTTCTATAGCCTTGGCTGGCAACCAGTCTACTGCAGAAAGCAATGGCAACCTACTGTGGGATAATCTTCTGCCCAGTCAGTCATGTCTCTTTCGAGACATGATCACCCAAGTGTCTTTCACGTATGGCACTTAACTGACTGATTGTCTTTTTCAATGACATCAACTAGATGACCTACAAGCATGAAAATCTGACTGTGCCATAAGCAATTCTGGTTCTGTATGAAACAGTTTTGATCCTGGGTCAACTTGAAGCTTCTCTTGTTACATTTTAGCTTGTTGTCTTTGCTGCTTCCATCCTTGACTGACTCCCTGACGCTGGTGGGGGTAAGAGGGATTTTATTGTCTTTTGACTTTTCCTTTAAGCACATGGTCAATCCTTTTCCTATTTGGGAAAAACCATGATTTCACAGGCCATTGTGAATTTTTGTAAAAATGAAGAAGGTTGACTTTATTTCTTAATTTTTTATCCACAAGACTTTGTGATGATAGTTCCAGGGATACTTGTTCTAGCTTCTAATATCCATGTTTGTATAACAGTAGTAATATCCTTTGCTTTCTACACTTGTAGCTACTAGCCACTGAAATGTGTATTTGTTTATAATTTTGTTTCTTCTGTATTTGCTATAAGCTTGTTGATTTTTGATGTGAACATATCCATATATTTGCACCAAACAGTATAAATATTGTGTTTCAAAATGTAACATAAACAATTATTTTTTAAAATTTGCTGATATGAACTGGATACAAATTTCAACTAAAGATCAATTTAGCTTATTCGAAAATTCTAAAAAGTCAGTGCTTTTTAGACAGAGTATTTTCTTTTCATTTTAATGTTTTACATTTTCCTTTTTGACAGATTATTTTCCCATAATTTCATCATACATGACAGGTTTATATTTCAGACAAATATTTCTGCTAGAAATGTAAAATCATAGTTTTTGAAAGTGCAAACTTGTAAATTAAGTTGGAATGTAAACAATGGAGGATAGATAAATTTTACCTTCATTTTTATAATTGAAACTAAGATGCATTGTTACCATATTGTAAATGTATGGTATAGAATCTGAGAACTTCGAGCAAGTAACATATACTTATGCTCTACTTCTTAAATCAAAGAAGAAGAGAAGAAAAATTGTTTCATATAATATTAGCTGTTTCTTTAGAAGAAAAAAATGTGTTATTCATTGACCAAGCAATCAGTGATGCTTTCAGTTAGAATTTATAAAGACTTTTCCTGAAAAAACTTTCAGTGAAAATACATTTCTGTGGTTCGGATGTGCATTGTGGTATAATATATATCTGTTCAGAATGAGAAATTGGAGAGCCAAGTTTGAATATCAGTTGAATTCCTTACATTCACTGATGCACAAATACCCTTCTCCCTCTAGCTATGGGTTAAATAGCACAACAGATTGAGTTCTATGGATTTGGTTTGTAACCATTCTACTGCAGAAAGAAATGGCAATCTACTGTAGGAAAATCTTCTTAGTTATGGATCCAAAGAGACATGATCGCTCTAGTATGTATCATGTGTGGCACTTAACTGACTGAGACAAATACCTTTTAATATTTTTCTGGTATTGATGAGGGTTTCTTTTTTAAATATTTGTTTGAACTTTTGTGGAATGCCAGCACTTTAATTATGAAATTTTCTCTTTTAGTTCGATGTTTTATCAATTTTAGTTGTTGCTGATGTTAAAAGTTCTCGCGTGATAATGGTTTTCTTTATCTGGTAAAATTCTTTGTTTGTGATTCTGTGATGCTAGTTAAAGAAGAATGGTCCTTGCTAAGACAAACAGATTTCATCTACTCAAAGCCATCTTTAAGCCTTGATCTGAGAAAGCAATTATATATAGCTGACAGTTTAGATATTTTTTAACAAGTTTGGCACCATGCATGACATCCATATGAAAATCTTGATCTGACAAGACTATTGAATAATATGGCTCTGTCACAGAGCTGCTTCATCTTATTTTATGTGCCATGTCCTTTCAGGACGTAGGCGATCATGGCTTTTCACATCTCCCAGTCCCTGGTGGCTCTTAGCACACTTTCTCCTGTTGCACCATGCAACCCTCGTTCCGTCATCCACCTGATCAGGTCCTTCAAATATATTATCCGCTGCTTTCCTCTGTCACTTTTTTCCTCTATCTGGCCTGTTAGTAAAAGGTTCTCCAAGCCCTCCTTCCTCATTGTATGTCCCAGGAACTTTAGTTGTCTCTTCCTAATGTTCAGTATTAATTTCCTTTTTGTTTTCATCCTTTCCAAAACCTCAGCATTGCTCACATGCTCAGTCCATGATATTTGCAGCATCCTTCTGCAGAACCATATTCCAGCTGCTTCAAGTTTTTCCTTCATCTTCAAAGATATTGTCCAACATTCACTGCCATATTGAAGAATCAACATCACATAGCAATCCAGAACTTTCCTCTTTGTTTCTAGCAAAATTGTCCTGTTTCTTAATACTTTACTCAACTTCTGGAATGCTTCTTTCACCATGCAAATTTGCCTTAGTGCCGCACTTTTCGTCTTCTGTTAGAACATTTTCTAGGTATTTAAGTTTCTGTACCTGTTTGAATTTAGTCTTTCATCTGTAATTGGCATTTTGGGCTGCCCTTTTTGCTGATGACCATGCATTCAGTTTTCTTGCAGTTTATTTATAGTCCTTTCTTGTCACTCTCTTCAGCTACTTTCTGTAGGAGGTCTTGTAGTTCCCTTTCCGTGTCTGCTATCAGCACTGTATCATCTGCGTACCTTATATTGCTTAAATTGTGGCCTTCAACGACGAATCCTGGCATAACTTCTAGGATTCTCAGAATAATCACGCTGTATAAGTCGAATAGATCCAGTGAAAAGATGCATCCTTGTCTTCAGTTCAGTTAAGTGCCATACGTGAAACACGCTTGGGCGATCATATCTCGAAAGAGACATGACTGACTGGGCAGAAGATTATCCCGTAGTAGGCTGCCATTGCTTTCTGCAGTAGACTGGTTGCCGACCAAGGCTATAGAACCCAATCTGTTCTATTATTTAATCCATAACTGGAAGGAATAGATGGATTAATACCTTTTCCAAGGGTATTTGTGCATAAGTGAATGCAAGGAATTCAACTGGAATTTGAACTTGGCTCTCCGATTTCTCGTTCCGAGTCGATATCCACTGCACCACAACGCACGTCCTACATCTTACAGAGCTATAAAACATAAAACCTGACAATAAATTGAAAATGTAATAGGTGTGCCTTCGGAAGATCTTCATCTCTAGTATTTCTAGGAAGAAAATTTTAATAATTTTTGTCCCTTTTCATATTCAATATTCAACTTGAATGAGGGAAAAAATTTATTACAGAATAATGGCTTGTAATTCCACACATCTCAGATTAATGTCTAAACACTTGAAACTTGATGACATCTCAACAGAACCAATGTCTTTTTACTGAGGAGAGTTTTCATTTATCGTCAACCTTTCCTTGTTCCTCACCTACTTTTGTGTCAAAACAACTCTAACCCACCAGATCAACACCCTCATCGGTCTCTTTTTATGTTGCATTATTTTCTTGCCCTGACCTCAACCTTATAACCTTCTTCTCCAATATCTTCCCCCAAATTTTCTTAAATGAGATAAATATCTTCCTGCCTCTAATAGATGAAAGGGGAAAGAGGCTGCCATTGCAAGACAACAATCTTTTCTTGATTATTCTTGTCTTCAGCAATTTTTCTCTTTCATTTCGTTTGCTTTCATTTTTCCTTTTGTTTTAATTTTCTTGTTTCTTTCTGTCATTAACTTTGGACCAATTTTTCAGATTTTTGAATAATTTAAAAAAATTTTTTTTTATTTTTATTTTTTTAATCGTTTCACCCCAAGCAGTCATAGGATCAGGATGCAACACAAAAGTTCACCAGGTGCCTCTATATGTCTCAGTTTCATGCCAATGTCTGGGTTTCTCTGAAGGACCTAGTAGTTCACTCAGTTATGTTGTCTGGCCATTTTTTTTCTGTCCCTTCTATCTATCTATCTATATATATATATATATATATATATATATATATATATATATATATATATATATATATAATTCTTTGAATCATTTTCCCCCAAGCAAGGTGGGAATGCCACTAGTACATAGGAGGTTACTGGTAGTGAAAGTGAAAGAGAAGACAGACTATAGGAAGGATAGAGAAAAAGACAAAAAGTGAACAGTATTCAAGAAGACAGGAGTTTTGAACATTGTATTTTTTTTTTAAATTATTTCACCCCAAGCAATGCGGTACCACCACTGATGTGCAGGGGGCTACATAAGAGTAAAAGTTTAGACAGGAGGAAAGTGAAGAGAAAGACAAACCAGTTACAGGGGGTGTCAGAGAAAGGACAAGAAAAGGAAGGGAACACAGGTGTGAGGACAGTTGTGAAGGTAGAGAGATAGGAAAGGAATAGGATATATGGGATGATGTAGAAATGTGTCGGAAATTTACAGATGTAACGGGTCTCCTGATTGGTTGATTTAACCCGAACCTCGTTTTGAACTTTAGGCGGGCTTTACCAGAGGTTTTATGTTTTTTTTACACGATGGTTTTGTTCACTCCTTTTTTCAGCTAGCACGAACAGTATCGGACGTATTGTGCCGCTCCGGATTTTTGTTGCAGCAGGGCCTAAATTGGCGCCCACTTGTCTCGCTATATCGAGACCATCTTACCAATTCTTTGTAATCTTTTAGGCTAATGCCACAACTTTGTAACAGAGAAAATCTCTTGTTACCCTTCTTACCTTAAAAAGGATACCCTATGGGCAAAGCCTTGCCTTCCTAGAGAAAAATTCTCTAAGCACTATCATCTTATACCAAGATAAGAAACTGTGAAAGAAGCTGACCCAGAAGAAAGTTCCTGTACGTCGCGGATCGCAGTTCCTTGTGTCTTTTTCATCCCACTCCTAGACGGAGGATACTATACCAAGCTAAGCAGAGAAAAGAGACTATACCAAGCTACACTGTAGCAGCAAAATTCAGCATATTTTTGCAAGACAAATAAATTGTTTTATCTATACCAGGTATGTCTTGTTATGTTTGATAATTTCCTTTCACTGCTTAAGCGCTAAGCTATGTGAATATATTTCGCACAAATAACTGGAGTCAAGTGGATAAGAGATGGGTATTGACATTGCATTTAAATTCCTGGAGGTTGTAACCATCAGGAAAGCAAGTATATGGAAGGGAGTTTCACAGGTGGAAAGTGCAAGAAAAGAAGCTGCTGGAATAGAATTGTCGGTTGCATTTTGTAGATCTAACTGTAAATGGGTGGGACCTTGTTGCCAGTCTCGTTGCATGAGTAAATTTATGTAGTAGGGGTACCAGTGACTTAACATTTTTTTTAATCATGTCACCCTGAGCAAGGCGGTAATGCCACTGATGTGCAGGAGGCTACATCACAGTAAAAAGATAAGGTAGAAGAAAGTGAAGAGAAAGACGAGCCAGTTAGAAAGGAGCAAGAGGATGGGAATACAGGTGTGATTTTTAATTTTCTATTTTCTGCTGTCATTTGTTTGACTATCATTTCTTTGTCATTCTTTTAATTTTCTCCCATTCAGTTAGTTAAGTGTCATATGTGAAACACACTTCGGCAATCATGTCCCGAAAAAGACATGACCGACTGGGCAGAAGATTATCCCGCAGTAGATTGTCATTGCTTTCTGTGGTAGAATGGTTGCTAGCCAAGATTATAGAACCCAATCTCTCCTGTTATTTTACTCGTAACTGGAAGGAAGAGACAGATTAATACCTTTCCCAAGGTTATTTGCGTGTAAGTGAATGCAATGAATTTAACTGGAATTTGAACCTGGCTCCCCGATTTGTCATTCCGAGCCGATATCCACTGCACCACAATGCACATCCTATTACTTTCCCTATTATTTTTTATTTTATTATTTTCCTATTTCTCCCTATATTATTTCCCTATTTCTCCCATTACTTTCCCTATTATTTTTTATTTTATTATTTCCCTATTTCTCCCATTACTTTCCCTATTATTTTTTATTTTATTATTTCCCTATTTCTCCCTATATTATTTCCCTATTTCTCCCATTACTTTCCCTATTATTTTTTATTTTATTATTTCCCTATTTCTCCCTATATTATTTCCCTATTTCTCCCATTACTTTCCCTATTATTTTTTATTTTATTATTTCCCTATTTCTCCCTATATTATTTCCCTATTTCTCCCATTACTTTCCCTATTATTTTTTATTTTATTATTTCCCTATTTCTCCCTATATTGTTTCCCTATTTCTCCCATTACTTTCCCTATTAATTTTCTTGCTTTATTATTTTTTTTGTCATTTTTCATTTTTACATTTATTTCTATCATTTTCTTGTTTATCATTAATGTTCTTTTTCTGTCATTTTCTATCATTTTATTATTTATATCATTTTCATCTTTTTTCCATTAATTTTTCAAATCTTTTGCTGCAATTTCCTTCTCCCTTTTCATTTTTCATACTTTTTACTTAGATTTGATGTTTTCTTTATACAATGTCAGAGTTTATTATGCATGTCTGTGTTTTCGCCATAAAATTTCTGTTAAAAAAACAATATTGGTAAAATATTCAGAATCTGCTTTAGTTTATCTAGTAACAAATCATGTGAGCTTTATAATATATATGAAGCTAGCAATAGACAAATTGGCATAGCGGAGGACACATTCCAGAAGCTGAGTAAAGTACTAAGACACAGGAAAATTTCACTAGAAACAAAGAAGAGAGTGCTTGATTGCTATGTGATGTCAGTTCTTCAGTACGGCAGTGAATGCTAGACAATATTATCAAAGATGAGGAAAAAAACTTGAAGCAGCAAAACTGTGTTTCTACAGAAGGATGCTGCGGATATTGTGGACCAACCAACGATGAGGTGTTAGAAAGAATGGAAACAAAAAGAAAATTTATAGTGAGCATTAGGAAGAGACAACTGAAGTTCCTGGGACATGCAATGAGGAAGGAGGGCTTGGAGAACCTGATACTAACATGCCAGATAGAAGAAAAAAGAGACAGAGGAAGGCAGCAGATAACACATTTAAAAGGCCTGATCAGGTTAATGACGGAACTGGGGTTGTGAAGTGTAACAGGAGAAAACATACTAAGAGCCACCATGGATAGGGAGATGTGGAGAGCCATGATCACCTATGTGCTGAAAGGATGGGGCACATAAAAGAAGAAGCAATAGTAATATCTTTTCAGGGGATGTCAGTTTTTAGAGATTATTTTTTTTTAGAATTTTATCACTCAACATGAATGGCAAATATTTTAGACTAGCATCATAGCCCGGCATTGCCCGTGCAACTCAGAACATTTTAGTAGTAGGAGAAGATGCCAATGAGAGAAAAAAAGCTTTTTTTTTTATTTTCTGAAGTATGAAATATTAAATTTATAAAAAAAAAAGACTTAAATAATTAGATTAGCCATTGGAACATTTTTTTTACATATTTTGTTTTTGTTTGAAAAAACACTTTTTTTTTTATATTTCTTTTGTTTTAAAATTGTGGGGAAAAATATTCACAATTTTTTGTTGACCAAATGAATTTTTAAAACATTGGAATAAAAATGAAATATAAAGGCTCATTTTTTTTTAAATAAAAAAATATTTTTGTCGCGTTTGACACGTGTGATTTGATTTCTGTGACAGAATTTAGCAACCATTTTAGATATTTGATGTTTTACAGAGCAAATGTAAACAATCGGCTCCATTGGCCAAAAAGTGCAAAAGGAAAAACTGCTGATCTTAAACTCAAAAAGTATGTGTTGACCTGGCTTGCCTGTAGATATGTGTCCCTAGAAAGTTTGAATGGCATAGCTTAAAAAATGTAGGCATGCATAGGGAACAGTCACACACAGACTCACAGATTGCCTTTTATATATCTATATATATATATATATATAAATGTTTTTGCTAGAAATGTGAAGTCAGTATTTGAGAGAGTAAATATGGAAAAGTTTGGAATGTGAATGGTAGTAAAATTTTACCTATATTTTTATAATTGAAACTAAAATGCATTAGATTCGTTACCATATTGTAAATATCTAAACTTATTTGTAAATTGAACTTTGTCTGTGTGTCTCCATTAACTATAGACTCCGAAACGGCTGAACTGATTTTCTTGAAAATCTACACAGTTGTACTATAAGTGTCTGCGAGTGTTCTTAGCTAGATTTTGTGTCAAGGTACCCCCAATAAATATCAAAAATCAATAATCGGAAAAATCGGGTTAGAGAAGGAGTGGTCTGATTTTAATCAAACTTGATACACTCATAGACAAAGGCATAAGAAACGATATTCAGAAGTTTCAAGGTTGCAGTTCTTACAATAGTGCAGAAAATCGATAATATATGTATGAAAACTTTCATTACGACCAAGCAATGCCAGGCTATACTGCTCGTATATTTATATAGCAGACAACTTTGAGGAAGTAAAACACACCTTTTCTCTACTTCTCAAAGCAAAGAAGGAGAGAAGGAAACTTGTAATGTTAATATTAGCCATTTCCTTATAAGGAAATATTCAGAGTTCATTGACTGAGCAGTCAATGATGATTACAGTTTAAATTTATAAAATTTTTCTTTTAAAATAACTTTTCAGGAAAATAAGTTTTTGAAATCCAGGAACTGTTTTGTTCTTTCCAGTATTGATAAGACTTCCTTCTTTGAACAAATTTGTGATATTTGCATCTTAATTATGTTGTTATTTTCACTTTGAGTTGCATGTGCTATCCATTATAGTTGTTGCTGCTGTTGAAAATCTTCAAGTGATGTGGTTTCTAGTTTTATTAGTGCTAATAACTTTTGTTAGAGATATTTACGTTACTTTTGTTTTTACATGCTAATATAGGCTCCCTAACATTCTATAACATTCATCAATCTTGCAACCATTGATTTTATTAACTTTTCTACTTTTGGAGTTTAACATTACTTGAAGCATCATTTATTTCTTCATAGAGTTTCTTTGCTTGAATATTGATTTTCGTTCTCATATGTGTCATTTTTGTTGATGGTCACAATATCTGGCACAGCTGGGGATCATTTCATTAATTTGTCATTTTTGAAGTGGCATAAACATACACTTTAGTTCAAAGCTTATAGCTTGTGAGTTGAACTACTCGAAAACAAAATTGTCCAAGAACTTAGAATAACTCTTTATCTTAACACAATCATCAGTTTTGAAGGGTAATTTTAATGCTGACAATATTAGCCCCAGACATTGCTTCACCTTCGACCCTTTTGTCATGTCGGTTGATTATTTCCATGAAGGACCCAATGTCTAGCCCAGCTATTGGGTCTATGGAATGTAACTCCATAACTATCACCAGAAAAGTTAGTTCCTTGTGTTGTGCTTGAAATTTTTTCTCACCAAAGTCTCTCTTGCATATTTATAAGTCTACCATTCATTTGTGTTTTGAATAGTTTTGACACATCAGGTCTGGTGCTTCTGCTATATATTCAAAGATTCTTGATAAAATCCAAAGAATCTGCAGTGTTATTGGTCCTGAACTGGTATCTCAGCTTCAGTCCTTTTCCCAACTCCATAATGTAGATTTCTTGTGCCTTCACTACAAATATTTTTATGGTAATTTTTATAATGAATTTTCTTCTATGATACCTAGACTTTATGAATTTCAATGAAGTACTTGATTGAATGTGTTGTGGTGCATTGGATATTTGCTTAAAATGAGAAATCAAACAGCTGAGTTCAAATTTCAGTTGAATTCCTTGCATTCACTTACACACAAATACCTTTGGGAAAGGTATTAATCTGTCTCTTCTCTTCAGTTATAGATTAAATAACAGGAGAGATTGGATTCTATAGCCTTGGCTAGCAACCAGTCTACCACAGAAAGTAATGGCAACCAACTGCAAGATATTCTTCTGCCCAGTCAGTCATGTCTCTTTTGAGACATGATTGCCCAAGTGTGTATCACATATGGCACGTAACTGACTGACTTGATTGGCAGCTAGATCTCAATATTCTAATGTTGAAATGGTGAGATGTAATCAAAAGTTTTATAGAAACAGTTTCTTCTGTCAAACTTCTTGCTTGTGGAACTCTTTTCAAATTTTCTGCTTGTCAGTCAACTTCGATCTTTACAAATTTAAATGCAATGTGAATTGTCACCTTTTGTCTTCTTAATGCTTGTTTTTTTTTCCCAATACTCCACACCTTTGATAGTTTTTCCTTAAATTCTCTCACACTCAGTAACTCCCCCTTTGTGTTTTCATGGATTTGTTGCCTTGCTTATGATGAAATAATAATAAAAAATATATTTGTTCAATTTATAGATTTACTAGCAGTATAGCCCGGCATTGCTCAGGTGTAATAAAACTAATCCATGGTCCTGGAGCTCAGACTCAGCCTAAAGAATATTCATGTGAAGTTTGGTGAGAATCGGATCAAAATTGTGGATTTGTATAAAGGACATACAGACAGATAAACAGACACACACACAAACATCTTGCCTTTTATATATTATCAATTTTCTGCACTATTATAAGAATTGCAACCTTGAAACTTCTGAATATCATTTCTTATGTCTTTGTCTATGAGTGTATCAATTTTGATTAAAATCGAACCACTCCTTCTATAAACCAATTTTTTCGATTATCGACTTTCGATATTTATCGGGGGTACCTTGACACAAAACCTAGCTAAGAACACTCGCAGATGCTTATAGTACAACTGTGTAAATTTTCAAGAAAATCTGTTCAGCAGTTTCAGAGTCTATAGGTAATGGACACACACACACACAGACAAAGTTCCATTCATGCGATATCCAGACTAATTTTTATAGTGTAGAATCATTTCTCCAAACTAACTCACCTGATATCTTAGCCCTATGTGAAACTAACCTTGACCCGTCTATCCCCTCCTCTGAGTTCTATGTTCCTGGTTACCTTCCCCTCTTAAGGAAGGACTCCAATGTCCATATGCATGGGCTTGGTGTATATGTCAGTGAACACCTCCCTCTAGCTAGAGTAATATCTCTTGAATCCCTGGACTAGTCTTTCATGTGCTTCCGTCTCTCACTTCTAAGCTCTGTTAGCTATCTCTTCTTCCTCTACTGCTCCCCCTCCTCCTCTGACTGTTCAGTACTTGACAGCATCTCTGACAATATCGACAAGGCCATTTCTTCTCACCCATCTGCCCATATCTTTGTGTTTGGTGACTTTAACGCCCACCACACTAAGTGGCTCGAAAACTCTGTAATCAACCCTGCTGGTGTCCACACCTTTAATTTTTCGATCTCCCAATCCCTTATGCAAGTGGTGGACTTCCCCACGCGTTTCTCCAATAGCCCTAACAGAAGGGACTCGCTACTAGACCTCTGCTTCACTTCCACCCCAAATTCTTGCACCACCAGACAGCTCTGCCCTCTCGGAAATTCTGACCACGCCGTAGATTCTGTCAACATCTCTTTCCACTCCACCCCTACCCAAGAAACCCAGACCAGCAGAATATCCTACTGCTATTAAAGAGCAGACTGGGATTCATTCCTTGACTTCCTCTGCGACGTCCCTTGGAACAATATTTTTAGTCTTCCCATCGAAGACTGTGCATCAGAGGTCTCCTCCTGGGTTAAGGCTGGCATCGATGCATTCATCCCTGCCAGGAAATTTCAGCTTAAATCCCATTCATCTCCCTGGTTCTCGCCCGCTTGCTCGGCCACCATTGCCCACCAGAAACACTTCTTCCGGCTTTATCGTAGCCACGCGTCAGACCAAAACAGGCGCCTTTTCGCCTCAGCTCGTAATAAGTGTAAAACGGTACTTAATGAAGCTAAAATGCTCTTTGCTGCCAGAATGAAGCAGCACATAGCATTCTCTAAGTTCGGAGCCAAAGACTACTGGTGCCTCTGTAAAAGCGTGCTCAACAAGAGTAAGTCCTCAATACCCCCACTAATCAACGAGTTTGAGGTCCTCACCTCCTCAGCCGACAAGGCTGAATGCTTTGCCTGTAGATTCTCAACCAATTCGAGTCTGGATTCGTCTGTAGTTCATACACTTGATTTCTCATCTAGAACTGAGGCCCAATTGAATGACGTCCACATCATGCCCTCACTGATTTCTAGCATTATATCAAAACTTGACCCTCACAAAGCGAGTGGTGGGGACGGAATCCCAATCATAGTCTTGAAGAAATGCGCCCTTGAACTCTCCCCTGTCCTTTCTAATCTCTACAATTTCTGCCTATCTTCCTTCTGCTGTACTGTCTGTTGGAAGTCTTCTTCTGTGGTTCCAATATTCATGAACACTGGTGAACCCTTGGACCCCGCAAATTACTGCCCTATCAGCCTTCTTCCAATCTTCGGCAAAGTGTTTGAAGCCATTATCAATGCCGAGGTCATTCAGCATCTCACAGCCCACGGGCTCCTCTTGGACAAACAGTATGGCTTCTGCTTCACCAGATCTACTGCTGATATGCTAACGACCATCACCGAGTATATATACCAGGCTCTCGACAAGAATGGTGAAGGCCGAACCATCGCCTTGGATATCTCTAAAGTGTTCGACAGAGTATGGCATGCCGGCCTTCTGCAGAAACTGCAAAGCTATAGCATTACTGGACTTTTGTTGCACTTTATCCAGTCATTGCTCTCTAACCACACACTGAAGGTGGTATTAAATGGACATGCCTCCCAGAACTACCCTACAAACGCAGGTGTTCCCCAAGGCTCTATCCTAGGTTTTATGCTCTTTCTAATCTACATCAATGATCTCCCCGAGGCCACAAGTAGGCATGTATGCCGATGATACCACAGTTTACACTCACCTCGATCAAAAATCTGGTGTTGATGACAAGGCGAACCTCGCTGCTGAGCTTGAAAAGTACCTCCAATCCGTGGTGGATTGGGGTAAGAAATGGCTCGTAAAATTCAATTCTTCCAAAACGAAGCTGCTGTCAATTAACCACCACAGACAACCGCATCTTCCTCTCATTAGCATGGAACAGGCTTGCCTCCCAGAGAGTAAAACACCACGCCTGCTTGGCCTGGCACTCTCAGCAGACCTCAAGTGAAATGACTATGTCAAATCCATTGCTAAATCTGCTGCTATATAAGTCAGCTCTCTGTGCAGGGCCCGGAAATTCTTTCCGTCTGAATCTGTCCTGCACTTATATAAATCTATCATCCGCCCGTGTTTTGAATACTGCTGTCACATCTGGTCAGGTGCCCCTGCTATCCTCCTCGGGCTTCTTGACAAAATACAGCGGAGAATCTGTAATGTGATTGACACCGACTTAGCTGACTGCCTGCAGTCACTCTCTCACCGGCATGATGTGGCTTCCCTGTGCCTCGTCTATAAATACTTTCATGGCTTATGCTCTGATGAACTTAAATCACTGGTGCCCCCTGGTGTGAATTTGCACAAGATACTAGATTGGCAACTAGGTCCCACCCTTTTACAGTGAAATCGATGAAATGTAACCGCAATTTCTACTCTAACATCTTCTTTTCTCGCACTTCCTGCCTGTGGAATTCCCTTCCGCATACTTCCTTCCCCGACAGCTACAACCTCCAGGAGTTTAAATGTAGGGTCAATAGACACCTCCTAACACACTAACTCACACCCATTCTCTCCAACTCTCTCCCTATGTACATCCTAACTTGTCTATCACCCTCCTTCTGACATTTCCTATACCCAATCGCTCTATGTAACCCCCTGTGCTATAGTGGCAGTGGAATGGCTTGCTTGGGGTGACATGATTAAAAAAAAAAGTTTAGATCCTTATGATGTTTACTTCAAGCTGGTTTGTTTCATTACTTTCATCATTTAAACCAACCTTATTACTTTGCATTTATTCTCTGTTTACATTCCCAACACAAGTTTCTTCAACCATTTTTATGCTTCTCTTGCTTATTGCCCTTTTACTTTTGGAAATGTGTTTTTCTGACATTCTTGATGCCATTTTTTTAATTGTTTTTCTTGAGCCTATATTTCCAGTTTATTTCTGCTTTCTGAACTGTTCATCTAACATTAAAAACAAAATGTTAATAACTATACTATTATATATATATATATATATGTGTGTGTGTGTCATTTGAGTTTCATATGTGATACACATTTGGGTGATCATGTCTCAAAAGAGACATAACTGACAGGACAGAAGATTTCCCTGTAGTATATTGCCATTACTTTCTGTGGTAGACTGGTTGTCAATCAAGACTGTAGAACCCAATCTGTCTTGTTATTTAACCCAAAGCTGGAGGGAGAAGTGACAGATTAATACCTTTCCAAAGTATTTGTGCATAAGTGAATGCATCGATTTCAATTGGAATTTGAACTTAGGTTTCCAATTTTTCATTCTGAACCAGTATTCACTGCATCACAATACACACACACACACATATATATATATATATATATATATATATATATATATATATAATGACCCTTAAATTGGATAATAAAATCTAATGCCACCAAGTAAGTTACTGTCCATATTTTAAATGAAGATTTGTTATCAACTGAAATTCACCTGATTCCATTCTCATTAAAAGTTGCATAGGTTGGTTACTTTTTCTTTTTTTTTTCTTACAGTACAAGGCGTGGGAGCCACTCAAGTTAAAGGGTTATCTAAAGAAGCCATTTGTGTGAATAAGGGTTGATAATCATAATAGTTAACTTTAGCCACAGTCATTTTTCGATCACAGTGACCAGGGCAAACATCCTGTTGGAAGTCAGTTCCACAGAACAGTGGAAGACGCTGTTAGAGTGGAAATTAATTCTCACCAATAAATTAGGGAGGAAAAGTGGTTTGTTGCTATGTAAGTGGCATGGCATGTTCTTCCCATGTAGGTTTGACTTGGCAGGATCAGAAAATGCTTAAATAAGTGATAATCAGTCGGAGAGATATCAGGTGAATATAGAAGATGAAACAAAATTTCATAATTCAGGCTATGCAGCGTTTGGACAGGTGATTGATAAGTGTGAGGCCTTGCATTATCTTGCAGCAAAGCAGACAATCTCTATTCACAAGTCTAAGTTTTTTTTTTCTTCTTTTCAATTTTTCATACATATGCTAAATTTCTCTGCAACACAGTTTCTGGGTTTTGTTTTGGTGATTCACATATGTCTAACTACTGACCTACTCTGTAATTGTTGTCAAAGAATATTCATTTCTTTTTTGCATGCAATGATTCATTGCAAAAACAGTCAGAAAAGTCACAGAGAACACACCTCAAAGTGACATTTATTCTTTATTAAGATTCATTCAGTTCATGCAAAACAAACCTATCCAGTCTCTTTACTTTTATAACTGAGTTCAAGTGCCAAGAAACAGTTGTGCAAGATGCTTTGAGCTGTGATACAAGCTTTTAGGCCATAGTTCTCGGATTTTGATCAACCAAAGAACTCAATTGATCAAGTCTGATAAGGAATCAGAGTGTTCTTCTTGGTATATTTTAAAGACTACAATCTCGTTAACAAAACTTCTAAAATCATCTCTATGCAATTCCGATTTCAATAATAGCATTACTAAATGCTACTTTGAGATTCCAAAATATTTCAGAGGCAGAATGATTCAGTTTGTACTCAAGCAGCATGATTACTCGATATTGTTTCATTGTAATCATTTTCATTGGGCTTATGAGTAATAATATATTGAGAGAAAAATTACCTGGAATAAGTCAAGATCTTTTTATATACTAAGGAGGTTACTTCGTTAAACTACCAGATCAACAACCAATCAAACAATGCATCATTTCATGAGGGGAAAACTTTCATGGTAATTGCTCTGATGAAATTTCCTCTTGGGTAATTGAACTTTACGAGTAAAGAGTGTGTTACTAGATTGGCAGCAAGGTCTCACCATTTTACAGTTGAAATGGCTACATGGAACTGTAAGTTCTATGCTAACAGATTCTTCCTTCATACTTATCCCAGTTTCTTGCGTTCTAATCAGCTTTGATCTTCAAAAATTTAACTGCAACGTCAGTTATCTTGTCTTCTTAATTTCTGCTTTTTTATTGTTTTTTCTCCTTAATAATGTTTTTTCATCCCTTATTCTCTCACCCTTAAAAACCCCTTGAATCTTAGTAGCTTTATTGCCTTACTTGAGATGAAATGATAAAAAATAGAATAGTGGCTCTAAATTCTTGAAATAATCAAGATATCTTAACTGGATTTAAGTTTTAATTGTTTTATTTCATCTTTTTTTTTTTATTGGTGATTTAATCATCTGAATCTCTTAGGGTGATCATCAATAAAACCATTAGTATCATTTTATTTCATCAGGAGTCTATAGAAGCCAATGCAGCATGATGTCTAAAAAGAAGAATTGAAATTATTACGAGTGGCAGTCAACTATGGATTTGCTTGAAGTTCTTTCAACACAATGACCGAAAATTCATAGGCCTTCAAAATTTGACCTGTGTAAAAGATAACAGCATTTTACAGTTAATCCTAACTTATTGTTTAAAAGAACCAAGTTATTTGCCATGCTTTAATTCCGACAATGAATATTGAGCAATAATATGAAAGAGGTTTATTGTGTAACTTGTAAGATATAAAATGGATGATCAGTCTGGAAATTCAATAAAACTTTTATATAAAAGAAATATCATTCGAAGATCAAGATGTTAGTTTGAATGATGGCTCATGACAAATCATGAAAAGAACCATTTCCTTTTACTTACAACACTTGATTTGCTAATAAAGCAAAAGTCCGCTTTCAATGGCATTATTGATTTTGTTTTTTTTGTTTTTTGTTTTGTTTTTTCGGTTTATGTTTTACAAAACTAGAAGCAGTGAATGCAGGAGTGTTTTGTTCTGAGAGACCAGCTTTTGGGTGGGGCATGACAGGGTGGATGAATAGAAATGCCAATGCTTTGTAACTACCACTTATTTAAAAAAAAAATCAGAACAAGAAAAGAAACAGCTTTTTACTTTTAATCGGTAGAATTTGTAATTTTCAGTCATTATCATCAATATGAATATTCTCCTAGCCGTGATAAAGCAAACAAATGTTCCGAAGAATAATTTGCCTTAGAATAAGAAAGGTAAATGCTATTCTATTTCTATATGCCATGTTTCTTCACAATGTAGACGATCATATCTCTCCTCTACTTTCCTTTGTAGCTCTAAGCAATGTTTATCTTTTTAATACTCCTTCTATTCTGACATCCATTTTCACTTGTGTTGTGGAGGAATATCCTGTCTTACCCAGGAATGGGTATGGCCCGAGTTATAAAAGACCGGGATTAGAACGAACTATAGAGTAAACGAGAGTGTTCGTGACTATATGAGAGTCTTCGTCATTACATGGGAGTGATTGAGATTATTCATCGTTATACCAGAGTCGAGAGCCATCGGCCTTAGACGAGAGTTAGACGTCACTAGACAAAAGCTTTCTTCTCAAGACGGACACATACGTCCTATACAGAGACATTGCCTTCTTAATTGTTATTCATTTTAACTATTTGTTGGTGTACTTGTATTTGGTTTCTTGTCCCGAGGTATAATAAATCTCTATTTATATATCCTCAGTGTTAAGAGTTATTTCTTGCACTATTCTTTCTCTGTTTATCCCCTCCCCCCAGGATATAACAACATGTTATTAGGTTATTTCTTGTTTTTCTTGCCTTTTAATATGAACTGTAAATGTAACATTTTCCAGGCCTCCTTTTCTCATTATGTCATGTAGAAAAAAGTGTCAACACTGATCACCAGATAACAAATAAAACTATAAGAATGGATTATTCCACTGAAGATCATGTGACCATGATAATAACCTATATTAAGCATGGGTGACCACTTGAGAATACCAGGTGCTGTAAGTGTTTATGGACAGATGTGCTTTGTGGTGCGGTGGATATCGACTCGGAAAGAGAAATCAGGAAGCCGAGTTCGAATTCCAGTTGAATACCCTGCATTCACTTTAGCACTGGTACTCTTGGAAAAGGTATTAATCCATTCTTCCCCTCCAGTTATGGGTTAAATAACAAGGGTAGGACTTGTAGACCCTGCCCTTAAAACAAATCCCAATGAATCTTGCAAAACAAAAACAATAAAACAAATAAACTAAATAAAAACAAATCAAAATGATTTTCAGCATTAAATGACCTGATGAAGGTTGATATGCTAGTTAAATGAACCAACCAACCAACCAACCAACCAACCAACCAACCAATATTAAGCACCAGACAGAAGTCTGGTTAAATAACCTATAAGATCAACCAAGAATCAACCAGATTATGAATAGCGGCAGTCGCACTAGGTACAGCCGAGTAGCAGAGTTAAGTATTCACATTGTGATGTTACTATTTAGCCTTGAGTAGATTACTCAGGAGGACTCTGAAGAGAGGATACTACATATCATCAGGAGGAACCTCTTACTACAGTACAGCAAGATACCAGAATATCACTTCATAGTAATCATTATTACTACAAATCTACAAGTAACTGAAGTAATTAACCAAGACCCAAGAAAATACAACCGCGTGATACCACAACACCTCCGTAACCTTTTAGGTCACAATAATCAACAAGGTTACAACACATTATACGTCCCATAAATTTCAATTATTTCTAATTTTATGTATTTTCTTTTTCGTTTCCATTTTCCTTAACATTTAGTCCTTGCTTACAAGCTCCATCCATGTTGTTTTCAGTATCTCTCTTTAGAATCACATCTCTGTGGCTACAATTTTTCTTTTTATCAGTCATGAATTCGCAGGCCATCACTTTTTTCTTTGTTTCCTTTTTCTTAATACTTTGTCTAGCTTCTGGAAGGCATTTTCACCAAGGATGAATCTGAATAGTGTGTTTATATTTTATCATTTTTTCTCACTGTTAGCTTTATGATAGTGAAGTGATGAGGAAATTTTTATTTGAATTTTTAGATACGAGGGTCATTCAATAAATAAGGTAAATTTTCCGGTATAAGGACTTCTAATACAGATAGAAGCTTACATATTTTTAATTTTTTAACATAGTCTCCCAGCAGTGTCACACACTTTTACCATCTGTGCACAAGCTTTCATGTTTCCTCAGCATAAAAATCTTTGGATTGATGTCTCAGCCAATCACTCACTGCACTTTTGACTTCATCATCACTTTCAAACTCCGTGCCTCTTGTGAACGCTTTCAAGGGACCAAGCAGGTAAAAGTCTAAAGGGGTAAGGTCTGGGCTGTAAGGGGGATGAAGGAGAAGTGACCAGCCCAGCTCTTCTGTTTGTGCTCTGCAGTAAGCCTCTTTGGCACCCACTGGCAACTGACCTTCGAATAGGCAAGATCATCATGGACAATTTTGTGTGCTGTCCCAACAGATAGGCTCAAAGTCCTTGCAATATCATCCACTGTCACCCTTCTGTCAGACTGAATGAGGTCATTGACTGATTCAATCATCTCAGGAGACCTCACTTCTGTAGGCCTCCCAGGCCTGTCTTCATTCTCAACACTACTCTGTCTTATTTTTTTAAATTTAGCCCACTTGTAGACATTTTTTTTTACTGAAACCTGTGGCACCATACACAGTTGACATTCTCCTATGAATTTCAAATGGTTTGTACCCTTCAGCAACCAAAAACTTGAGAACTGACCTCTGCTCAATACTGGAGCATGCTTCTTGGTCGGCCATTTTTGTTTATCTCCAAAACTCTCAAAGTTTTCTTTTAATCTGCAAAAATTTAAATTCCTTTAGAAAAAAAGTGAAGGAAAAGAATAAAAAAAAGTAAGCTTCTGTCTGTATCAGAAGTCCTTACACTGAAAAATTCACATTATTTATTGAATGACCTTGGTAAAAAAAGTCTATTAGAAAGTTAAAAATATAATTTTTTAGCATCTGAAACATTCTTAACATGCCACATATTGAATTAATCAGATTTTTATCTAATCTCATATCATGAGCAGACATTTTTTTCACTGTATAAATAAAAATGACATGACAACATTTAGAATTTGTAATTTTTATCTAGTTTTTATTCTGGGCACACATTAATTTTTCATAAATAAAATAAAATGTAATATTAGCTTTTGTGACCAGCAAGAACTTTCTTTTAAACAAGATTTTTAAAATAAGATGAAAAATAATGTCCAAAATACAATACTATTTTTTCATCTCTTACTTTCAGTGCTTTTTTTATTGCATACAATTTTTGAGAAATTGTTCGTTTTACCCCCATGAAACCCCCATTAATACTCGAAAGAGCAATAATAGCTCCTGGACTTCAGAAACCTGTTTCCCCAAAAAATTGTTACAGGAAGAACACTTTATGAATTTCAACTGACAGTAGTATTGACTGATCGTTCAATTAAGAAACAGCTAATATTGCTATTAACATGTCAGCAATTCAAACAGTAGTACATTTTGAATGCAAATAGGGAAGAAGACATCTAGGGGAGGTTACTCAGTAATAACAATCATTAACTTATTTGTATAGCAGTATGGAGGGAGAGATGTGATGTTAACTTAATGGATATCCATGCAGAAACTGCAATCAGGGAGTCTCGTTAAAGTTTTGGTTTCGTCTGTTGTATTTCCTTTGTGCTGCTAACTTGAAGAAATGTATTAAACTATTTCTTCTCATACTAGCAATGGGAAGACATGTCGTCTTCATTTGCAGGTACTCAAGAACAACAACTTGGAATTCCAAACAATGGTGAAGACAACAAACTATTCCACTATTTTTCCCCATAATTTATAACAAAACCTCAATATAGTCCTGGGCATGATGGTAAACTACATCCAGCAGCAAGGCCTCTGATTGAGAGGTTGTGAGAAGCATGGAACTATCTTTTAATTGATGTTGTTCCCAGGTTCACCCTGACCCAGAGTGGTAGCACCTGTTTGGGTCTCAGCTATGGGCAAATAGTTAACCCCCACCTGAGGTTCATACACTATGAAAGTATTAAAATACACTTTTATAGGGATATATACATGAAAATAAATATTTTTTTGATAAAAAAATATACATTTTTGGAAAAAAAGTTATTACTAATAACACATTTCTGAAGGTAAAAAAATTATTCTCAGCAAAACATTTTTGAATACAAAACTAGAAGACATTTTCAGTTTTCTAAAATAAAAAAGAATAAAAACAAAATTTTCACTAAAATCTGACAAAATCAACCTTCTCACTATAACCAAACATTAAGAAAAATAAGTTAAAACCTCACCTTTTTGGCATTAAGTAGCCCACAGAGGTTGATATGCTGTTAAACAAAACTCAAAACCTCAATCATAAAGAAAGATGATCCTTGGAGAGCTACGATTGCCTATGACCTGAAGTGAAATGGCATGAAAAAAATCTAGGTACAAGTAAAAAAATAAATTTGTTAATTTTAATTCTTTGCTTCAGCATCAGTCTCTTACCTAGGTGTAGTCTTAGGGTCACTTTGCTGATGAGTGTCTGAATAGTTCCCACCCCCACCATATTTCTGAGCTGAAAACTGGGGTAAGTTTCAAGTGTATGTCCTTCAACATGAAGGCCCACATTTCTCACAGACACATGGCTATTGATTAAATAAGGAAAGCCATCTGCCCTGTCCAATGACTTTTATCATGTTACTTGAAATTCTGACAAATCATGTAACCTAAATTAGCTCTCACTTTCTGTTTTTCTTTGCTATGATTGAGAGTTCTGTCTCATTAAGATCATTTGTACTGTGTATCAGGTAAGCACTTCCTGCCCCCAGCTTGCCACAGACATCTTCATCATCAGGATGCAGACATTTAAGCTCTGAAGCTAAATGATACCGAGTAAGGTCAATGCAAATGGGGATGTTATATATTATTTGATTTGATGCAGTTAAGAAGAGATTCAATATTTGACAAATATTGCATTCTGGTCTTGGTTTTTAATTATCTTTAAGGTCTTGGGCATGACAGTAAAATGTATCCGACAGCAAGGTATTAGGAGGTTGTGAGGAGCATGGAACCACCTCTTAATTGCTGTTGTTCTCAGGTCTACCTTGACCCAGAGTGGTAACACCTGTTAGGTTCCCAGCTATGGGCAAATAGCTAGACCCAAACTGATAAAAACAATATGAAAGTATCAAAAATAAAATAAAATTTTATAATAAAATACACAGAAAAATAAACTTTTATAAAAAAAAAATATATATCTATATATCTCTCTATATATATATATATATACTTTTTGAAGGAAAATATTACCAAAAAAAAAAAAGGAAAAATTATTACCATAACCTTTTATAAAATATATATATATTCTCGGCAAAATTTTTATGAATACAAAACTGGAAGACGTTTTCAGTTTTCTTAAATTAAAAAAAAAAATTTTTTTCATTAAAATCTGATTGGATGAGCCATCTCACTATAACCCTAAAAAACAAAACACCATAAAACCCCATCCTTTCGGCATTAAATAACCCACAGAGGTTGATATGCCGCTAAACAAAATTCAAACTCAAACTAAATTATCTTTCAGTACTTGAAGCTGTCTACAAAGTGAATATGGCACCAATTTTTTGTCAAACAGCAGCTGCTGAACTGCCATGTTTTACACTGGCAGCAGAAAATTGTGAAAGAATAGAACAAAAATCATCCCTATATTCAAGAAATCCTAGAAACTTGTCATCATTTAATAAAGCACAAAACAATAATATTGACTTAGATTCCTAGCCATATAGGTGTCAAGGGAAATCATGAAGCCAACACACTGGTAAAAGAGGCAATTAAAATGAAAAATAACCAACATTATTCCCATATCCAGATTACAAACACAAAATTACGCAACACATTGAAAGTAAATGGCAAGCAATTTGGGACATGTTCCCAAACAATAAACTGTATGAACATCAGCCAACAATAAGAAAGGAGGATATAGAGTCATTGGCTGACCATAGACAAGACGGAGTGCTCAACAGTGTAAAAATTTAACACAATCACCCCTCCACCACACACACACACACACATTCCCAAATCAGAAACTGCTCCTTGGTATAACCACTGCAACCAATTTTTCACTGTCAAGCTTATCTTGATAGAATACAAGAAGTGCAAGGAAAAAACTTTGTAGCAACTATTACCAAATACAAAATCTTAACATGCTCTTAAAAAATGTACTTACTGCCCAACTTATAGAATATCTGAAGAAAATAAAAATACTTCAAACTTCTATGGAAGGAGAGCTTGAACTTTAAATGATAAACATTATGTTTTGAAATAGTCTCAAATCATATAATTTGATAATTTGAAAACTACTTTAAAACACCTCACAAGTACTTGAAACATTTTGAAACATTCCCGAACAAAAAATTTAAAAAAAACTTTTACCATTAAATGATCCACTGGGGTTGATGTACTGGTAAAAGAAATAAACAATCATTCCATCAATATGGACTATTTCAGTCATTACCTATCTGAATTTTTCTCCACTTGGCTATTCCACATTAAAAAAAAGTTGTCAGAAAAGGAAATAAAATCATTTAAATGCCCAATGATCGCATTAACAAAGGTGAAGGTTATTTGATATAGAATTATTTAAATAATGAATAAAGTTGTGTAAGTCTTATGAAAATCTGGTGAATAGGCTTTACCATCCGATTCCTGCTTTTAAGTCATGTGACATCAAATAGGTAAGTATTAGATGTCTGATCTTAGTATAGGTCTTTCAGTATCAGATAAGTAGACAAATATCTTTGAAAGCTGACAGATAAGAGCGCACACTTCGATATCAAAGGGAAAGGAACATAATTTAGTATGTCTAATTCATACGATGAAATGTAAGTCTAGTGAGGTCATGTATCTCATGAAGATAGATTTTGGGTATCTCGCAAAGCGACATTAATGTCTATCCTTCTGATATGGACACAAGGATCACCAAAGCTCAAAAAAGAATTTCACGAGTATGTTTTTAATATTTCTATCAATATTCAGATCAAGCTATGCCACACTCAACAATATATGTATGAATGTATACACATGTTTGTACATGGGTGTGCTGGAATGTTCTCAGCTCAACCAGGAAGAGCATTTCTTTACCAAATTCTAATGCTTAGAAATTTTTTCAGACTTGGAAAAGTGGTACAGACTAGAAATTTCCATTGACACTTTATAAGATAAATATTGTTTAAAATGTGCTATATGTATTTGAAATGAGTGTATTGGGCATTTGTAAATATTGAATGTGTGTTTTTTTTAATCATATCACCCCGAGCAAGGTGGTAATGCCACTGATGTGCAGGGGCTACATAAGAGTAAAAAGATAAGAGGAAAGTGAAGAGAAGGACAAACCAAGTAGAAAGAAGCAAGAGAAGGATGGGAATACAGGTGTGATGACAGTTGCAAAGGTGAAGAGAAAGGAAAGGATATACAGGGTGGTGTGGAAAGAACTAGGATCAAGTAGTTAAGAGATGAGTATTGACCTTGCATTTAAATTCCTGGAGGTTGTAGCCATCGGGAAAGCAAGAATAAGGAAGCAAGTTTCACAGGTGGGAAGTGCGAGAAAAGAAGCTACAGTAGTAGAATTGTTGTCTGCATTTGGTTGATCTAACTGAATTGCAGAGACACCAGTGACTTAAGTTTGTTGGAGCAGAAGCCATGGAAGTATTTATCAAACAGACAAAGGGAAGCCACATCTCGTAGGTGGGAAAGTGGCTGTAGTTGAGCCGCCACGTCGGTACCTATCACATTACTGATTCTCCTTTGGAGTGTGTCAAGAACATGGAGATGAACAGCAGGGGCACCTGACTATATATGGCAGCAGTACTCCATGCATGGACAAATAGTTGATTTGTATGTATGTAGGATGGTTTCAGGTGGGAAAAACATGTGGACATTAATATCAAAACTGCACCATTTCTTACCAATCAGATATGCCTTCTCTCTGTCTTACTACAAATATTTTCATGACAATTGCACTGACTAGCTTTTTCCCTAGTTTCTTGATGGCATGTATTTATGCATGCTACTAGATTGGTTTCATGGTCCCCCACTTTTTAAAAGAGTTAAAAGTAACCACTGCTTCTACTGTAACAGTTTTTTGTCTGCTATTCCCTTTTGTGGAACTCCCTTCCATTTGCTGATAGCTTCAATCTCCAAAAGTTTAAATGCAATCTCAATCTCTATTTTCTACCTCCTTGATTCCCATCCATCTCTTATCTTTGCTTTGAACTTCTCTTGTTTTTTCTTTCATTGTAACCTCCTGCACACCAGTGGCAGTCATTGCTTGTTTTGGGGAAATAATTATAAAAAAATAATATCTGTCAGTTTTTCATCTTAAGAAATCATCTTACCATAGCTCACCATATAAGTTTAAATAAAGAAAAGCTAGTTTGGAATATATATATATATATATATATATATATATATATATATATATATATATTTATATAAAGAAGAGGAGCAAATAGGAAATGCTTTCACTCCCTGATTGAGCACTCTGGAAGAATGGTATACTTTGAAAAAACAATATCTACTCTAGCTTCTACGCATCGCTCATGAATTAGAGCACTCTGGCTACTGGCGTATGATACATCATATGCTAAAAGTTTGCCTTTTTCTACCGAGTGCATATAGCTCGGAGGTAGAATCGCCGACTGATGCCAATTCGGTCGGGTTTCAGTCCTGGGTTAAAAGCAGTCAGATGTCTAACCGTACTGATGAGCTGTAATACAGCAAAACAGATCTGTCTGCGGATGACTATATATATATATATATATATATATATATATATAAAGGAGAGGAGCAAATAGGAAACATTTCTTTATCTTATCCTTCTGTCAGATATTAATCATATTAGATTCCAATTCATGCACCAACATGGAGCAAATAAAATTAAATTATTCACTACAAAACATACCCCCAGGTAACATGCATAATTAAAAAAATCAGACCTACTGGAAAGGAATAGAACATTTCATAAAATGCATGAAATGGAAAATATTTTACTTCTTCAACAAAGGAAAAAAGCCACCAACAACAATTTCAGATTCCCATCAAATGCCTACAACAGCAGAGTGAACTTATTGCATTTGAAAATGACATAATAAATATAATAAATAAACTGGAAATAAGAAAACTAAACAAAAAAATTTAAAACCCAACAAGAAAAAGACCAAAAAAAAAGCTTTGCATATAAGCTGATAAATTTAGAAAAACCTACAAAATGAACACCAACAACTACAAAACCAATTACCAAGTTCAATAAAAACCACCAACAATAATAAACAACATAAACAAGGAAACAAAAATCTCATGAATTAGAGCACTCTGGCCATTGGCGTATGATACATCATATGCTAAAAGTTTGCCTTTTTCTACCGAGCGCATATAGCTCGGAGGTAGAATCGCCGACTGATGCCAATTCAGTCGGGTTTCAGTCCTGGGTTAAAAGCAGTCAGATGTCTAACCGTACTGATGAGCTGTGATACAGCAAAACAGATCTGTCTGTGGATGACTATATATATATATATATATATATATATAAAGGAGAGGAGCAAATAGGAAACATTTCTTTATCTTATCCTTCTGTCAGATATTAATCATATTAGATTCCAATTCATGCACCAACATGGAGCAAATAAAATTAAAAACCTACAAAATGAACACCAACAACTACAAAACCAATTACCAAGTTCAATAAAAACCACCAACAATAATAAACAACATAAACAAAGAAACAAAAATCTTAGCTTCTAAATTAAAATCAGGCAAAAGAGTCAAACAACTGTTTTTTAAATGATAAAAAGCACAAAGATAAATTCTTAAACAAACCAGCAAGTCCTGGATATGACAGTAAACTGTATCAGGCAGCACGGCCTCTGATTAGGGGGTTGTGAGTAGCATGGAACCACCTTTTAATTGCTGTTGTTACCAGCTCCACCCTGACCTGGAGTGGTAGCACCTGTTAGGGTTTCAGGTATGGGCAAATATTTAACCCCCACTTGGGGTCTATGCACCATGAAAATATTGAAATACACTTTTATAGGAATATATACATAAAAATAGACATTTTTTAATAGAAAAATAGACATTTTTAAGTACAAAACTAGAAGAGATCTTCAGTTTTCTAAAATAAAATAAAAAAAAATTTTTTCATTAGCATCTGGCTAAATTAAGCTTCTCAAAACCAAACATTAAAGAAAAATATCATAAACCCACTCCTTTTTGGCATTAAATAACCCACAGAGGTTGATATGCCTTTAAACAAAATTCAAACTCAAACAAATCAGCATGCAGACTGTAAACTGCTCAAAATCTAACATCAAAAAAATAAGTAAGTAAATAGTAGAGGAAAAATAAAAATAAACCAGTGAGAAAAACAAAAAGAAGGAACAATCCATTTGTTTAACAATATCACCAACAAAGAGGAATGCTCATTCATACGACTGAACATGAAAGATTTCTCTCCATCAATTCTCACATACCAAATAATGCACTAAACCTGGCAAAGCAATATATAAACATTTCTAAAGGAGAACTAAACATTATCAAACACTGCAGAAAGTCTATACTATGCCATTAAAACAAAATATAGTTAAAAAAGTGCAACACTAACAACAACTTTGAAGTCACAATGGGAAGCTACAATGGCACAAAAATATAGGGAATTACAGAAATATCAGCATCAACAAACAAGCAAAAATTATCAACAAAAAAGATATGAGTTTATGCAGAAATGATCGACTAATAATTCTAAGAAACTGCCACAATAGAACTACATAAAATGTAGAAAATAAATTATAAAAATCTTCAGCACTCTAGGATTCACAATTGACAAAAACAAATCTAAAAATACTAAATTTCTTAGACGTAACACTCAACTTAAACAACAATATATACAAACCATGCAAAAAAGAAAATAACCATCCATATATCAACAAAAACTCTAATCATCCTCCATTCAAACACAAATCCATCTCTATAAACAAAAGGCTATCAACAAAATCCAATAACATAAAAATATTTAATGAGAACAAAGAAATATATTAATCAGGACTAAGAAATAGCAGATACTCAAACAAATGTGAATACACAAACGAAGTTAAGTCAAACTAAAACAGAAGAAAAAGAAATATAATCTGGTTCAACACCCCCCACAACAACACTATAAAAACAAAAAATATTTTTCATTATGATAGAAAGACATTTCCCCAAACACAACAAATTATTAAAGACCTCAACTAAAATACAGAAAATACTCAACAAAACTAATAACTACACAATACAAACAAATGTAACCACCAAAAGAAAGACAACTGTCCACTTAATAATAAATGTTTAACCAACAACATAATTTAAAAAAAACACTGTGACAAATAACAATAAAATAAATGAAATGATTTACATAGGAGCACCAGAAACAACCTGCAAAGAAAGATTCAATAATCAAAAAACATCACTCAACACAAAAAATACAAAATCAATACAACACTATCAAAATACACATGAAACCAGAAAGAAAATACATTACCACCAAAATTAAATGTAAAATCATCCTCATGAAACTTCAAAGTTGGCATGAACCTGCTCAGTTTTTACACACTTTATGTCCAGAAAAGTAAATACTTACATGAACACAAAGAATTCAATCAAAATCTTACTCAGAGTATCCTGTCAGTTGTCTTTATTGAAATTTGTATAAAAGTAAGATTGCTGCCAAAATACACAATTTTATATACATATATATCATTAAATACAGCCAACAAAGAAGATTTAATTAATGTTTTTATTAATTTTTTCCAGCATCCTGATATTTTTCCCTTTTGTTAGAATAGTGGAAATGGAGTATTGAAAGTTTTTATAAAATATAAAGATGTTCCTGCAATTCTATTCATGTGTGGCCTGTGAGAGCTTGGAAATAACACTGCTTTTTCAAAAACAACATAAATTACTACATTACAAACAAAAGATGAGGAAAAATAACAACACCAGAGACATAAATGCCCTTGAAACTGGCCATAAAAGTAGCTGAAAGTGATGAGGATGTTAAAAACAATAGGTAATTTCATGAGGACACCATGATGATGTTGTCACTTGTCAGGGCAAGGTTTCTTACTGCTACTCTAACTGGTTAGAGCTGAAGAAAAAAAAATTGTTCTGACAAGTGATGACATCATAATGGTGTTTTGACAAAATCTGAAATTGGTATCACCCTGCTCTGTTAAGTGACAAACTTCTCAGCATTAATCATATCAATGCTCTATCTCTACCTTGATACCAAGCACTCTACAACACAAAAAAACGCTTCTCCAGATAACTTTTATTAGTAAAACTACGAAAAACAGAAACAACAACCTTGGCATTAAACATTCTATATATATATATATATATATATATATATTTAATGGTGGATGTTTTTATGTTAACATCTCTGTAATCTCTCTGAAGATGGCTCATGTGAGCTGAAAGCTTATAACCAATATAATAAAAATGTTGGACAATTTTGTCTTTATTTTCACCTAAAATTAAAGCCAAAATACAATGTTTAGAATGGCTCATGATTAAACATATTATAATAGACATTCATTGTCTCTTATATTTAACAGCATATTTTTAGAAAAGATATATAATATATATTATGTGACTCATTAGGATGATTGTTAGGCAGTTGTTATGGTGAAACACACCTATTCCTCAGATAATGAACTCTCCCTCATATATTAATAAGAGTTAACAGGAAGTTAACGGAAGAAGTACTTGGGAAGTTCATGGGAGTTCTAGACTTCTTAGACGTCTATTGGAGTTCAGTAGAACTACTAGCTTCATCTAAATAACTATAGTTCGGAAACTAATTATTTGATTGGGCCCAAATTTTGTCACATACCATTTGAAGGTTAGTATTTCATAAAAAGCATATGGATTTTTTTATTAGTGGCGCCATCTATATGTGAGGATTGGGACTTATTCAGTGATGTGTTATGTATATAAAATTGTCATTTAAATTACACAAAAATAAGAATAACACTGTCATCTTATTTTAACAGATATATTAACCAAAATTACACAAATATATCCTGAAATAGTAATGAATAAATTTATTCAATAAAATCCTCATTTTCTTCAACCTCAGGATGACTTTAAAATATTTTACAACTCTTTTTGACTGTCTTATTGTTTAAATTGGTGAATACTACCATAATCCTTGCCTTCAGTTCATCTTTGGTGTTACGAGGAATTTTCTTGATCTCTTGCTCAACTGCACGTTACCTATCAGGGGAGTTGCAGTCTGGAGTGTTATATGGGCAGATATAAGGGGTGATGTGGTCGCATAAACTGTCTGATAGGCATGACTGGGTTTTCCTGCTTGGGTGGTATGGTGCAGAGTCATGTTGTCAGACATAGGGTCTTCTAGCAGACACCCTCTTGACCCAGGGCAACACAACTTCCTCAAGGTACTTGATGTAAGCATCTGTGGTAAGATGAATAGAGGCATAACGTTGCCAACACTAGTGATCGCCTTTGTAATCACAATTAGACTCCTCCAACTCTTTCCAAATCCTCTGCCCTGTTTTCAGATTGACAGCCAAATGCTCTGAAACATTGCCAACCAGTACAACATACTGTTAGCAAATTTCTCATGGAATGAATTGAGTCATGATGTTCAACTTAGCTTACTATAGTGTGCAATCAACAAAATTAAAAGTATAAAATGGCAACAATTTACCCATTGCACCATGTGTATATAGATACATATACACGCACAGATATATACATATACATATTTTTTTAAAAAACTTTAATCCAAAAAGAAAAGCAGGAAGGTAAATCCCAAAAACCCAATCCTAATTAATATTAATATTTTAATATTAAAAAATGATACAGGTGGAGGACTCAATGTAATTAATATTTAAATTACAGAGATAATTATAAAATAAAATAAATTTTGAAGTTCAAAACCATTATATGATCATTTCTACATGAAATCCCTAAGAGAGATTTCACGCATAATCGGCAACTCATACTCAAAATAAAATGATATTACCGGCAGAAGTTCAAAAATTTCAAAAAATTTATATCACAGAAAAAAAAAAACCGGATAGGTGGTATTAATATGTAGGTAGCAATCATTTTTATATTTTGGGCAACATTACTTTTAGATTGAGTCGTAAGTGAAAAATTTAATAATTTGGCTCTGTCTAGCTCTAAAAAGGGGGAAAGGGAAGTAAGAAGTGGTGTTTGAATAGGAAGAGGGCTAAAACAAAAAGCGAAGAAAAGGAAAAAAGAAAAGGAAGAAAAATAAAGAAAAGAAAAATTTCATACACGTAGAGACATAGGGACATATTAACAAAACTAGCGTTTTTAAATGGATATGAAATTATTAGAAAAAAGATTTTTAGAAAAATTTGTTTGGGGGAAAAAACTGATATATAATTCATTTAAATTTAATTAAGTTAATTTAAATAATTATGAACCTAGATTTAAATTAAAATAAAATAAAATTTATATATATATATATATCTTTTAAACTTAATCTACTGCACAAAGATGATCTGCTGCCAAGTCAATAAACATTCTGCTCTAACTGACAGATGGTTGGACACTCAGACAGCTTGACTGGTATTCTGTGTTCAGCTTCACTTCATTGCAAGCAAAATGTTAGCTAATATTGAACAAACAATCAGGCCAAATGTAGACTTCTTGTTATCCAATCACACAGTCATCAAAACATCAATATTTATTCTTGTTGGCAGTGGATGAATCCAGTAATTAATTGGACTGAACAACATTTTATGAGAATAGCAGGTAATGGGTAGACGAGGAATTCACAGACCATGAAGAAGTAAATCTTATTGTTCTACTCTTTGAAACGTTTATTTTTATATCGTACTCTTTGTAGGAAGCCAGTAGTGTGTTGGATAAAACTGGTAGTAGATATAGTCAGACGTTATTAGTATTCACTGAAGATGAGACAAGATTATAGCTAAAACCAGTACATCTCTTTTAAAAGAATAAGAAAACAATGGCTATATTCCGAAACATAGTTCAGGTGTGGTCTTTGAACCAAAATCTAAAGAAAATAATCCATGAAAAATTTGTAACAAAATAGAAACTATGAAAATACTTTCTGAACCTACTTTGAGCAAATTAAAAATAAATACATTGTTTTTCATTTTTTTTTTTTAATGTTTTCACCGAAGCATGTCTGTAGAAATTTAGTTGCTGTGAATTTCTGGTTTAAGAGGCTTATGTTTTCAATTCAGTCAATGTTCAGGTAGTGTTATAATTATCAGCATGGAAAAATTCTGACTATCTGTGTTATTCACTTTACACTAACATCATTTTACAGTTGAAATGGCTAAATGGAACCGGAAGTTCTATGCTAAGAGTTTCTTTTCTCACACTTCTATACTTGTAGAACTCTTCTGGCTTCTTACTTTCCAGTTAATTTTGTTCATCAAAACTTCAGATACTATGTCAGTTGTAATCTTCTGTTTTCTTAATTCCTGTTTTTTTTTTTTTCTCGTCTTAATAATTTTTGTTTTTTCATATTTTTTCACACTCAGTAACCCCTTGCATCTTAGTGGTTTTATTGCTTTGCTTTGGGTAAAATGATTAAAAAAATCTCCTTACAATAAAAAAAAAAAATCTTCTACCAGACTGGACTTTCTTGCCTTAGCTAGCGGCTATTCTAGAAGAAAAATATCTAAATTTAGATCTCTATAAATAAGAGAACACAGATGATTCTTTAGCTTTGTTAGAAAGACATTATATATCATTTTAGAAAAATCTGAATTCAAAACCATCCTGAAGAGAAATGAGTACCATAAAGCTATGTTGTTTCAGACACAACCACTGATGCTATTTTTGTAATAGATGTTACTCTTCAACCTTAATGAGTCATGAAGTTTAAATTATGGTCATTGAATACATTAGTTTTATAAAACTGAGCATCATACCTTTTTTTTTAAGAAGTTATAGGCTATTAGCAAATCCTGCTAATGTAAATAAACTCTAAATATAATGGTACAGTGGTAAACAACAATAATCAGAATATCACGTCTGGTGTTTCTGGTTGTTGTGAAATGATGGCAAATATATACTCATGATTAGTCTCAAAATAAAAATTTATTTTTTATTCATAATTTGGTATGTGATAATTCAACATATTAACAAAAAGTATTCAAGAAAACTGCTGCAATACATTGTTGATTTATTTAAGATGAAATGATTTATTATGACATGTCTCTAAGAGTGGGGGCTTGTATTATAGATTCAGAGTGGGTCACAAGAACTGATGTAAAATTTCATACACCAACCAGAATTAATCAGTTCTTTTTTTTGTTTCTTTCATTTTTATTTTCCTGTATCCCAAAAAACAATGTAATGATTTTTTTCTCTAAAACTGGGACTGAAACCCAAATGCTTAAATGATAAATGTTTTAAAGACGATCACAGAAAAAGTGATGGCCATGCTGGCTTATCATATTACACCCATTAATTTTAAATGACACAATCTTAAGCCATTTTAGTTCAGTAGCTCAACTGCAAATGACAGAAATTTTCCATCAGGATCTCATCTATAAACCTAAAAAAATATTTCTATTTTATTATGATTAATGGAAATTCAATTTTGTCTGCAAATCATAGCATCAAATAAGCACATCTTTCATTAATCAAATATTGCCGAGAAACTATTTAATCCAATTTTTTCTTCTCCCTCAAAAAAAAAAAAGAAAAAAATGTCCTTTTATGTTGAATTTATGTAGCTAAAGGAAGATAAAAAGAAAAGTGACATTATAAACTATCTCACAGTATTAGCCATTTCATATTTTATTGAAATACAAAATACACATTGGAAACTAAAGGTTATATGCTGAAGAGTATCAGCATCAATCCGCACATTTATCTATATTTCTGAAATTAGGTAGTATTTACAGAATTTACATTATTCGAACTAGTGTCCTCATCTTTGCTGCCATTTGTACAATGTTTTGGCCGTTGTACACTCCGGCCTTCTTCAGGTGCTAGGAATTTTGAACCAAACCCTTTATTACAATCTCTGGGGTATATGAACTCCATTCCTTGCACCTGAAGAGGGCCTAAGCATACAACAGCTGAAACGTTGTGCAAATGCCAACAAAGATGAAAACAATAGTCCAAATAATGTAAATACTATCAATCAGCACAGTATAAATGTTGTTTCATTCTGTGCATATGTAAACAAATAGCAGTCATTTATTTGAAATATTGTGAAATTCAAAGTTTCAACTTAAAAACCCTGTTGCAAATTCTTTAAAAATTAATGTCCGGATGACTTTTTGTTTTTCTTTAGTCAATGAATGTTGTGCTATCCTTAACAGGTCGAAGATAAAGGAAAGACTTGAAGCAACTGAAATGTGGTTCTACAGAAGGATGCTGAGGATATCATGGACTGAACATGTGGGAAATGACAAGGTTTTGGAGATGATGGAAACAAAAATGAAACTTATACTTAGCATCAGGAAAAAACAACTGAAGTTTCTGGGACATGTAATGAGGAAGGAGGGCTTGGAGAATCTGATGCCTATAGGACAAATAGAGTGAAAGACAGATGAGTAAGGATGTCAAGAGTTTACAAGGAATAGCAAGACGGGGAAGGCCATGTCCAGAAGGGACATTGCTAGTAGAAGAATATTTCAAAGGCTGGTTGGCTATAACATTTATTTACAGGCTGAAATGTCAAAAAGTTGGTAGAATGATTATAGGTGATGAAATCATAGGCTCTATAGCAAGTTTCAGATTATTTTAAACTGACAGGTCAGACATGAATTGGTGTGTTAAAGGCATATGTAAAGTCATGATTCAAGAAGAATTTGTTGAAGCTAAAAGGTTGCATGCTTGTGTGTATTTTAGGAAGGGTGCATGTTTTCATGTAAATTATTAAAAAAGTAATAAATGGATAATTTGAAGTTTCGACAATGGAAATTATTTTGGAAACTTAATATTTCAGATTGACACAAGTTTTCATTATATTCCTATCAGTAGAAAGCTGAATACAAAAAACATAGTAATTTTACATTTATGTTAATCACTAGCAGTATAGCCCAGCGTTGCTCAGGTGTAATGAAAGCTTTAAAACTAATCCATGGTTCAGGAGCACAGACTCTTTGGACATTGGCATGAAAGACTAAAAAGCAATAGTTGTTTCCAGTTAAAGCGAAACCGTAGACGAAAAGAAAAATGAATGAATGTAAGTCAAATTTTGATTTCCTGGTATTGATATCAAATAAGTTTTTTCATCATAAACTGAATTTTGAGGGCTAAATAAGTCCTCTGAGTAAATGGTATCATGGCTGAGACTAAAAACTACAATTATACCTACTTAGAGCCAAACCCGAAGCAAAAACTAAAATAAAAGGGCTGAAAAAAATACAGACATACAGCCAGATAAACAGACACACACACACACACACACACAAACATCTTGCCTTTTATATATATATATATATATATATATATAAAAATTATCAATTTTCTGCACTCTTGTAAGAACTGCAACCTTGAAACTTCTGAATATCATTTCTTATGTCTTTGTCTATGAGTGTATCAAATTTGATTAAAATCGGACCACTCCTTCTATAACCCAATTTTTTCGATTATCAATTTTCGATATTTATCGGGGGTACCTCAACACAAAACCTAGCTAAGAACACTCGCAGATGCTTATAGTACAACTGTGTAAATTTTCAAGAAAATCGGTTCAGCCATTTTGGAATCTATAGGTAACGGACACACATGCACACCGACAAAGTTCCATTTATAAAATAAGTTTAAATTTAGATTTTGCTGCAAGCAAGGCAATAAAGCCACTAAAACACAAGGAATTACTGAGTGTGAGAGAATATGAGGAAAAAACATTTAGAGAAAGAGCAATAAAAGAACAATAATTAAGACAAGAAACAATTATAATTAACATTGCATTTGAATTTTTGAAGATTGATGTTGAGTGGAAAGCAAAAAACTGGAAGAGAATTCTGCAAATGAAACAAACAAGAGAAGACACTGTTAACATAGAAGTTAAGATTACATTTAGCAATTTTCACTGTAAAATGGTGAGACCTGCTAGTCAGTCAGTCAGTCAGTTTATTGCCATATTGAGCAATCATGTCTCTTTTGCAACATGACAAAGGTGAAGATATTCCTGCTGTAGGTTGCTATTACTTTCTGCAGTAAATTGGTCAACAAATGCTATAGAACCTAATCTGTCTTGCTATTCAACCCAAAGCTGGAGGAAGAAGAGATAGATTAATACCTTTTCCAAGGGTATTTTTGCATGAGTGAATGCAACAAATTAAATTAAAACTTACATTCATGAAGTCAAGGTAACATAGAGGTAAGTTTATCAGAATCAGTCAGATAAATGCCATACATGATACATGCTTGGGGGATCATGTCTCGAAAGAGACATGACTTACTGGGCAGAAGATTATCACACAGTAGGTTGCCATTGCTTTCTGCGGTAGACTGGTTGCCGACCAAGGCTATAGAACCCAATCTGTCCTGCTATTTAACCCATAACTGGAAGGAAGAGACGGATTAATACCTTTCCCAAGGGTATTTGCGCGTAAGTGAATACAATGGATTCAGCTGGAATTCGAACTCGGCTTCCCGGTTTCTCGTTCCGAGCCGATATCCAATGCACCACAATGCACATCCTTATCAGAATACTTAACATGAAAATATTTATAGAAAAGAAAAACACTATTCCTTAAGGTATTAAAACAATGATTAAGTTGAGTTAACACCAGTTCTTAAAGTCTCCTAGATTATTGTAGACATTCTATCCTTTTTTGAATTAATAATGTATCATTTGATAAAAATTAGGATTATTTAAACAGTCAAATATAGTCCATTGTTTGTTGCTTCACAAAAATATAAAAAAGAAAATGCTTTTGTATGGAAGTACATTTATGTCTGCAGCCAAATAATGTTGGTTGGTTGTTTTGTTCATATGGCATATCGACCTTGGTGGGGCATTTATTGCCAACTAAATTTTATTTATTTTATTGCTGGTAATACCTTTTTCTTTCAACAATTCATTGTTGTTTTTTTATGAGTTTTGTGTTTAGTAATACATTTTTCTTTTTGAGTATCAATATTCATTGGGATTTGTTTTTAAGGGCACGGTCCCTAAGTCCTACCCTATTATTTAACCCATAACTGGAGGGAAGGGACGGATTAATACCTTTCCCAAGGGTACCAGTGCTTAAGTGAATGCAGGGTATTCAACTGGAATTCGAACTTGGCTCACAGATTTCTCTTTCCGAGCCGATATCCACTGCACCACAATGCACATCCGTCACTAAACGCTTACAGCACCTGGTATTCCCAAGTGGTCACCTATCTAAGTACTGACCAGGCTCAATGTTGCTTAACTTTGGTGATCGAGCAAGAACCAGTGTATTCAACGTGATATAGCCATAAGCCCCAAATAATGTATAAAAGTACTTAACAAATCGTTTGTATAAGCATTGTTAATGCACTTGATTCAGTGTTTGATATTAATTTTACAGATCAAATATTAGACATGAAAATTTCAGATCAAAATTTTGTTTATCTCAATATCATGCCACAGGTTTATTGATCTACTTTCAGATTTGTATATAGGCTGCTAATTTCTGGCAGTGTGATGCACAAAATCATCTTATTCTGACCTGTGCAAATGAATATGTGAACTATTTTTTTAACGAAGAACTGAGATTACCCATCAAGTTTGGAACACTTAAGAGCACGTAAAATGTTTCCATTTAACCTTTCACCTTTACATTTGAGTCATAAATGTTGATTCTTGATACAAACATAATCTCACTAATTTTTTGGAAAATTTCAGACTGATGTAAAAATTGAAAAAAACATTTATTATTCATGGGGGTTTATAAAAGCACCATTATTCAGTCATCAAAATATTTTTCTCAGGTTTTCTATTGTTTTATTTGTTCAGGAATGTCTAGACTGTCAGCTTTATACAACAATTTTCTCTGATCAATGGAGTGCATTACGGCATTGCAAAACAGTACAAATAAGAGAGATCACATCACTAGAAGAGTAGCAACAGTCGCAACAAATAAAATGGATAGCACATGTATCTCGAGAAAAAAATAATGACAAAATGAAGATGATGTTTCACAGCGTCAGACAAAAGGAAAGTAACTGTCATCAATATTGAAAAGAGGAAAAAACTGTAGATTTGGGAAACTTAGGTTGATGGGATATATGATAAGGAAGGAGGGCCTGGAAAATTTAATACTCACAGGATGGATAGAGGTAAGAGACACAAAAGAAAGCAACGAGACTTACTTGATAGGTCTGAGCAAATGGATGGCAGAGCGGGGTTTGGGAGAGATACCAGGAGGAATGATTTTGTGAGCAAAAGACACAGAACCAAGTGGAAGTCCATCATCGCCTATGTCTTGAAGAGACACGGTATATGAAGAAGAAAAATTTCCTAGAATATTGTTTTTAATAGAAAGTTTTTAGAAATTTCACCAACAGTGGGACTGGCTGTTTGGCTAATGAATGCCAAATGTTTGCTTATAAGGAAACAGCTAATGTTAACATTACCTATTGGGATTTCCCTAGAAACAAAGAAGAGTGTGCTAGATTGCTATGTGATGTCAGTTCTTCAATACAGCAGTGAATGCTGGACAATATCATTGAAGATGAGGAAAAAACTTGAAGCAGCGGAAACATGGTTTTACAGAAGGATGCTGCGGATATCCTGGACTGAGCAAAGATAAGGTTTTGGAAAGAATGGCATTGAAAAGAAAATTAATAGTGAGCATCAGGAAGAGACAGCTAAAGTTCCTGGGACATGCAATGAGGAAGGAGGGCTTGGAGAACTTCATACTGACTGGCCAGATAGAAAGAAAAAGAGACAAAGGAAGGCAGAGGATAAAATATTTGAAGGGCCTGATCAGGTGGATGATGGAGCAGAGGTTGCGTGGAGTAACAGGAGAGAACATATTAAGAACCACCAGGGGTAGGGAGATGTGGAAAGCCATGATCGCCTACGTCCTAAAGGGAGAGGGCACATAGAAGAAGAAGAAGATTGGGATTGTTCTATATTTTACTGAATTCATAGAATCTTTAACGTCGATTTTCTTTTGCTGTCATGCCTTAGATTATTATTATTATTATAAACATTATTTTCTTTTTCTTATAATTAGTAGTTTGGTTGATTTTGTGTAGCGACATATTGCCCAACCAAGGCTATAGAACCTAATCTGGCTTACTATTCAACCCATATCTGGAGGAAGAAAAGATAGAATAATACCTTTTCCAAGGGTATTTTTGCATAAGTGAATGCAACAAATTTAAATATTAAATAGCTCTATGCCTTATTTAATGATGAAATGTAAATATTTTGGATGTGAATTGCATTCCTTCAATTAAAGATACACTATATCATTGGTAATTCTACTATAAAATGTATTTCTGGTTGTTTTACTATAAAAATGTAGTTTTATAGTTTCATAGAGTTTTGTACATTGTGGTGTGGTGGATATCAGCTAAGAATGAGAAAACAGAGTGGTGTGTTTGAATTCCGGTTGAATTCACTGCATTCACTTCTGTGCAAATAACCTTGGGAATGGTATTAATTTGTCTCTTCTCCCTCCTGCTATGGGTTAAATAGTCTTTGCTAACCTGAGTGAGTATGTCACATCTCCTGAAATGACAGACATGAAAGAGTGAAAGTTATCCAAGGAGGGGTTCCTCAAACAAGAATGAAAAAGCCCTAATCCAGATCCAGTCATCTGTTTTTTTATTGGGGGGGGGGGGGTTCATTATTTGCCCATAGTTTTGGCCCTAGCAGGTGCAACCATTTTTGGTTAGAATGAACCTGAAAACAACAGCAATTAAGAGCTGGTTCTCTCAATCAAAGGTCTTGCTGCCAGATGTAGTTTAGCATCATACCCAGGACTTTATTATTAGTAGATGTAGCGACAGATATTAATTTTGTATTTATAATATTACCTTCATTTCTTCTTTTACGTGTTATAGAATAAATTTCATCTGACAGTAGCACTGACTGCTTGGCCAATGAATGAAGTATGTTTCTTTATAAGGAAACAGAGAATATTAGCATTAACATTGTTTTAATTCTGCTGAATCTGTTGTATCTTTAAAGTGTTTCTTTTGATTCTTAAAAGTTAAACAATGTCAAGTCTGTTCAGTCATTAGATGGGTAACCTGCCTGGAAAAACCAGGTGTTGTAAGCTTTTATGTGCAAGAGATGTAATGAATAATAGCTTAGAATGAAAAATAAGAAATCAAAGATAGAATTTTAGTTGGATTCAAATGCCCATGGAAAAGGTATGAATCCACCTCTTCTTCCTCCTCTACCTATGGTTTAAATAGTAGGAAATTTATCTGAAAATTATAACCTCCAAAATACTTCAACACAATATTCACTTACCAAAAGGATTGTTAATCTCACAATACAAAAATGTGATATGGCTTTAATAACCAACTAAAAGTTGATAAACCAAAAAAATAAAATTGAAAAGGCTAAGATAAACTATTTTACCATTAATTTCACTAGTGTAAAAAATCCTTTATTTTACCCACTATCTATTTCCAGATAAGTAAGTTACAACTTGTACAATGCTTGATCATCAATGGGAAAGTATTAAGTGCATTGACAAGAATGAATTGTCAAAAAATAAATATTTGCTTAGTAAAATAGATGCTTAGTATTCTCATAATAAATGAATTTTTCATATTCATTGACCATCTCTTAAATAACAATTTCCTCTACAAGGAATAAAGAAAAGAAAAATCTGTTTCAATATTAACTGATCTTTTATATTTGAGGGAACCCATTTTCTTTACTCCTGAATCTTTTTCTCTCATTTATAAATGCTTTTTTTTTTTTACAATGAACGATTTATAAAAGTGTTATATCATTTTATAAACTTTAGAGCTGCATCTAAGTTTTTGCTAATCTTATGTATCAACTTGATATGTTTATAATTGAAGATATGGATTTTTCTAACCTATAAATTTTTAAAAATGAATTTTTTGAGATAAAGTTTTTTTTCTTCTGATTAAGTGAAAATTTCAAGCAAATATAAAAGAATAATAAATTGAAAAAATGAGCATGTATGGAAAATAATCATACCAAAGAGTAAAACTTAAAAATATTTCTAAATGATTAAAATATGTCAACTGCAAATATTGTGACACGATAACTAGACATATATATATTTTATTATAATAGATTAAAATAGAAAATAGATTAGAATAGAAAATAGTTTAAAAACATATTTAACAAAAGTGAAAAAGAAGAGGAAAAAAATAAATAAATAAACGCTTTTTCTTTTATGAGGAAAATTGTCCTCCAGTAAATATTTGACTCAGTGGCAAGTTCAGCAGGTAGGTTTTCGATGACCCAGTCAAAGGCTGTCCTTTACTGTATCTTGACCACACATTAAGCCTTTTCCGGCGGAAGCCTTATTAAGATAAAAAAAAAAGATAACTGAAATTTCAGACTTACAGTCGCCGGTGTTTGTCACCGGTGGTCTAAAGCATTTCCGGATTTCCGGATTCATATTAAATAAATAGAGTCAGTTAACAAGTGAGTCAGTTAAGTTAAGACGAGTTAAGTGAAAGGGAGTCCGCCGTGTGCGAGCTTGAAGTAAGGATCTCCGTTCGTCTTGTTTCGTTCAGTTTGGATTTGTTGATCTCCATTAATTAGAGTTAGAGCTGTGTGTCACATTCACCTGCCCCAACCGACAAGGCTAACTCTAAACGAATAAAGCATCCTTTTCAACTCATCCAAGTTGTGGAAGTTCGTTCCTCATAGTTGATTCTTGTACCCCCAGCTGTCCGGCCGACATTTTTAACAAACTCCGGTAACATCACAGCGTGGAGAATGGCCGCCGGAGAAATTGTTAGGACAGGACAGTTGGGGTGTTACAATATTTTTGAGATGCAATATCGTAACTACAGTATTTACATTATTCAAATTATTGTCCTCATCTTTGTTGCCATTTGTACAACTTTTCAGCCATTGTATGCTCTGGCCTTCTTAAAGTGCTCAGAATTTTGAACCAAACCCTTTATTATAATCACTGGACTATATCATCCTCATTCCTCGTAATAAAGGGTTTGGTTCAAAATTCCTCGCACCTGAAGAAGGCCAAAGTGTGCAACAACCGAAACATTGTACAAATGGCAACAAAGAAGAGGACAATAATCCAAATAATACAAATACTGCAAATACTACCTCATCTCAGAAATATAGACAAATATTATAACTATTTGCACTCTTTACATTGTTTTGACTATTGTCCTCATCTTTATTGTCATGTTCACGATAAGCACATTGGTTGAAATAATCCAGTAACCTGACTCAAAGAATTGTCAGTTTTCTACCTGGCCACAGTAGAGGTGGACAAAACTTTGAAAGTTGAGTTTCTAAAGATAAATAATTAAAACTGAGATATCCGGAAAAACACGGGATGTAGAACTAGAACAATATACCCCTGTGGATGGAATAAAGGATATGGTTTGAAATCTCAGTATATATCACCTGAAGAATATCAGAGTGTACAATGGCCGAAACGTTGTGAACATGAAAATAAAGACGGGGATAACAGTCTGAATAATGTAAATAGTGTAAAATATGTCAATTGTAGAAATATTAGAATAAGGAAAACATTAATTTCGAAATCATATTAAAAAATGAAAATTAAAATCTGTATTTTCTGAGAAACAATCATCGAGATAAAATTTTGTCATGAAGTAGTTTTTGCACTGAAGGTTATCATGCTATGAAATACGCAAATAGTGATGGACTAGAAATATTAAAAACCGACATCCTGACAATTTTAGCATGTTTGGTTATAATAAAAAGGTTGATTAATTCAGATTTTGATGAATTTTTATTATTTTTGAAATTGAAAATGTCTTCAAATTTTGTATTCAAAATGTATTGCTGGTAATAATTTTTTTCCTTCGAAAATGTGTTATGGTAATATTTTTTCTTCAAAACTGCATTGTTCATAATATTTTTCCTTCAAAAATGTATATTTTTCTATAAATGCCAATTTTTATGTATATATTTTTATCAAAGTCTATTTTTCTCCTTTTGTCGTGTTTTGATCCCAGTTTGGTGGTTAGTTATTTGCCCATATCTGGGGCCCTAACAGGTGCTACTACTCTGGGTCAGGGTGGACCTGGGAACAACAGCAATTAATTCGTGGTTCCACACATCTCACAACCTCCAAATTAGAGGCCTTGCTGCTGGATGCAGTTTACCATCATACCCAGGACCAACTAACAAAACAAAAGACATGCTCATTAGCAGTTTGCATAAAATGGAAAGTTGATATTAGATATAGAAAAACTACTTTAGAGATAGAAGAAATATATCAGAGAACTCTTCCACCATGAAAGAGAACAAGCAGTAATGCGCAAATAGTGATGGACCAGAAATATTAAAAACCGAAATGAAAGCTGCACTGGCCAAATTGAACAGAAACAAAGTAGCAGGGCCAGATACAATCATAATAGAGAAACTGACATCCTGCTGATTTTAGCATAGAGAAGAATAAATAAATGAAAATTACAACAGTGGTGATATACGAAAGACCTAAGCAGATCTATTTTTCTCGCACTGCTGTTGTGGAGTAGTTTTCGCACTGAAGGTTATAATCATGCTATGTCGGTTGCTAATCAACTTAACGCACCCAAGATATTAGGAACTTGGTAATCTTCCACTCTAAGCTGACTCCTTAGTATTCGGCTAACTGCAACTCATATCAACTGCCTTAGTCCAACTATGTCCAAACAGGAACTAACTAGTAGTTCTACTGAACTCCAATAGAACTCTCTAGAACTTCTAAGAACTTCCCGAGTTAACTCTTATCAATATAGGAGGGAGAGTCCATTATCTGAGGAATAGGTGTGGTTCACCATAACAAATAGAAAAATATGTTTAAATTTATGGATGACCTACTTTATATCATTGATGTGTTGAACCCAACTTAAATTAGTAATTCAAATGCTGATTTTTCAAGGCAAGAAAGATCTTTCCATTTGCAAGATTAACATAATCTTGTCTTCATACACGCATTTCTCTTGAATGTAAGCTTTGTAAATATCTCTAAGTTTGAGGAAAATCTAGATGTAAGCAAAATAAGATTTTAAAAAAGTAATTTAAGAAAAAAAACCAAGAACACAATAAGCAGACTAAAATAAATACAAATGAAAAACTAATCCAAGAAATATCAGTTTACAAACAACAATATCAATAAAAATAAAAATGAAAAAAAAAAATCAACTAAGTAAAATAAAGAACCTGAATTGCAACCATTTCTTTTTTACAATTCACTGGTTACATCTGTACTGTGTAAGCAAAAAGAACAATTTTCTTTGAAAGAGAGGTAAATGCGAGACAAGACCTTCAGTTTGGAAAGCTAACAGTGTTAAGTCATCTGGAAGAGCCAATCTCCCAGAAATTGCAATGCATCAAGAGTTTACAGTATTGAACAGAAAGAAAGAAAAAGTCAAGTCCTGACCATGAAAAAAAAAACAAAACTTATAGTTTCCTTCATTTCTTTGTTTGTAACTTTTGATCAAGTTTCTGCATTGGTTATTTGTAAATATTTGAAAGTATTCTGCTTTCTTGATTCCTAACTCTTTGATTACAATGTTTTATTTAGATTTAGGAGTCAAATGTGCCAACCTTGAACAGGATCTCTCTCAGTTTACACAGTGGTTGACGGAATGTTTATGTCTCCCTCTACCTAGATATGTGGAACAACAATTCTAAAAAAATGGTAAACAAGTTGATCGACGAGATCATTGTTCATGTAGCTTGTTTGATTATCACTGCATGTACCCACCATTGCTTCAAGGCTGGATCCAGGGAGCCATTCTGCCAGGAAGCACCTATCCAACTGAAATTAAAGAGGTTTATTTAAGGTCAATTCCTGATGCTTGAGGCATCAGGAATTGACCTTAACCAAAAAAAGGAATTGTCAGGATAGCTAGAACTGCCTGTATATATGTATTTTAGGCCCAACTTTAAACTTGACCATATATATTACATTTTTAGCTTTATGTAAATATATTATGTCAGTAAATGCATTCATCGTTGGGCACTCCACACTTTCAATTCTGTAACAAAGCTCAGCTAAGTAACTATGACCCCACTCAGGGACATCTTTGCTCTCTCTCTCTCTTTTTCTCTCTCTCTCTTTTAGTAGCAGACACATACACGCATATATATATATATTGTAACATTACTAGTATTAACAAATTCACGTTATCAGTTCTCTTTGTAGCCTTATTTGTTCCAACAAAACTGAACATTAATTTTATAACTTCTACTTTTAAAGTCACAGATACAAATATAATTACACAATAATTAGAATAGTGTATCAAACACTTATTCTTCTCTGAATCTACACTCTTTAATTCCTCTATACCCACACACACACATATATATATATATATATATATATATATATATATATTCTACATGTCATGTGATCCCAGCAGCACAGTAGCACTAATTACTTCAGAACATCATTGACTGCGTTTACTCACTGGCAATCTGTGTTCATTACTCTTATATGACAATATATATATATATAAATATTCACTGAAAAATAAACATACAAGATGAAAAAATATCCCAAACTTAACAAAAACTAAGTTTTATTATCAGAATCTTTGTGATTATTGAATGGAAAGACCAAAGGATTTTTTGATTATTAAATAACACTTAATCTTTTTAGAACATCAAAATTTTGGTTAAATTTTTTTTCAGCATGTTACCAAAAAATAGTAAAGGTCATTTTAGCATTTTTTTGTGGTGAAAAATATATGGATTTGTCAATTCTTGCAAAAATCAAATAATTGTCACATTTTAATGAAACTTTTTCTACTTATTACCATATGAATGAAATTATTTCAGAAATTTTTATTTTTCAGAAAATTTTTCTTGAGATAAATCTTGTTTTATATCTGTTACCTCCCACTTATTAAGTTTTATAACATTTCCATTTTTGTACTGTAAAAAGTTTATATTATTTATAACCAGAAACATTTGGAAAATTTAAACCATCAGTTTGATTTGTAAAACAGGACCCCTAGTTATCAAAAATCTGCTCTGAATTGTAAAATAAAAAATGTATTAAAACTAAGACATTATTTAATTAGAAAAGGTTTTAATTGCTTTTATGAATAAGATATATTATGGACACGATTGTTTTAAGAAAATTTTATCTTTTGATGAATAATGTATTTTCCCAAAAATTGTTCCCATTTTTTTCTTTAAATTTTAATGAGAGTATTTTATAATGTTTTAAATCTTTTTATAATTCTGTATTAATTTTCATCAGTTAAGTTATATTCTTATTAAGTAATTCATTAATATAAATGCTTACGACAATTCAAAGCCCCCCAGTATTTTAAAAAGAATTTGGAAATTTTTTGTGTTTGCATGTAAACATACTGATTTAGTACATCTATACACAACATTATCATCAAATAAGAAGTGGTAACTATAGTACATTTAAATTCAATTCAATAGAACTTTAGATTATTTTCAATCAACTGCAATGAGTTTATAAGCTGCAGAAAATAATCAATATATACCAAAACTGTATTTTTTAAAAAAATATTTAAAAATTGTAATTTAAAATGTCAGTGCCACCCACTCATGTGCTTACATAGCCACCTCACTTCTAATGAAGTACTAAAGAGGGAACATTTGAGTCAATTTCTAAAGAATGGATATATTTTTAATCTGACATTTTATAACTTCAAATGCTGTTTTTAGTGGATACTCATATTTAGTAGACGCTCTATTTTTTTCTTCTTTTTTTTTTAATATTGTGTATAATGTCTACTAGCTGGCACACTAAAAAAAAAACTTAATGAAAAAATGTTCTCTCTCGCAGAAATTGAATGAGCACTTGTAAAAGGAGCTACTGTCTTATCCATTGTGCTTTAGTCTTCTCAGTGACAGAGAGTATCACAGCCCAGCAAAAAAATAATGGTTGAAGTAATAAATATGTGTGTGTATACCTGTATTGTTTAAAATTGACTATATTTAGTGGAAAGGGTGGTCAAGATAAGGAAAAGAATGTTCATGGAATATAAAAATGGTTTGATGCTTGTTGGTGGTATGAAACTGACAGTCAACATTTTTTTTTAATCATATCACCCCAAGCAAGGCGGTGACACCACTGATGCACATGGGGCTACTTAAGAGTAAAATGATTGGAAAAGAGAAAGCCGGGAACCACATCTTAAACAGGAAACAAGGGATGAGCCTCTTCACCTGTTCAATAGATGTGGGTGGAGTGTGAACCGGGCGATAGTTAAGTCTATCTACTCCAATTGAGAACAAAGAGAAAAGAAAAATAGTGAAAGATTGGAAAAAAAAAAGAAATAAAAAAAGAAAGTCGGGAACCTCATCCTAAACAGGAAACAAGGGATGAGCCTCTTCACCTGTTCAAAAGATGTGGGTGGAGTGTGAACTGGGTGATAGTTAAGTCTATCAATGTTGATTTCTCTGTCCACACTGATAACACATGTAAATCAAAGATTGTATTTTGCCCAAACAAATCATTGACTAGAATATTTATGGAAGACTTTTTCTTTTTTTTTTATAATCGTTTCACACCAAGCAAGGCGGTATTACCACTGATGCACAGGGGGGCTACATAAGATCAAAAGTTTAGGTAAGATGAGAGTGAAGAAAAAGACGACCCCGCTGCAGTGGGTGTAAGAGAAGGATGAAAACACAGGTGTGAAAACAGTCGATAAGGCAGAGAGAAAGAAAAAGAAAATAGAACAAGATACACAGTGTGATGAAGAAAGAACTGGAGTCAAGTGGATAAGAGATGGATATTGACCTTTCATTTAAATACCTGGAGATTGTAGCAGTCAGGAAAGCAAAAATACGAAAGAAAGTTCCACAGGCGGGAAGTGTGGGAAAAGAAGCTGCTAAGTAGAATTGACGACTACATTTGGTTGATCTAGCTGTAAGTGGGTGAGACCTTGTAACCAGTCTGGTTGCATGAGTAAATTCTAGTGGTAGGGGCACCAGTGACTTAAGTTCATCAGGGCAGAAGTCATGAAAATATTTGTAGAATAGACAGAGGGAAGCCACATTCTTCCAGTGAGAAAGTAGCTGGAGCCGAGCTGCCAAGTCGGGACCTGTCACATAACAGATTCTTCTTTAAAGCTTACCGATAACACTAAGATGAACAGCTGGGGTGCCTGATCATATATGACGGCAGTATTCCATACATGGATGGATGGTTGATTTGTATATGTGCAAGATGGAATCGGGCATAAAAAACTACCTGGCCCGACACAGTGACCCAAACAGTCATTTAAATTACAGGGTCCAATTCCCATATAGAGCATTGATACTAATGAATAAAATTTAATCTTCTCTTTTATTTAGTTTGAAAACCTGTGAGAAACTCTGCGTAGGAATAAGTGAGCATTTAATTTTAGTTCTTATTACAGATACAGGGTCATAATAAAGTCACTATGCAGTTAATTAGAATGAGAATTAAGACTGATATATTCCGAAAAGGAATACAGTATAAAAAGATCAGTTGAAGAATGGAACTCCACACCGGTAATAAGAAATACAGATTTATTGTACTAATGTACAATTAACAATAATACACATATAGGCAAGCCACGGGTTGGAGCGGAATCAACTATCAAATAGTGAATGTTTTCGCCTAAGACTTTCTTCCTTCTTCGTACCTTCTTTGTTACTGTCTTTTATAAAGTAGAGCATTCTCTTCTCGGGGATGGCAGGATGTCCCACTATAAAAGGTTAACGCCATATTCATTAAATAAATTCAATAATGTGATGATTTCAACTTAGTGGATATGTAAAACAGGCTTAAACACCAAAAAGAAAAAAAAACTATGATCTAACATGTGAACAAAATATCTCCAAAAGAAAAAAATATTCTCCTTTTTTTTTCTTTTGACATAATGTTTATTCAGTCAGTTAAGTGCCATACGTGATACATGCTTGGGCAATCATGTCTCTTTCGGCACTCCAATTTCTTGTTCTGGGCCAAAACTGACTGCACCACACGCATCTTATGAAAATGTGATATATCCCGAAAAGGAATACAGTATAAAAAGATCAGTTGAAGAATGGAACTCAACACCAGGAATAAGAAATACAGATTTATTGTACTAAGATACAATTAACAATAATACACATATAGGCAAGCCATGGGTTGGAGCAGAATCGACTATTGAATAGTGAATGCCTTCGCCTAAGACCTTTCCCTCTTCGTACTGCTCGTTACCGTCTTTTATAAAATAGAGCATTCCATTCTTGAGGGATGACAGGATGTTCCACTATAACAAAGACTAAGCAGTTAATCAACAGTTCAGAAATTTATTATTAAAATGGTTCTGATTAATTCTGATTAATAACAATAAGACACTGTGGTAAACAACAGTAAATTAATTACCAATGCAGTTTGAACTGCAAGCCATCTGCTTCAGTGCATTTCCTACAATGTGAAAGAATGCTTCGACAAATGTCATGACACAAATACATTATTTCTTTGAAAAAACTGGGGTGGCCTAATAATTATGGCCAGTAGTTTATATAGTCAGTTTGGTTTTGGTTTCTCCTCCTGGGGGTCTCCATGTCCATAATCATCTGGGTTGTTCTTGAAACCAGGTGTTGGCTATTAGCTGGTCATTCACCAGACACCATTAGATCCATTTTTCTCTATGTTCATTGTCGATTTTTAGTCTAAATTTGTCAGCTATTTCTCCTTCCCTCATGATAACTATAATTTCTTGTTATTTCCACTGAACTTTGGCTTTGTCTAGCACAGAGTAGAAAGATTTGATTTATTTTTTCATATTTTGTGTTGTCAGTGTGTACACGATTATAATCGATTGTAATTGAAAGTCTGACCTTTTAGTTTAACTACAAGAATTCTTTCAGATAACAAACAGTATCACGGAACACATTTTGTCATGTCTTGATCTAATATCAATCCAAATCCTTTTTCAATTTTCTCTCTGCTTACATATATAGTCCTATGGTTGTCACTGATAAAATGCCCACTTAATTTCACATGCACCAAAAATGATAACATTTAACATTCTCATTTCCTGTTTTATATTTTCCAACTGGCCACAGTTGTTTAAAGTTTCAGTTCTCAAGATCTATGTTTTGTTTGATGCAAACAGTTGCTGGATGCCAGTCAGGTGACACTTATCACTCATCTCTGGGTGAGAGATCAATTCCAAGGGATTTTATTCCCTATACACTGTTTATGATAAACAGTTGCTGAATGACAGTCACGTGACACTTGTCACTCATCTCTGGGTGAGAGATCAATTCCAAGGGATTTTATTCCCTATACACTGTTTATGATAAACAGTTGCTGGATGCCAGTCAGGTGACACTTGTCACTCATCTCTGGGTGAGAGATCAATTCCAAGGGATTTTATTCCCTTTACACTGTTTATGATAAACAGTTGCTGGATGCCAGTCAGGTGACACTTATCACTCATCTCTGGGTGAGAGATCAATTCCAAGGGATTTTATTCCCTTTACACTGTTTATGATAAACAGTTGCTGGATGCCAGTCAGGTGACACTTATCACTCATCTCTGGGTGAGAGATCAATTCCAAGGGATTTTATTCCCTTTACACTGTTTATGATAAACAGTTGCTGGATGCCAGTCAGGTGACACTTGTCACTCATCTCTGGGTGAGAGATCAATTCCAAGGGATTTTATTCCCTTTACACTGTTTATGATAAACAGTTGCTGAATGACAGTCACGTGACACCTGTTGCACATTTCATGCCTTATCAGAATTTCCTTAGACTTAACCCTCTTCATGCCATTAACTTTCATATTTTGTTTGATAATTTCTACATTTCTTGGGATTTAATAGTGAAGTGGTTTCTTGAGACACCGCCTCTGTTTAGTAGGATATTGACTTGTTGAAAATTCTTCTGCTCTTTGACAGATCTTATTTTTCATCTTACTAGATTGTTAACAACTTGCCTGTGTGAAATGTTGGCCTGTGTGTTCAACACAAAGTTGTAAACATGGTAACCAGGAGACAGTAGCTTTGCAGATAGTGTAAAGATAAATTTCATTCCAAGTTTAAGATAAGTTATCCTTCAATGAATCAATATCAATGATGCCATAACAATGGTTTGGCAAGTGATTTAGAAGTATACTCTAGATACAGTGATGTATAACATTCAGATCTGGGCTTTTAGATGGCCACTGAAAGGAACCAAATAGAGCTGGTATATTTTCTCAAATAAATTCTTCATTTTGTTACTGGGAATCCTGTTGAATAAGCAACTTAGATTATTTTAATAACATTGCCCAATATCAGTAAAACAACTATTGAATCAAATATTTCTCTCTAAATGTCTCTCTCTGTCTCACTCACTCACTAATATATATACACTACCAGCCATAATTATTAGGCCACCCCAGTATTCGAAAAAATGATGTATTTCATACTATTTTTCATATTCATTGCCAAGTGAATAATTGTAAATGAAAATGGAATGGTTCTTTTGTTAATACTGCACAATAACATATGCCTCAAATGAATTTTCAATATTTAATAATTACCTATATTGCAGTTTCATCAATGAAAGAATGAAGAAAATTTACGATGATTCGGATGAATTCATCTTTGCTTTTTTGCCTTGTAAAATTTTGCAAACTAATAATAACAAAAGAACCATTCTATTTTCATTTAGAATTATCGACTTAAAAATAGTATGAAATACATCATTTCTTTTAAACAACTGGGGTTGCCTAATAATTATGGCCGGTAGTGTGTGTGTGTGTATATATATATCTATCTATCTATATATATATATATATATATATACATACAAGATTTGGCTGGAATGTAATCAGCCATTTTGAATATGTCAAGAACCAGTTGTGCAGCCTTGGCAACCAATCGTAGGAAGCCTTACACACAAATATTTGCACACACCCACTCAAACCTGTGTGCATAAAAGAAAGGTACAAGTGCATATGCATCAGTTGTTCTTTCAATATTTATTTATTTATTGAGATATATATGCATGTGTGCTTTAATGTGAATATATATGTGTCTAGGTGTGCTTTTATACAGAAAGTGAAAACAAAGGTGATCAATATTCTGTATCTTGGATAAAATAAGTCAAAACCAATGAACTTATATCATTTTTGTTATTTGTTCAGCAAATATAGATTTTCTATGAGTACAATGAGGTACCACCCCAAAAAATCGGTTCTGTTGTTACATGTAACCTGGATGCAGTTGTACAGTGATCTACTTATTATTATATTTTTTGTTTTTTACCCAATACAAGACTTGAGAGCCACTCAAAGTAGAGGGCTACTAAATGAGGTAAGGGTGTATAAGGAGGGAGCAAGTGGTTCATGTTGAGGATATATAATGGCCAATCCTTGATGTGAAATGATTAAGATTATAGCAATTAGGGAAGTATCCTATTGGAAGTTTGTTTTATAATGTAAAAGCTCTGGGTAATAAGCTGTCTGAATGGAACTTCGTCTTTATAAATGGAATATGAAGTTAGACATTATTCAAAACCATTTTCACTGATTTGTCTCATGTGTTTTTGGGTTTTTTTTTTAAGTGAGAGGTGTGTTTGGGTGCACATTTGACAATTTTTGACTGATAAAAAAGAAGAGAAAATGTGCTAAAAACAACTATGGTGATTTACTACTTAAGAACCAAGTATGAATTTGGCTAACAATAGAAATGACAAAATTCTTGAAAATAACTACCTTGCAACCTTGGTCCTGGGTATAACAATAAACGGCATCTGGCAGCAAGGCCTCTGATTGGGAGGTTGTGAGAAGCATGGAACCACCTCTTAATTGCTGTTGTTTCCAGATCCACCCTGACTTGGAGTGGTAGCACCTGTTAGAGTCTTAGCTATGGGCAAATAGTTAACATCAAAATTGGAGTCAAAACACTATGAAAATATAAAAATAAACTTTTATAATAAAAATTCCAGCAATAAATTTTTGAAGGAAAAAATACATCTGACACTGAAGGAAAATATGTCAAAGAAAGTTAATGAACTTATTTCTCACAAAAAATATATATTCTATTCATACAAATCTATTGGAAAAATCTTGTCAGTATTAAAAAAAACCTGTTGAGGTGTTGATATGCCATAAACAAATCAAATCAAACCTACCTTGCAACCAATGAGGATCACAATTTTGCCATTCATAGTAAATAGCAGGTGGTAGTAGAGGGGAGAGGGTATGACAACCCTGGGAATTTATATCAGTAGGGCATTCAAAGAGTGAAATAATAATTTACTTTATATTTAATGTGAATAAAGTGTTCATTTCATGTTGCATGGGTTAATGCCACTGAACTGATAGAAGAATAAAAAGACAGTTGTTAAAATAGATGTCATGGTTTGCAAAATCTGCTTAAAATAGCCAATAGTTTCTTTCCAAATTAAGGATATTTGTACATACCCCTTGGAGGTGAGCAATGATGAGGTTTTGGAAATGATGGGAACGAAAAGGAAACTAACACTGAGCATCAGGAAGAGACAGCTGAAGTTCCTGGGGCATGCAATGAGGAAAGAGGGCTTGGTGAACATGATACTAACAGGCCAGATAGAGGGAAAAAGAGACGGGAAAGCAGCAGATAACATATTTGAAGGACCTAATCAATTGGATGATGGAATGAGGGTTGCATGGTGTAGCAGGAGAAGGCTTGCTAAGAGCCACCAGGGACAGGGAGACGTGGAAAGCCATGATCGCCTACGTCCTGAAAGGACAGGGCACATAGAAGAAGAAAAAATAATTTCAGTTTGTATTTAATAAAACACAAACAGGAAATATTATAAAATGCTTTGTCATTATTTCCGTTGTTTTGACAAAAACGTTTATAATCAAAAATTAACTGCAGCATCATACAGATTTTAAAGCGTTTTCCTTTGTTTTCTATTATTTTCTATTACATTTTAGCAAAATTCTCTTTTTTATAATTGTTGCATATTGGGAGAGGATAAACAGAGAAAGAATAGTGCAAGAAATAATTCTTAACACTGAGAATATATAAATAGAAATTTATTATACCTCAGTACAATAAACCAAATACTAGTACACCAACGAACGATTTACAAGAATAACATTTGAGAAGACAATGTCTCTGTATAGGACGTATGTGTCCGTCTTGAGAAGAAAGCTTTTGTCTAGTGACGTCTAACTCCCATCTAATGGCTCTCGATCACATTCGTGTAATGACGAACAATCTCGTATAGTCACGAACACTCTCAATTACTCTCGAGCACTCTCTAGTTCATTCCCGTCCAGGTCTTTTATAACTCGGCCCATACCCATTCCTGGGTAGGACAGGATATTCCACTACAACAATGATAAAAGAATTATTCCGGCTTTGATTCAGTGATTTTCTTTTTAAGAACTTCTTGAACTTGGTAGAACTGCTCGCTAGATAATGAATATTCTGTCAAAGGAAACCAATTATAATCTAAAGATGACAGATCTGAAAAATATGCTTGATGTGCAAAAATATCCCACTCCAAAAACAATGATTATCCAATCAGTCACATTTGCAAAATAATAATGTGTTTTGTAATGCAATGAAATTATCAATCAACTTTCTCACCTAAGCTGAATTTTTATTCTATTTCTGTGCATAATTCAAATCAAATGACTAATTCTTTATTAATTTTTCTGCATGGTTACATATTTTATGGACCAGCACTACAGAATTACAAACGAAAAACTGACTGCAACAAATTTTCAAGTGAATGAGGTTTGTAGGTCTAAGAGGACCCTCTTCTTTGAACCTCATGGACTGGTCTTAGAGAATCACAAAGGAAAATAAACTATAGCAAATAATTCACCACTTGAGGCTTAACTTGGCCTTGTTTATTCCATGTTGAAATTTTTGTTTTCATGCTTGAAGTTTTTAGGTAAAAAAGCAGATTTTAGTCTATAGGTAAGTATTGGTTGGGTTTATACTTTAGTCTCAAGTTAATTATTGGTTTGCATCATATTTGACTAGCAGTATAGCCCAGTGTTGCTCGGGTGTAATGAAAGCTTTAAAACTAATCCATGGTCCTGGAGCTCAGACTCTTTGGACGTTGGCACGAAAGACTAAAACGCAATAGTTATTTCCAGTTGAAGCAAAACCATAGACTGAAAGAAAAATGAATGGATGTAAGTCAAATTAAGTTTTTTTCATCATAAACTGAATTTTGAAGGTTAAATAAGTCCTCTGAGTAAATGGTATCATGGCTGAAGCTAAGAACTACAATTATACCTACTTAGAGCCAAACCCGAAGCAAAAACTAAAATAAAAGGGCTGAAAAAATAGACATACAGGCAGATAAACAGACACACACACACAAACATCTTGCCTTTTATATATATATATATATATATATTATTGATTTTCTGCACTATTGTAAGAACTGCAACCTTGAAACTTCTGAATATTGTTTCTTATGTCTTTCTCTATGAGTGTATTAAATTTGATTAAAATCGGGCCACTCCTTCTATAACCAGCTAAGAACACTCGCAGATGCTTATAGTACAACTGTGTAAATTTTCAAGAAAATCAGTTCAGCCATTTCGTGGTCTATAGGTAACGGAGACACACACAGAGACAAAGTTCCATTTATAAATAAGTTTAGATAAACAGGAAATATTTTCTTTGAGTAGATATATAAAAGATTAGTTGATACTTGAATCTGCAAGCTTCTATGATCATGTCCTGTTTTTACATCCATCGTTGTGCCAATTGATTGAAACAACTGCTTGAGTTTCCTTTCTTTTACTATATGATCAGTTTTAGACCCACAGGAGTTGAATCGATTTCTATTTGTAGGTCAAATGTAATGATGTTCAGTAATACGAATCTATTTTCAGGGTGTATGATGAAATTTGTTGGCCTTGAAAAATGTTGCATCATCCATCACTGCATCAGATTTTTATCACACCTAGAAACTATTGTTTTCACTGTTGAATAATTGTTCTTTGGTTGTTGTCTGTGATGGACATTACTCAAAGGAAGTGTACAAAAATTGTAACACTGCCTGAACACACTGGCAAGCCTTACAGAGTGATATTGTTGGTGTCAGTTTTTCAATTGTGTCATGAAAACAAAGAAACAAACTAAATCCATAAGTTCAAAATGTGAAGTAAAATGTTGTTGGAAAAGAAAAAATCAATACCAAGTGATGATGTATGCACAGTCAGGGGAAGTGTGAAAGATCCTCAGAAAACATTCATTTTGTTTCAAATTATTTGAACAGGGGTGTATCTCTCTTCATATCTGTCTGTAGAGGATAAGAAATTAATTAAAATCAACTCTCTTCACTTTTACAAAAATTCGCAATGGTGTGTCAAATTCTGGTTTTCTCAAATAGAAAAAGGATTGACCATTTGCTTCATGGAAAAGTCCAAAACCAGATTTCGCAAGTAGGTGTTAAAATGATTTTTGACCAATGAGTGCAAAGGACCTAGTGATTCATTGCGAAATTCAAAAGGACAGGAGGGGAGCAGCGAAAGAGAGACTCACATCTAAAATGTAACTTCAAACTTCAAGCAACCTGGAAATTGTTTTCTTTCTCTTTTTCCTTATCTCTTTCAACAATTACTACTACGAACATTTTGTGCAAACTCTACCCCTAAATTTTTATTAATATTTCTAATTGCACGTTAACTCCTACAATTTATGTTAGTTTTTCTTTTTAATAAATTTTTATTTTAAAATGCAAAATGTATATTTTATTATTCCACTCTTCTACACTAATCCACACATTCCTTCTGATAATGATGAAAAACTTCTGATGATAATTCTGCATAAAACTTCTAAGCTGTAGGGAGTTTGGTTTTGTCTGACACAAGGCTGAATCAAAGAAACATTAACCAGCTCCCTATGCTTCATATCTATCTATCTATCTATACACATGTATGTTTCTAATTTTGATTATCTTTCTATCTATCTCAACCTGTTTATTATAATTCTATCTATCTCACTCTGGTCCCTTATCTATCTATCTATCTATCTATCTATCTATCTATCTATCTCAGTCCAAACAGTAAAAGAAAATGCAGTTGAAAGAGAAAAACAATGGCAAGAGATAACGTATATATTATCAGGGAAAGTGTGAAAAATCCTCTGAAGACATTATTCTTTTTGTTTCAATTAATTTACCAAAGGGTGTAGATATACACTCTTTCATGCATTGTAAATATATAGATATCTTTTGAGAAAATTGTATTTTATTTTATATGTGTTTGTTTACATAATTGAATAAGAATATATTTGAAATTTGTTGGAAACTGATCACTATAATTTATTCTTTTTATTGGCTGCTTTTTCTCAATATTCTTTTATGTAAATCAGTTGTAACTGTTCTCTTCCTTATATTCATCATGATGTTGACATTTTCTTCTTTTTCTTTTCCTCACATTTTAATGTTTCATTCGTTTTTTTTTTTGTGTTGTCAATTCCAATTTTGTCAAGCTAATGGCTGCTACCTTTGTTACCAGATACAGTGTTTTGTCATTGCATGCAATGCATACCATGATTTCAAAGATGTGGGAAAATGTTTTCTTGAAATGTAATGAAGTGTGTGTTTAAAAATTTGCAGAAAGAAAAATAAATGAGATTATAAATTTACAGTTAAACTTGAAAACTGAGCTACTTGAGTATTAAGGGTTGATGCATGCACAGAATTTAGTATTTGCTAGCCTGTGAGAAACCTCATGTTTCAAAAATAAGACATATATAAAAATTTTAAAATGCATCCATTTTGTTGTTATGGAAAGACAGGAAATACAAAAATCTAACTATCTTCACTGAGAGAATTGGAATACTGTTTAATATTATTATTATTTTATTACTAGTTTATTCTATCTTATTTTTATTTTTTATCACTAATGTCTAAGTCAGTATACTCTTTATTATGATTGGCATTTTGTTAATAATTTTATTACATTTTTTATTATTGCTTTTATCAAAAGACTTTCCATATCAGTCAGTTAAGTGCCATACGTGATACATACTTGGGTGATCATGTCTCAAGAGACATGACCGACTGGGCAGAAGATTATCCCGCAGAAGGTTGTCATTACTATCTGCTGTAGATTGGTTGCCAGCCAAGACTATAGAACCCAATTTGTTTTGATATTTAACCCATAACTGGAGGAAAGAGATGGATTAATACCTTTCCCAAGGGTATTTGTGCATATGTGAATGCAAAGAATTCAACTGAAATTCGAACTTGGCACCTGATTTCTCATTCCAAGTCATATCCACTGCTCCACAACGCACATCCTATTTTCCATATACATTTCATTATTAATATATGAAAATAATCCTTTGTTCCATATTGGTTACAATTGCAACCTTTCTTTAAAATAATAGAGAATAATAATAAATTATTCTAGAGAAAGGTTACAATTGTAACCAGTATGCAACAAAGGGTTAATTCATTTTGTTTTTGCTGTATTTCTTCCTGTATATATATATATATATATATATATATAATAATTTTTTTGCTTTTTTTTTTAAGTAAGCTTCACCCTGTACAAGAAGATCACTCGAGGTAGAGGATTATGTTAACGGGTAGTTTGCATAGATAGGAATGGAAGCCAGCAGTTGACTCTAGACTTAAACAGGTTAAGATTGGGAAAACATTCTCTTAGGAGTTTGTTCCATAGAGCCATAGATCACAGAAAGAATCTGTTTCAGTGGAACTTACTTCTTGTTAATGAAATATGGATGGAGCATTGGTAGTTTAAGTAGCACCGTGAATCCTAGCCATAAAGGTTGAACCTGGGGTATACATGTGATAAATTTCATAGAAGTTCTTTCCATGGTAGTAGCAATAGAGCGTAAGAGATTTGCCAAATCCCACCTGTGAGAGAGAGGTTGGAATATCGAAAATAATCCTTCTTTCACAAGAACTCTAAGACACTTTTGAAATTTATCAAGACTGGAAAGTGAAGTTTGGGCAGCTCCAGCCCGGACACGGCAATAGTACTCCATATTTGGCCTGATCTGGCTTTTATACAAGCAGAGGATAGCATGAAAAGTGAGGTCATTACTGTGATGGTATAGAGAGCTGATTATTTTACCTGCACTCATTAGTGATGGATTGTATATAGAAATTCTACTTGAGGTTGCATGTGAGTCTTAAGTCTAATAACCTCTCAAGACACAGGGCCTCTTCAGGGGGACATCTGTTCATTGTGACTGGTGGTAGTTCAAAGTCTCATCAGCTGTGATTGAATGTAACCTGTTTGGTTTTGAAAGCATTGGATATAACCAGCTAGTTTTTCTCTAACTTGGAAGTAAGTGTTAGATCAGAAGAGAGATCAGCTGTCAATCTGTAATCATCAAGACTTTTAGAGGTGTACCCACATATTGATCATTTATTTAAGCCAGAAAGAGAGTTGAACCAAGAATTGTTCCTGGGAGACACCAGCATTGATTGTAGGGGCCTCAATGGATTTGCCATTAATAACTACCTTCTATTCAGAAGGATTTTATAATAGAGAAAACCATATGATTCCATAGCTGGTGAGCTTGTACAGTAAATCTTTGTTCAACACCTTTTCAAAGGCTATTGAGTTATTTATTACTATAGTCTATGAGGTATGTATATCATCAAGGGCCTTGCTAATTCTGTGTGTAATGGTAGTTGAAATATCTGCAGTGAATCTGGCTGATTAAAACCTGTACTGTTTATTGCACAAAATATTGTTCCTATTTAGGTGCTCAATGATCTTCTTGTTAATAATAACCTCAAAAAATACTAATTATACTCAGGAGACTAATGTTCTTGAAGACTAGACATAGGCATGGCACATTTACTAAAGAGTCTAATGGGTCAGTACTTGCCCACATTCTTGAAGACTAGACATAGGCATGGCACATTTCCACATGCTTGGAAAAAATTTCTCATTCAAGAAGTGGGTGAATAATTTTTCTAGAATCGGGGATAATTTTGATTATTGTGTAGCGAAACTCTGGATCCTGATTGGTCATGAAATTGCAAAATTCAAGATACTTCATAGAAACAGTTTTTCACAGCTAAAGAAAAAAAAATAATTCTGGAGCTACCCCAAGTGACTGGATTCAATATTTAAGGATGGTCTCTAACTGGTTATGGCAGTCAGTCAGGGTTAGTGGTTTGTTGACACAAATCTAAAAATGTAACTAACCTCAAATCACCCGGGAGATAAGGTCAGGTCACACCTTGTTCTCTTTTTCCTTATCTCTCTCAACAATTACTGCTACAAACATTTTGTAGGAAATCTTAATACCTCAACTTTATCATTGAACACAAACTCTACCCTTAACTACTTCTTCTTCTTCTTCTATGTGCCCTGTCCCTTCAGGACGTAGGCGATCATGGATCTCCACGTCTCCCTATCCCTTGTGGCTCTTAGTATGTTTGCTCCTGTTGCTCCTGGCAACCCCCGTTCCGTCATCCACCTGATCAGACTCTGCAGATATGTTATCCGCTGCCTTCCTCTGTCTCTCCTTCCTTCTATCTGACCAGTCAGTATCAGGTTCTCCAGGCTCTCCTTCCTCATTGCATGTCCCAGGAACTTCAGTTGTCTCTTCCTGATGCTCAGCATCAATTTCCTTTTTGTTGCCATTCTTTCTAACACTTCGTCGTTGCTTGTATGCTCAGTCCACGATATCCGTAGCATCCTTCTGTAGAACCACATTTCGGCCGCTTCCAGTTTTGTCCTCATTTTCGATGATATTGTCCAGCATTCATAGCCGTACTGAAGAACTGACATCACGTAGCAGTCTAGCACTCTTTTCTTCGTTTCTATTGAGATCTTCCTGTGTGTTAGTATTTTGCTCATCTTCTGGAACGCGTCCTTTGCCATGCCAATTCGCCTTCGGATCTCCGTGTCGCACTTTCCATCTCCTGTTAGCTCCTACAACTTATGCTATTCATCCTTTTAATAAATTTCTATTTTAAAATGCAAAATGTGTATTTTATTATTCCACTCTTTTACATTAATACACACATTCCAATTGACAACCAACCTTCTGATGATGATGATAATTCTACATAAACCCTCTAAGCTGTATAGAGTCTGGTTAAGTCTGAAACAAGACCAAATCAAAGGAATATGAACCAGCTCCCTTACACTTCAATTGATCCTTTTAAGGAAGACTATTGAGATGTTATCCAAACCAGATTATTTAGGGATAAGACTTTTGAAAAGTTAAGTTTTTTTTTTTTTTTAACTGAAATGAATATATTACTGAGATTGTGCTCAATGAGAAATGGGAAGTTGGAAAGTGGGTGGCTTTTGTCATTCAACATTATTGTTCAATATAGTGTTCATTATTAATATGAATTTTAACCTATCTTATTGCTGATTTATGTCACAAGACTGATTTAATTCTTCATTATTACTCTTATTTCATTAACGGTTGTACTTCATTTTAGCATTTTTTGTTATAGATATCTAGTTCAATAAATTATTTTGAGCATTCATGAAAAACCTTTTCAAAACCTTGTATAATGCTCTTCATATTTTTATTATTTAACATCATGAGGTCTCTTATAATAATTTCTTAAAGTATATGTGTTACTCTACGTGTTAAATTTCCAAAGATCCTAGCTCTGCTGGCACTTCTCCCTCTGGAGAAAAAAATTCCTCTTATTTTATGTGCAGTGAGAATTTATTGCATCCACTTAGACGCAAATATTCTTAGGAAAAGTATTAATCCATTGAAGATATAAGCAGTGCCATGCTTAGCAACATTGCATGCACCCCCCCCCCCCCGCAGACTGTGCATTAGACCCATCTATCCACAAAATGAAACTTGTGTCCCCCCCAACCGCCCCCCCGGAACATACTGAAATCACAATAAATGGTACTTTAAACAAAATAACATACTCTCAGAAACTTGCAGACTGTCAGAGTCGATAGATTTTCTTAAGCATTTTATGACATCCTGAAAGTTTTAATATGCATGTTATGTTCTTTTATATATATATATATATATATATATATATATATGTGTGTGTGTGTGTGTTGAAACTGATATCTATAATCTATTTCTCTCTCAAGTTCATTTTGTTCAGTTGCAAATAATTTTAGGCCTTCCTGAGCCCCCTTGAAAGACTTCTATAAAAGATTATATATATATATATATATATATATATAAAGAGAGAGTGAGAGAAAGAGATGGGTTGATAGATGTCTATTTCAACATAGAAGTATGATAATAATTTTCCAGTTAATCCTAATAATTATTTTGTTAATTATTTTAATTACAATAGATCTGCAGAGCCAAGGATCCTTGCGGAGGCAGGGCCTTGCAGTCTCACTCTAATTGCTGGGTCTATGGGGCGGGGGGGGGGGTCCTAAGCACAGCCCTGGATATAAAAAGATGGTTAATGTTTCATTGATTCGGCCTTGTGTCATACATAATCAAACTTCCTGCAACCTACAGTTTTTATTCATAATCATCAGAAGGTTGTCAGCAGGTTAAAACGTCCTATTTGTGCAAGACTAAAAATATACATTTCACATGTTTAAATAGAAATTTATTGATAGAAAAGGATAACATGAATTGTAGAAGTTAATGTTCAATGAGAAAGTTAAGGGTAGAGTTCATAGTAGTAACTTGTTGGAAAAAGTTTATATGTATGTATGAGCAGGAATGCTTTTGAGGTATTCACTCAGTTTTAAAGGGCTCTGTGCGGTTATCAAGTAGATGGGTGAACGATGAAGAAGGAGATGAGAGAAACAATAATAATAATAATGATTGCTTGACATTTGTCAAGGGTACCTGTTAATTGTGCTCATCTTTACTCTCTGACAAGGGTCGTCTTTTTTGTCTTTTTAGTTCATTTGGGAATTCACTCTTGGATGTCATTCTGGCCTTTCACTTGGACAACAAACATTTTGCATTGAGGTGTGAAATTTCGCAAATTTTGTGTCTTTTAAGCAAAGCTTGTAAATTTGAGAAAATTCATTTATTTTTAACAATGAGTCAGATTTAAATCTCTTCTCCCTCCAGCTATGGGTTGAATAGTAGGACAGATTGGGGTCTGCAGCCTTGGTTGGGAACGAATCTACTGAAGAAAGAAATAGCAACCTACTGTTGGAAAATTTTCTGCATAGCCATTCATAACTGGGAAAATATATGATCACTCAAGTATTACGTATGGCAGTGAAATGACTGAGTGACTTAAAAGTACATTGCACATAAAATGTATTTACTTAGTTGAAACTGTGACATTTCCCCAATTTCTAATGTATAATTCTTCTTACTCAGTCATGCATGCTATGCACTGTGCTGCCTTCATGTATGATGTAAGCTAAGAGTGTCATATTTTTTCCTCTGGAAACCAAGAAAAAAGAACTGGATTTTTATGGGACGTGAGATCTTGAATAGTGCAAAAAATGCTAGACATTCTCATCAAAGATGAAGGAATGACTTGAAGCAATCACAATTAGGTTCTACAGAAGGATACTGAGGATACTATAGACCCATTATGTGAGCAATAATAAGATTTTGAAGTGGATGGAAATGAAATGGAAACTAACAATTAATAACAGAAAAAGACAGCTGAAGTTTCTGAGACATAATGAGGAAGGAAAGCTTGGAGAATTTGATACTTACAGAACAGAGGGAAAGAGAGAGCAAAACAACATGTAATATATCATTTGATGGGTTTGAGCAAATAGATGGCAAAGGACAGTTTGGGAGGGGTAACAAGAGAAAGGGTGTAAAGAGTTACAAGGGATAGGAAGATGTGGAAGGCCATGACTGCCTATGGCCTTGAAGGGACGCGGTGCATAGAAGAAGAAACATTATTAATCTAATTTGTAGGCATCCACAAATGATTTTTGATAGCCTTTCTTGTTAGGAATATATACCATTGTGCAAATTAATTGAAACAGCAGCATCAGTTTCCTTTCTTTCACCATATTCAGTGGAGTGACAGGGTGTAATAGATTTCTATTTTTTTCCCTCAGATTAGATCATTTGCAATGGTGTGCAGTGATATGATTCTATTTTTAGAGTGTATAATGAAATTTGTTTGGTACTGAAGAAAATTGCGCCATCTGTGATTGCATCAGATTTTTATTATACCAAGACACTATTGTCTCAACTGTTGATTAGTTGACTTATGGCCATTGTCTGTGATGGATGTTACTCCAAGAACGTGTAAAAAATTGTAACAATGCCCAAACCCACTGCCAAGCCTTAAAGTGTTATTGCAGATATTGTTGGTGTCTGCTTTTTGATTATCGGTTGTATCATCAAGGCAAAGAAAAAAACTGGATCTATCAGTCCAAAACGTAAAAGAAAATACAGTTGGAAGAGAAAAACAATGCCAAATGATGAAGCATACATGATCGGGGAAAGTGTTATGGCAATTTACTCAAGCATGCATGAACTCTTCCCACTATAAATAAGCAGCAGTTTCTGGTTTGTGGCAGAAGTCTATTCCAGCATATAGCTCTGACAGCCGAACCAAACAGTCATGCTTCTCATTTTGTATATTTTTTGTATTACTGTTTTTGTTTATATATTTGTTTAACTCTATGCCTTCTTTGTGTCTTTATTTCTGGTTTCCTAACAAGGCCACAACAAAAAGTGTGAAAGATCCTAGGAAGATATTATTCATTTTGTTTTAATTAGTTTACACAATGGTGTATCTCTGTTCATATCTATTGTTGTGGAGTAGTTTTCATGCTATGTCAGTTGCTAATCGACTTAACATACCCTAAATGTTAGGAACTTGGTAATCTTCCACTGTAAGCTGACTTCTTAGTATTCAGCTAACTGCCGACTAATATCAACTGCCTTAGTCCGACTATGTCCAAACTGGAACTAACTAGTAGTTCTACTGAACTCTGAAGAACTTTCGAGAACTTCTAAGAACTCCTAAGAACTTCCTGTTAACTTTTATTAATATAGGAGGGAGAGTCCATTATCTGAGGAATAGGCGTGTTTTACCATAACATCTATTTATCTATCTCGGTCCAAAACTTGGAGAACATATCTGTCCTCATCTCTATTGTTTTTATTTTTGTCTTCATTCCATGTTGATCAACAGAGAAAAGATGCACCTCACTGATAACCAAAAATTTATGATTTCTTTCTTTTAATCATTTTACTCAAAGTGAGGTAATAAAGCCACTAAGATACTAGGGATTACTGAGTGTGTGAGGATATAAGAGAAAATTTTGTTATCAATCGCCAAAACATTATGATAACAATAGAAATATGGTTATGATAGTCTGCATATAAATAATGTAAATAATGATAAGTCCTCATTTGGGAAATTCAAATAGAAATTGGTCATTATCATTATTCACTTACTGAGCGTTCATGCTAATAGTAACTGTCTCCAATGTTCCAGCACCCTCCTCAGTATTCAAACTGTTTTCAACAATGCCATCCTCTGGATTATTTCAAATTTCCCCCTATTTTTCAGTTCCTGTTGTTTTTTTTTTACTCATGCTGTTCTGAATATTCCAGCACTCTGAGAACAACTGGCATTACTGTCACCTGCCTATTCAATAATATCCTCAGTTTGGTGGTAAGGTAGTTAGTTATTTCCACTTCTGTTCAGATGTACTATGTGATCAAAAGAAACAGAACATTTTATTTTTTGTGACTATTTTTATTACATTATTTTTTTACTTCTGTTTCTTGAATGTAAAGCTGAATCATAGTATTTTTTAAGGATTTTGAATTTTTACATTGGTATTTTTTTTATATATCTTGCAATTATTTCGCTGCAATAATCATAGACAAGAAAATTTATTTTTGGTAATCCTTCTTCACCACTCCATCATTTGTTCTATGGAGTTCTTGCCAAACTGCATCAGAACTTCTCCAAAACAGATGGCAGGGGTCAAGAAATGGTAGACTGGTTTAGACTCAATAGGTTATATATATATATATATATATATATATATATATATATATATTAATAGGTAACATTGTTCCTGGAGGCTATTCTAACCTAATGATATTTCAGATAAATTTTCCATGGGTGATGCTTATGGACAGACAGACAGACAGACTGGCAAGCAGCACAAAGTCATGAAGTGATAAATTACATACCTACTAAAATATCTGTGAAAGTTTGTGTCCTTACTGGCTTGTAGGTGTTCCAACATACACAAATACATATATAATCAAATTAAATAAATAAATAAATAAATATATATATATATATACACACACACACACATCTATCAGAAAGATTGCAATCAGGGTCATACTGCAAACTCCACGATCTTTTTGTGAGCTGCAAAATGTATGTTTGACCGGGAATATAGTTTTGAAGTCAGTTGTTTTTTGTTCCTCTAATGGTTGCCAACGATAGTTGAAGAATCCAGTTTTACATAATATTTAACCAATAGCTTGGGTGAGAAGACATGGAATCATATCTTTTTCAAGGATATTTGTGTGAAAGTGATTGCAATAAAACTTGACTAGAATTGGGACTCAGCTCACTGATTTTTTTTGTTTAAATATATATGTGTGTGTGTGTGTGAGAGAGAGAAAAGTTTTTAAAAAATATTATATTCTGACTGGAAGTTTTGCAGATATACAACAAAATCTTTTACCTGACCCTCATGAGTGATGTATCTGCAAAACTTAAAATTCACAGATAATTTTTTTTAACTATTATTTATTTAGTAACTATCGTTTAACTTTTTTTTTTACTATTTTTAATTTACTGGACTATGTTTTGTTAGTCATTAATTACCCGTATTATATATATATATATATATATATATATATACATACACACACAAATGTTTAATGTATCTGAGTTTTAACAGAATTTCATATATATATATATATATATGAGCCGACTTGCCCTGACAATATGTTAGGTGAAACCTAGGTAGGTTCGTTGGCTCTAGGTTAGATTTATTCTTATTTGTTTGCTCTACTATTGTATTGAGCGCTTTCGTGTTAAGGTTCTCATCTCGGGTTTTTTTCTTTTCCGAGTACTTTGACGTATGTTCAAGTACTTCGTTTGTTTCTTTTTTCAATCCATTTTTTCTCCTCTGCATTTATACTAGGTGGGTCTTTTCAAGACGGGTTTAAAAATAAAGTAATTATTAATATTATTATTATTATTTTATATATATATATATATATATATATGTGTGTGTGTGTGTGTGTGTGTGTGTGTTTGTGTACTAATCAAATCTAATTTCAATTGTGTTGTTATACATTCAGCACAGTTTTATTAACACCAGCACTCACTGTGCGCACACACATATACACACACACATATACACACACACATATACAGACACACATATACACACACATATACAGACACACATACACACACATATACAGACACACATATACACACACACATATATTATTATTTCACCTTAAGTAAAGCAACAAATTCTCCAAAATGCAGAGGGTTAAAAAGAAAAAGAAAACATCATTAAGTGAGAACAAGAAAAGAATTGGAGTTAAAAAAACAAAAGATAACAATTGGCATTGCATTTTTAATACTTTCACGGCTTCTGCTCCCAATGAACTTAGATCACTAGTGCCCCCTAAATACGAATTTGAACGAGATACTAGATTAGCAACTAGATCCCACCCTTTTACAGTGAAACCGATAAAATGCAGCCGTAACTTCTACTCCAACAGTTTCTTTCCTCGCACTTCCCGACTGTGGAATTCTCTTCCAAACGATTGCTTCCCCGATGGCTACAATCTCCAGGAGTTTAAATGTAAGGTCAATAGACACCTCCTAACACACTAACCTGCTCCCATTCTATCAAACACTCTTCCCATCTGCCCAACCCTCATCCTCGCTATCCTTACTCATCTGTCACCTTCCTCCTGACATTCCCTATGTCTAACCACTCCTTCTCTTTACCTTCCCCTATGTAGCCCCATGCGCAATAGTGGCAGTGGAATGCCTTGCTTGGAGAGAGATGATAAAAAAAAAAAAAAATTTAAATCTTGGAAAGCAAGAAGGCAGGAAAGAATTTCTTAAGCAAGAAGTGCAAGAAAAGAAAGTGTTAGCATAGAACTCAGTTACGTGCAGCCATTTTAACTGTAAGACGAGAACTTTCTGCCAATTTATTATTTAGTCAGTTAAGTGTCATACATGGTAAACGTTTGGGCGATCATGTCTCGAAAGAGACATGACTGACTGGGCAGAAGATTGTCCCGCAGTAGGTTGCCATTGCTTTCTGTGGTAGATTGGTTGCTGACCAAGGCTATAGAACCCAATCTGTCCTGTTATTTAATCCATAACTGGAAGGAAGAGACAGATTAATACCTTTCCCAAGGGGATTTGCGCATAAGTGAATGCAATGAATTCAACTGGAATTTGAACTCGGCTCCCCGATTTCTTGTTCCAAGCCAATATCCAATGTACTACAACGCACATTCGCACAATTTATTACTGTGCTTAAATTCATAGTCTCCTTTCCACTGAGGAAAGTTCATCAGGACAACTACTGTAAAAGTATTTATGGAAAAGGCACATGAAAGCTACATTATGGCCGTGGGTAAATGACTGAAGCACTGATGACAACTCAGGACCGAAAACATAATGGGTGTGTGTTTAAGCAATAACATAATAGGTGTGTGTTATGTATGTGTTTCTAAATCCCCAAACGAGTCTGCTACACAGAAATGGGAAGTTTGCTTGACTCTAAATAGTAGTGATTAAAAATGTCACATGTTTCTACAAAGAATATAATGCAAAAACCTCTGAAATTATGATAGACTCTGCAGCTGAAGATACCTTAAAGTATCTTCAACTTCAGACTAGGATATGTAGGTTATATCTCTACACATATCATATATGTGTAACAGCAGCGATATCTGGCTCAAACAATTTTAACACAAAGAAATATTCTTTTTACTATATCATTTATGTAATACTATAAGAGAAAAAAAAGGTTATTTGCATGACTTATACATGAAAAAATAGTCGGGTAAATGTTTGTTTTAGGTACCGACGGCTTTCCCCCTTCAAATTTATTTAAAATAGCATTATTTCTGTGCAAATGTATATGCTGAACTCAAATCAAGAATTAGTTAGTGAAGAAATTTACCTTTTTTGCTTTGAAAGTCCATAAAAAAAAAACTATATCTTGCATTTTTTCTCTCCCGTAACTCACGAAGTCATGAAATTAACTGCAGAATGACATTCTACGTAGGCAGAATTTTTTGTCGAATTTTAGCTGATTTTCTTCCTTTACTGAAACTTTCGGCAATGTACTTCATGACCTGAGAGTATCAAGTGTAGAGATACAATAGCGCATTACTTTAATTTCTGGAAGTACATCGCCGAAAGTATCAGTAAATGAAGAAAAATAGACAAAAAATTTGCCAAAATTCGTTCAAATGCACAGTACGTCATTCTGCAGTTAATTTCATGACTTTGCGAGAGTTACGGGAGAGAAAAAGTGCAAGATATAGTTCGTTTTTTTATGGGCATTTAGATAAAAAAGCTAAGTTTCTTCAATCACTAAAACTTGATTTGAGTTCAACATATACATTTGCACAGAGATAATGCTATTTTGGATAAATTTGAAAGGGAAAAGCGATGGGACTTATCATGAAAATTTACCAATAGTTGTTACTGAAAAAAATTCTGATGTACAAAGTAATACAAAAGATGTTTGGTAGTATTTCTGAATGCACAGTAGACCCGCATCTTTAGTCAAGATTTTGGTTAATTTTTTAAATAACTTTTAATCATGAAACTAAAAACTTTCAAATTCTTACAATAAGGAGACTAGTTTCTATCAATTGTCAGTTTGTTGATTGCCTAGTTTTTTCTTTCTTGTAATCACTTCACCCCAAGCAAAGCAAGACTGCTTCTGAGGCACAGAGAATTCCAATGACAGGAGACAGATGAGAGAAAAGAAAACAATATACATGATGTTGTAGAAAAGATAAGAGAGAGGTGGGATTCACAAAGATAGAAGATAGCAATTGACATTGCATTTGAAGTTTTGGAGATTATAGCTATCAGGGAAGCAAGCATGAGGAAGGGAGTTCCACAGGTGAGAAGTGCAAGAAAAGATGGAGAAGAAGTGGGGGTTATATTAACCTTGGGTGGGGCCTAGTTGCTAATCTAGTTTCAGAAGTAAATTGATGAGGATGTGGAACCTAGGAATAAAGCTTGTCAGAGCAGAAGCTTTGAAAATACTTGTAGAAAAGAGAGGGCAGCTCCGTTCTGGCAGGGCTTACGACCATATCACATTGAATACACCAGTTCTTGCTTGATCACCGAAGTTAAGCAATGTTGAGCCTGATCAGTACTTAGATGGGTGGCTGCTTGGGAATACCAGGTGCTGTAAGCATTCAGTGATGGATGTGCATTGTGGTGCAGTGGATATCGGCTTGGAAAGAGAAATTGGTGAGCCGAGTTCAAATTTCAGTTGAATACCCTGCATTCACTTAAGCACAGGTACCTTTGGGTACCCTTCCCTCCAGTTATGGGTTAAATAACAGGGTAGAACTTGGGGACCCTGCCCTTAAAAAAAACAAATCCCAATGAATCTTGATACTCAAAAAGAAAAATGTATTACTAGACACAAAACTTATATAAAAAAAAAACAATAAATTGTTGAAAGAAAAAGGTATTACCAGCAATAAATAAATAAAATTTAGTGGGCAATAAATGACCCGCCGAGGTTGATATGCCATAAAACAAAAATAATCAACCAACCATTCTGTCAGTGAAAAAGTGGCTGAAGGTGAGCAGCCAAATCAGGACTAATTACATTGAAGATCCTTCTTTGGATTTTGTCAAGAACCCTGAGATAAGCAGCAGGTTCATTTGACAAGATATAGTAACAGTATTCAATGCATGGAGAAATGGTAGATTTATAAATGTGCCATATGAATTCTGATGAGAAAAAAATCCTGACTCAGCATTGTGACCCAACCTTCTTAGTAGTAGATATATGTATTGATACAATATATTCATTTCATCTTTGATTGGCCAAGAGAGTGAGGCCGAGGATGTGCAGTGTACTGCTTTATTTGAGACAAGTGTCAACCATATTAATGGCAAGTAAGAAAGTTTCTCTGTGGTGGTTAAAGGAGAGTAGCTTTGTTTTGAAAGCATTAAAATTTACAATTTATTTAATTTAAACAACCTGTTTAAAATTTTAAAAGAAACTTTGGCAAAGGTCAAACTAACGGTCAGGTCACACATATTTAGATAAACCACATATTAAAGCAGACTGATATCATCAGACCAGAAAAATGTGCCAACTATCAATCACACACACACACACATATATATATATATATATTATAAACACACACACACACATACATGCTCTAACATACTTATATACACACAAGCACTCACTACAATTAATGACAGCAGCAGCATCCAGGAATGATCATTCATTGAAAGGCACAGACTCACTCGAACGCAAGCTCTTCTGCCATTCTGAAGATGAGATTTTGATCTTGAAATATTAATGTATAATCAACACCTTTACCAGCCTTTATTTTACTAAACGCATGGTGACAGCCTTCAAGACCTAACCATACATTTAAAAGAAACCTTTTCATTTGTCTCACTAATTAAAAAGTCATGTCCTACAAGTTCCACATGATGGCTATCAAAAAAAATGATCAATAACTTAGTTCTCTTGATTATCAATTACCAGTTTGTCTATAGGTCAGTTTTTCCAAGATGTTCTTTTGAGAAATCACCAATGCAAGACTATATTGGAAGACATTAGTTTCATATTCATTGCATCCTCCCTTAGCTGCATATTTTCTTAACAGATTTAATATAACAAAGAACACAGTGTTTTATAATGACAATATTATTCATGGGCATTGTTCATTATAACTTTGAATCTGGTCATAATTTTACTGTGCTACAAGCAATACGTATATTTTCTTTCTATTAAAAACCTTTCTTTAAATGTATTCAAATATATACAATTTAAATAATCTGCGACCAAAGAGAATTTTGCTAAATGCTTGATTTGTATTCTGGATATTTTTCTCTTGAGGAATAAAGTTGATTAAGATGCTTGCCTGTGTTGGAAAATAATACATACATGAAGCTTGTAAATAATGTTGTTGAATTATTATTTTGTATAGACAGATATATTATAAGTATTTTATATACTCAGACTAAAATCTCTCAGTGTTTAAAGAAAGATAATATTCATGAAAACATATCTAATAATTTTGTATTGATATTTCCAAGTCATCAGAGTTAAGCTTACATATCAACACTATTGTATTTTTTCAGCAACCTCCCTTAACCTCCATTATGTTTCACAATGTTTAGTCTGACATTTTTGTTGATGGAAAGCATTAGAATCATTAATATATTCATTGATTATCACAGGTTTTTAATCGATGCATCATCATTAATTTACAATAAGAATTAATATACAGTATGCGATTGGTAAATTGTCGCCAAAAATATAAAAATATTTTTAATTTCATGCATGCGTGTTGTTTGTTTTTTTGATTTTATTAACTGCACAGTATAGTAGAGTCAGTTGGGCATCATCTGTGAGAAAAAGAAAACCATGACACAATTCACTCTACCAAAAATTTGAAAGCAACATGCTGTATTGTTTTGCCTTTGTGCTGGAAGCTCCAACACAAATATTTCAGAATGTTTGGGTGTCAATCTGAAAACAGAGCAGAGGATTCTAAAAGAGTTGGAGGATATATCCAATCAATATCATGATATCTGGAGTGATCCCTAGTTATGCCTTCATCCCTCTTCTCACAGGGACTTAGACTCAACACAGAGATCTACATCAAGTGCATTGAGGAGGTAGCGTTGCCCTGGGTCAAGAGGATAGCTGTATGAATACCTTATGTCTGGCAAGAGGATTCTGCACCATACCACAGAAGCAGGAGAACCCAGTCATGGCTGTCAGACAGTTTCTTCAATGAACATCACCCCTTACGTATGGCCACCTAACTCCTCAGACTGACACCCGCTTGATTATTATGTGTATAGTACAGTTAAGCAAGTGACCAACATAACTCCTTGAAGCCCTAAAGATGAAGTAAAAGCAAGAATTATGATTAACATTCACCAACTTAAACAAAGAGACCATCCAGAAGAGATGCAGGAGAGCATTTCAAGATATTTTTGTATAATTTTGGTAAATTTATCTGTTAAAATGACATGTCAATGTTATTTTCATTTTTGTGTAATTCTGACTACATTTTATGAATCACACCCTGTATAATTAGTCAAAGAAAAAAAAGGTAAAATAAATTAATCTAATACCACTTATTAACAAGTGTTCTTCACATTTGGTTCCTGATGAAGACATTGTTTGTGAATAAACAGATAATATATAGCTGGAGTCTGGTTGATGCCAGCATTTTTTGACAGATTGTTTTTGTGACATGGAAAAGTTGCATTGCACCTCATTGAGAAAAGAAGGTACTTGAACTCAAAGGTTAAGTCTGTTAAATATTTTTTAATCATGTCACCGCAAGCAAGGCAGTAAAACCACTAAGATGTAAGGGATTACTGAATGTAAAATAATATGAGAAAAAGAAAAAGTTAAGGCAAGAGAAGAACAAAAGAACTGGAATTAAATCAATAAGTGTGAGAGAAAAACTGTTAGTATAGATCTTAGTTACATCTATTCATTTCGACTGCAAAATACTGAGACCTTGCTACCAATCTTGTAGTAAACATAAATTCACTGAGTCTAGATACCAATAAGAAAATCCTATCAGAATAATTACCATAAAAAAAATTATAGAAAAGGTATAGGGAAGCTATGTTATGGCAGTGGGAAAGTGACTGCATCTGAGATGCCAGGTCAAGACCAATAACGTTGCAGATTCTTCTTTGTATTTATCAAGAATCTCTCTCTCTCTCTATATATATATATACAGCAGAAGCACCAAACAAAATATGATCTATTCAATACATGAATGAATAGTTGATTAATAGTGATCCTGGGAATAAACATTCCTTTTTAATTTCTTACCCCATGGAAGATGTTTACCTCAATTATATGTTTGAGAAGCTTCTCCTCATTTAGGTGAGTTTCATTGAACAGCCTTGAATGGTTGGGATTTTTGAGAAGTGTAATTACATTGAACACAAGGCCACTGATTTAGAGCATTTTCTTTTTACATTTAAAATAGTTAAAAAAGTCGAGTTCATTCCTGAAGATTTTAGAAATTTTGTCTTAAACCATTACTTGGAGTTGCACTTGTTACAAAAACAACTAAAATTACCTTGTCCTTTAAGTTCTTTGATTTCTCCAGAAATGGACTTCTGCTTGACCTCAGACTATGGAGGTCATCAGTATCTATCCTGTCATCTTTTACTGACCAAATTAACCCCAAATACCAGTTTACCTCCAAAGATTTAATTGTTTGGCTGGAATACAGATGATAAAGGCCACAATCGAATTCTACATCTAATGACCTTTTGTGATCTCAAAAGTCAAATTTGACCTTATTCCACCAATTGTTTGTGAGGTCAAGAAACATTTTTCTATTTTATTGCTAACTCTCAGTATCATTCTGTTTTGCTAGAAATGGATTCATTTTATTAGAAATAGCCTGTTGTACCATTTGATGACCTGGTAACATCAAATGTCCTCCAAGGTCAACCTTATATCACCAATGTCACAACTGTCTTTTGCATTTTCATTGATTGACTGCACCTATTTTTTGAATGTGTTCATAGCTTTTTTAAGAAGAAACTGGAGTTTACAATATTATAAATCTTTAAAAATAGTTTTAATTTATTAGTTTTTTCTTTATAGCAAGCAGACAATGCCCAAGATTGGTTGTAAGCATTATTTATAATATTGAAGAATATAAAAAAAAATGCAGAACAGCGTAATTTTTTAAAATAATTTTGCTCCAAGCAAATCAAAATTGCCACTAAGATAAGAAGATTTTAATGAGGAGAATGAACAATAAATGAACAGGATTTGAGGAAACAGAAGATGGTGATTTTAATGTTGATTCTAGAAGACAGAGAAGAAAAAAACCAGAAGAGAGTTTCACAGGGAAGATACAATTTATGATTCAGTCAGTCAGTTAAGTGCCATACATGATACATGCTTTGGGCGATCATGTCTCAAAAGAGACATGTTTGACTGGGCAGAAGATTATCCCATAGTAGTTTATCATTGCTTTTTGCAGTAGATTTGTTGCCAGCCAAGACTATAGAACCCAGTCTGTCCTGTTATTTAACCCATAACTGGAGGAAAGAGACAGATTAATACCTTTCCCAAGGTTATTTGTGCAGAAGTGAATGCAAGGAATTCAGCTGGAATTTAAACTCGGCTCCCCGGTTTGTTTCGAGCTGATATCCACTGCACCACAATGCATATCCCAATTTATGATTACGTCACACTATTTCTACAGTAAAAGGATGAGACCTAATAGTCACTCTCATACTACACTTAAATTCATGACGAAGGTACAAAGAGAAGCTCATTAGAAGAACCACCACCATAAAAATATCTATAGAAATGACACAAGAAAGTCAATTCAAATTACTGAAGCCAAGATGCCAGGTCAAGACTGATAACATTACTGACCTTTTGGATTTTGTTGACAATCTCAAGATATATAGCTGGAGCACAAATTAGATATGGCAGCAATACTCGATGCACAGATGAATGGTAGATTTATAAATGCCCAAGATGGATTCTGCCGAGAAAGATATTCTGACATGACAATGTGAACCGGTCTTCTTTAGCTGCAGACCTAGCAATAGATTCAATATAATCACCGTTCTTCATATTAAGTAGATTCAATATAATCACCGTTCTTCATATTAAGTAGATTCAATATAATCACCGTTCTTCATATTAAGTAGATTCAATATAATCACCGTTCTTCATATTAAGTAGATTCAATATAATCACCGTTCTTCATATTAAGTAGATTCAATATAATCACCGTTCTTCATATTAAGTAGATTCAATATAATCACCGTTCTTCATATTAAGTAGATTCAATATAATCACCATTCTTCATATTAAGTAGATTCAATATAATCACCGTTCTTCATATTAAGTAGATTCAATATAATCACCGTTCTTCATATTAAGTAGATTCAATATAATCACCGTTCTTCATATTAAGTAGATTCAATATAATCACCGTTCTTCATATTAAGTAGATTCAATATAATCACCGTTCTTCATATTAAGTAGATTCAATATAATCACCGTTCTTCATATTAAGTAGATTCAATATAATCACCGTTCTTCATATTAAGTAGATTCAATATAATCACCGTTCTTCATATTAAGTAGATTCAATATAATCACCGTTCTTCATATTAAGTAGATTCAATATATATATAAAGTCCCTCAGAGAAGGAAAAGCATTAGCTAAGTTTTCCTTTTGCTTTTTTTTTATTCCTAATAATATTACCTACCTTACTTAATATTACCTCATAATAAATAATTAAACATTTAATTTTATTTATTATTATTTGAATTTTATTCCAACAGTTTTTTATTAGGAAAGTATTGGGCATAAACAAGATGCTAGAAAATTTTTGGTCAAGTTAAACATACACTACTACTTTTAAAAAAAGTTTGTATTTCATACTATTTTTAATATCTATTGCCAAGTGGCTAATTCTAAATGAAATAAAATGGTTCTTTTGTTATTATTACTTTGCAAAATTTTACAAGGCAGCAAGGAAGCCTTTGCTTTGGCCAGCCAATAAAAAAGAAGAGACTAGCATGGGGAAGAGAGCACAAAAACTGGACACCAGAACAGTTCATTTGATGCACATGTTATTGTGCAGTATTAACAAGAGAACCATTTTATTTTCATTTAGAATTATCCACTAAATACTGATAATATTATGAAATACATAATTTTTTTTTAAAAACTGGTTTAGCCTAATAATTATAGCCGGTAGTGTATGTACTTGCAAAAAAAGGTCTATTAAAAAGAATTTTTTTTTGTGACACAGCTAATATTGTGTATTCTCTCAGAAATTTTTTTTTCTATTTGTAGAATTTTTATAAAAAAACAAATACTGGAAACTGGGTTTATGCATGCTTTTTTTTTTAAAGAATTGACAAAAAATATTAAATTCTTATATTTTAATGGTGTATATTTCCTCATCTCATAAATGAAATACTAAATTATAAAATGTAGTACGGACCCATTATCATAACCAAAATATCAAAAACCATCTGACAATGAATATAAAAAGTTCCAAAACTAACCACTTCAGGAGGATGTGGCATAACATGTGTTACTTTCATTTAATGACCATTCAATCTTAAGTTTTGGGAGTGATGCAATAATTTAACAGGAATGAACATTAACTGATATTACAGGAAAATATCTCAATAATCAACGGATATCCCATATCAACCACTCAATGCACAACTGATGATAACCAGAAGGTACTTAGTTGAAATGTTGTGTTCATAATGACATCTACAGAGATGAGAACAATAGTTCAAAATAATATAAAGAAATTTAATTGTGTTTAACATTTTTGTTGTCACTTCTTTGGAAAACTAGTATAAATCCAGATGCTTGCAATATATTTTAGTGAATTCATGTAGTGAGAGCAAATGAAATAATTGTATGGAAAACACATTTTTTTCAAAATTTATAATTAAAGTTATTTGTAGTTTTCTTAAATTTTATTGTTTTCTTGTTCACATTTATTTTTATAAAGTTATGAATAAAGAAAATTGTTATTTCTTTGTGACAGGATAAATAATAAATATTTCATAGGAGTCTGTTCATATATTTTTATAAACTTGTAAACGTAAATTTATTCTTGTAAATAAACTATTTAATAAATATTTCATTAATTTTTTATCAGGAAAAAAGATATCATAAATCCGAAAATAACTGAGTTTTTATACAGGCATCGCAGTGTCAAGATAAAAATTGTTCTATTTTTGTCAGACCATATTTTTGCAGTATCTTATGTTAAATTTTGCCAAGTTTTTCATATTTTACAAGTAAAATACAATTGCCTAAATTATTTATTATTCATCAGTTCCTTCATAATTGACAGGTCTCTGTTGTTAATGGCCAGTCTTTCAGGAATTTAGTAATCAATGCCAGTATCTTCCTGAGGTCACTTCTCTAACCAACCTTTTTACTTAGCATAAATGATCTGCCTAAGAATAAACCCTGAATATTTTTTAATATTTATGCTGATGATAGAATAGTGTATAGGCGCAGATGACCAGGATAGGTCCCAAAGGTAGTTGTTAATGGTCAGTCCTTCAGTGACATAGCATTCAATGCAGACATCCTCCAGGGGTTGCTTCTCTGACCAACCCTATTTTTTCTTTGCATAAATGATCTGCCTACGAGTATATTCTTATAGTTTGTGAATATCTGTTCTGATGATACAAAGATGTATGGGTGCACCTCCAAAACTCTGAATAACTAGAGCTTGGCTGCTGATCTATCTTTTGATCTAGATCTCGCTGCTCAGTCGGGAAAAAAACTGGCAGGTTTTAATATCTTGAACCCTAACTAGCTAGATTCCTGAACTGTCCCCAAGCATGATGAATTGATGTTCTCTCAGGGTGGCTTTATGCCTTAAGCACCTATTGAGCTTCAAACTCAATTCAAACCACATGTGGAGCCTATAATACGATTCATCACTGAAGATGCTGGAAAAATGTTTAGTTTCCTGGATCACTCCAGTAAGCATGTTACTCCTTGTGCTATTCTCTACTTTTACACAAGCCATTCGGTCAGTTAAGTACCATACGTGATACAGTCTTTGAATGATCATGTCTCGAAAGAGACATGACTGACTGAGCAGAAGATTATCTTGCAGTAGGTTACCATTACTTTCTGTGGGAGACTAGTTACCAGCCAAAGCCAAAAAACCCAATCTGTCCTATTATTTAACCCATAACTGGACGGAAGAAATAGATAAATACCTTTCCCAAGGGTATTTGTGTGAATGTGAGAAATTCAACTGGAGTTTGAAATTGGCTTCCCAATTTGTCATTCTGAGTAGATATCCACTGCACCACAGGCTGAAAATGGATTACTGCTGCCATATATAGGGTGTTCCATTGAGACAGATCAAAGTTAGCAGTAATTAAAACAGTGTCATTATTGAAATTTTATTGATTTCACTGTTAGATCATGTTATTTGAGTCATGGCCTAAACTGAATGCTATGAATGTCAAAGATTTGTGGTTCCAACAGGACAGTGCTACATGCTATACACCCAATGTAATAATGGCTTTATTAAATGAGAAGTTCCTAGGTTGCATCATCGCTCAAAAGCACTGATGTCAATTGGCCACCACAATCATGCAACTTGATGCCTTTAAATTTCTTCCTTTGAGGTCATCTGAAAAGTAAGATCAATGTCAACAAGACAACAATAATTCAACATCTGAAGGATGAGATAAAAATGCATTTTGTTCGAATCAAGGGGCAACTATGCAGAGATATCATATGAGCAGGTGTTGCTGAGGCCTCACTTTCCAGTCATGATAGAGTCTAAAAGCATTTCTGTCCTTGTGGGTGACAAATTATTTTCACTGCTCTATCACGATTTTCATGGAAAGTACTCAAATGAACTAACCTCATTAGTTCCACCAGTTTTAATCTTCACAGCTGGGACATGACATGCTATGTACATTGTAATAAAGTAGCCTCACTTCCTTTGTATTCCTTCAGTATGTTCCACTCAAGCAATTTCTTCCTTCAAATTTCTGCTCTGTGGAACTGATTCTTCAAGAAGTGTTTTCTCAATCACTACAATCTTGACCTGGTTAAGCATTTTCTTTACATATCCATACAAACTGTGCCTTTCACTCTGAAAGCATTTACTCTAAGTGGCTCCTAGGTTTTTACAGGGTGAATATCTCTATTTAAATTTTAAAAAATTTAAATTTTCATTATTTGGTTTGTTGAATATTCAAGAAGTATTGAAAGCAAATATAAGTCAGTATAAAATCAATTTTTATATTATATTTTTTAGGTGGCTTTATCATCTTCCATGGGATGAAATGATTAAAGAATATATAAGTTAAAAGCAGTTTCAAAATCACGTTAATACTGTCACCATTTTTTGATTGCAGAGGCAAAATTATGAAAGTAATTTTTGGACCAAGCCAAATTTCATTTTAATTCACCTCCAGGAGTTTAAATGTAGGGTCAATAGACACCTCCTAACACACTAACTCACACCCATTCTCTCCAACTCTCTCCCTATGTACATCCTAACTCATCTATCACCCTCCTTCTGACATTTCCTATACCCAATCGCTCTATGTTACCCACTGTGCTATAGTGGCAGTGGAATGCCTTGCTTGGGGTGACATGATTAAAAAAAAATAATATTCTTATCATTCAGTTACCAAAGTATCTTCTCTGAGTTAGTCTTTATGCTAGCTTTCAACTAAAGTTTGCATTCTACCATAAAAGAATGACTGCAGTTTTTATTTGTTGAATTTCTTGTAGAAAATTTTGGCATCTTGAAATTGATAGAGATTTTACAAGACAAGAAGTGTTGTATGGAGTAAAAATAAAAATAAATAAAAAAACAGACAGGGGGATAGGTCTGAAGGATAGGTAAGAACTTTCAGTCAAAACTTATGAAAAATCTTTAACTTAACCATATTTATACATAGCATGTACGTTTCCCAGCAGCAAAATCGATGGTGGAATTCTTCATCGAGTATCTCTTCCAACGTATCTTTCAGATGAGCCAATTGATCAGTGTAGTATTTTGCAGTATCACTGTGTTCAACTTTCAGAAATTTAAAATTCAAGTGTTACTTTGAATCTCAGCAAATATAGTTTTTGCAGTAGATTCTACTTAGGTGGGGATATTGAAGGATTTTTTTTTTTAATCATATCACCCCGAGCAAGGCGGTAAAGCAACTGATGTGCAGGGAGCTACATAAGAGTAAAAAGATTAATTAGAAGAGAATGAAGAGGAAGATGAACCAGTTAGAAAGGAGCAAGAGAAGGATGGGAATACAGGTGTGATGACAGTTGCAAAGGTAGAGAGAAAGGAAAAGATATACAGGGTGGTGTAGAAAGAACAAGAGTCAAGTGGTTAATAGCTGAGTATTGACATTGCATTTAAATTCCTGGAGGTTGTAGCCATCAGGAAAGCAAGAATATGGAAGAGAGTTCCACAGAAAGGAAGTGTAAGAAAAGAAGCTGATGGAGTAGAATTGTCATCTGCATTTGGTTGATCTAACTGTGAATGGGTGAGACCCAGTTGCCAGTCTGGTTGCATGAGTAAACACCTGTTGCAGAGGCACCAGTGACTTAAGTTTGTTGGAGCAGAAGCCACGAAATTATTCATAGATTCATGATGAGAATATAGAATGCTACAGCAAAATAGATGTTCTGTATTTTGTCATAGCATTCTATATTCTCATCATGAATCCATTTTTCACTCTTGTCACTATCTAGCCTAAAAATAACTTTTACTGCATCTGCTAAGAATAGAAAAAAATATTGATTCCTGTTCATTTCCTGAATTTCATGTGAAATCCATTTTCCTAGAATTTTCCCCCAGGTTGTAAGTGACATACAAGCGGGTATTGGGAAAATACTGGACTGAACATACTTCGATTGTACCATTCAACAGATAACACATATAAAAATAATACTCATTCACCCTTTGCCTTGAGTCAGTCTATCAGTAGGTTTGATTTATCTACTAGTGCTTTATTATTATGTCAGATTTTGAGATGTTTTGTTAGAATCTTTCTTTGGGAAATTAAAACTATTTCCAATACAATTACACCCCCACATACATACGATATTAACATGCATTCGTACTTCATTTTTTACCCAATAACAGTAAGTCGGTTAAGTGCCATATGTGATACATGCTTGGGCGATCATGTCTCAAATGAGTCATGACTGACTGGACAGAAGATTATCCTGCAATAGGTTGCCATTGCTTTCTACAATAGACTGGTTGCCAGCCAAGGCAATAGAACCCAATCTGTTTTATTATTTAACCCATAACTGGAGGGAAGAGACAGATGAATACCTTTCCCAAGGGGATTTTCACATAAGTGAATGCAAGGAATTCAACTAGAATTCAAACTTGGCTCCCTATTTTCTCATTCCAAGTCGATATCCATTGCACCACAATGCATATCCACCCAATAACAGACAATATATTTAAACATACCAAAAAACTTCACAATGCAACATACACAATTTAAATAAAAGCATTTATTGTTTATAAATTAACTTCAACATGTGAAATATTTGACCAGTCAGAGCAATCTAAATCCTTATTTTTTCAATCCAACTTTTATGGAAAATTTCTTATAAAAATCCACAGATTTTGACTTTGACCAGCAGAAATCTGTCACCATGCCATTGAAACAAACAAGACAGGGCTACATAGCATTTTCCACCTTTCAGCATGCGCTGAAAGTTCGCACCTTCAAATGAATCATCTGAAACAGCGCAGATGATCAGTGAATCATCAAAGTCTTTTCTAAATCACACATTTTTCTGAGAACCAATTATGCAAAGACTTTAATGCAACTTCATCTTCTTCTATGTGCCTTGTCCTTTCAGGAGGTAGGCGATCATGGCCTTTCACATCTCCCTATCCCTGGTGGCTCATAGCACGCTTTCTTCTGTAACACCACACAACCCCCATTCTGTCATCCATTTGCTCAGACCCTTCAAATATGTTATCTGTTACTTTCCTCTGTCTCTTTTTCCTTCACTTGTTAGTATCAGGTTTTCCAAGCCCTCCTCCCTCATTGCATGTCCCAGGAACTTTAGTTGTCTCTTTCTGATGTTCAATATTAATTTCCTTTTCATTTCCATCTTTTCCAAAACCTCATCATTGCTCACATGTTTGGTTCATGATATTCACAGCATTTTTCTGTAGAATCACATTTCAGTTGCTTTAAGTTTTTCCTTCATCTTTGATGATATTGTCCAACATTCATCGCCATATTGAAGAACTGACATCACATAGCAATCTAGTATTCTCTTATTTGTTTCTAGTAAAAGTTTCCTGTGTCTTAATACTTTACTCAGCTTCTGGAATGCATCCTTCTCCATGCCAATTTGCTTTAAAGACTATTTTTTCTCCTTTTGACTGTTTTGAATTCATGTACATCTGTTTATGAAAAGAAACAGTTATTTAAGACATAGACACATGATTTTTGATGTAATGAATATGTGATATAATGTATATGCATACAACTTGGTTCCCCCCTCACAGTAATATGATGGGCTAGTGTTAGCCATAAATACAGACTAATGCGAGGACGTCTATAGGTCCATGGCTATAGGTACGCCTATTGACTATGCCTATTGCATAAGCCTACGTCTCAGCATACTGCACATGACTATGATGAGTACCAGTCCATTATGGCTACTTGAGATTGTCCTACCCGGTTACATTTGCCAAAAATGCTTAACTACTTCAAATAATATAGATATCTGTTTCAGGACATATCAATTTTTTAATTCTATTATTGTTTGGAATTAAGGTATTTGAATTCTAATATAAAAAAATGTGGCAACAAATTTTTTTTTAATTTCTGCAATCTCCATGATTGCTAACAAATGCAAGCAAAATATCCACATCAAACCCATTGAATCCTTGTTGGGCCTTGAGTGAATATTCCTGAGGTGAAACACAGGTTTCTGAGTGGACATGCATTTCAACACTGTTTGGATGTCAGTTCAAGAGGATGGGTGTTCTGGACAGAAACTGTCAAAAACAAAACAATCTTTTGTCATGTTCCCCCAAAACAAAATTGAAGCTGAATTTGTACAGATTCAAGATATGTATAAAATGCAAATATAATGAACAGGCTTCAGGTAAATGAATTCTGTCATGCTTTTGAAACATCAAAGAAAAAATGGTATACCTGTGTACATTTCCAAGGAGAATATTTAGCAGACAATGGCAAAATTCAAATTATATATTTCATAGACTATTTACTGACGTAATAGCATAGATTTTTAAGTCTAGTCCAGAGACATTTTGATGTTAGTTCATATTGCAGTTAACATATTCCAGAAAAATAGAAAAAGATATAAGAAAAAGGCGGTGTCTTCTCATCAGACTTATTCAAGCTGCACATATGAAGCAATCTTAAGCAAACTAGAAATCCTACCAAGATTCATTATTGGTGTCCCCATTTTAACCCCATTAGATGTGCATTTTGGTGCAGCGGATATTGGCTCAGAACAAAAAATAAAGGAACCAAGTTCGAATTGCAGTTGAATTCCTTGCATTCACTTAAGTGAAAAGTATTAATCCATCCATTCCCTCCAATTATAAGTTAAATAACAGGACAGATTGGGTTCTATAGCCTTGGCTGGAAACCAGTCTACAGCAGATAGTAATGGCAACCTACTGCGAGATAATCATCTACCCAGTAATCATGTTTTTTTTAGACATGATTACACAAGCGTGTATTACGTATGGCATTTAACTGAGATAAGCAGATGATACATTCTTTATAGCAGACACAAATTATAGAAGTAATAGAAATTGATATCTTCTTATGGAAAAGACTGGGTTAGGTCAAACAAGTGTCCAGTTATACCATAGCATTGTAGCTTGCATAGAAGGCCAGCGTGCCAGACTCTGTCAAATGCTGTGGAGATATCTAGTGCAATAGCTCGAGCTTAGCCGTTCTTATCGATTGTCTGATATATATACTCTGCAATGCTCATTAATATATTAACAGTAGACCTGTTGAAGTAGAAACCATACTGTTTATCAAAAAAGAGGCTGTGGGCTGTGTGATGTTGAACCACTTCAGCATTGTTAATGGCCTTGAGCACTTAACCAAAAATTGGTAGAAGGCTGATAGGGCAATAATTAGAGGGGTTTGAGGGTTCTCCAGCATTCTTAAATACAGGAACTACTATTCTACTGCTCTGTGTGTATCCATTTAGCACTAGATATTGTGCTGAATAATATTGCAGCACACTTTTTCTGTGTATTGTATCCACCTTGGCAATACAGTAGATAATGACATATCTATTTAATAAGTTCAAAATATGATACCCTGTGTTATATGAACAGTTGGTATATAATTTACTATATGTCTGTGTTTTTTAATGCAAAAGATTACAAGTTATTTAAATAACAATATATTCTAGCCTAGTTGGTTATAGTTGACTAAAACTTTGATCTCTCGCTGTTCATATCTTTGCCAAACTTCTTGTACCATATTTATATTATCAAATTACATGAAAATAGGAGTTGAGGTGATTTTTTTTTTTTTTTGAGAACTTCAGTGACTAAATTTAATCCTGATAGATTTGTTTCTAGATTCATTCCGAGTTTTCATCAAATAACTTTGGTATAAATCATATCATCAGTTTTTTATCTCTGTATATTTATATTTTTGTTACTCTAATGTAGCAAAAATATTGCACACAGTTGGGCAAATTTTATTAGTGTGGTGTAGTTTAAATTTTGATTTTCGGATAAAACTACTTCTTGTAAAGTCAATTTCTGAGCAATTTTTAATTAAACGTAAATTGGAAAAAATAATGTCTATCCAAGACAAATAACTCCAAGGTTATTATTTACTGATTACAGTTTTATTTCTCTTGACCAGTCTCTACTTTATTCCATCAGTCATAAGGGGAATCCAGTGGCAATGCTTCAATAATCTATAAATTAATATACTTGTACCTACCTATATATGGTGTGTGTTATGATAATCTTATTAGACTCAGATTGTGCTGAGCATCTGAGCTGGAAGGAAAAAGAAAGAATAGAATGTAGAGAGCAAAGCAGATATATATATATATATATATATATATATATATAAACATGGAGAGCAAAGCAGGAAGAGAGAGAGATATATGTAAACATGGAGAACAAAGCAGGAAAGATATATATATATAAACATGGAGAGCAAAGTAGGAAGGGAGAGAGAGAGAGAGAGATGAACATGGAGAGCAAAGCAGGAAGAGTGAGAGAGATATATAAACATGGAGAGCAAAGCAGGAAGAGTGAGAGAGATATATAAACATGGAGAGCAAAGCAGGAAGAGTGAGAGAGATAGATAAACATGGAGAGCAAAGCAGGAAGAGTGAGAGAGAGAAAGATAAACATGGAGAGCAAAGCAGGAAGACAGAGAGATGAACATAGCAAAGCAAGAAGAGAGAGAGAGGGAGAGAGAGAGAGAGAGATAAACATGGAGAGCAAACCAGAAAGAGAGAGAGAGAGAGATGAACATGGAGAGCAAAGCAGAAATAGAGATAGAGATGAACATGGAGAGCAAAGCAGAAAGAGAGAGAGAGATGAATATGGAGAGCAAAGCAGAAAGAGAGAGAGAGAGAGATTAACATGGAGAGCAAAGCAAAAAGGGAGAGAGAGAGATGAACATAGAGAGTAAAGCAAAAAAAGAGAGAAAAGCAAGGACAGAGAGAGAGAGAATGAACAGAGAGAACAAGGTAAAAACCAGGAGGAGAGAGAGAGAGAGATGAACATAGTGAGCAAAGCAGAAAGAGAGAGAGAGAGAGATGAGCATAGAAAGCAAAGCAGAAAGAGAGATGGACATAAAGTGCAAAGAAGAGAGAGAGCTGAACATAGAAAAGTGAGAAAGATGAACATAGTGATTGAAGCAGAAAGAGAGAGATGAACATAGAGGCAAAAAGAGAATTCAATAAAGTAAGTCATGGAGGTGGATTATCTTAAATAAAGGCAGTTGTCTGTAGTAGAGTGTTAAATCATGTTTCATGACCTAATGACCTGCTGAGAAGAAATTCATTTCTATAAGAGACCTTTAAAATTCACATTTTTCATTATATTTAAATAATATCTTCACAAATTTGTTATAGATTGAGGAACCCCAGACTTGTAAGCATCTGTGAGGGAAACAGAAAGAAAGAGAGACATCTAGAGTAAGACAGAGAAAGGGGTAGGTATAAAAATAGAGAGGGTTTGGTGGGAAGTCACTTGGATAAAAGCAGTTCTCTATAGTGAGGGGTTAAATCATGTTTCATTACTAAACAATCTGCTGAGAACTCCAAATATGACCCCTGAACTGCAAATGACATTAGAAATTTATTTTTTATAATTTTTGAAAATTTTGTTATACACTGAGGAAACCCAGAATGTGTTGAGCATCTGAGAAAGAAAGAGACAGGGACAGAGAGTAAAGCAGTGAGAGGGAGAGAGAGAGATAGCTATAAAGAAACAAAGAACATGACACAGTGAGATTAGATGGTGGGGTCAGCATAGATAAAGGCAGTTGTTTGTAATGAGTGGTTAAATCGGTTTAATGATTTCTGTATTTTTTAAGAAAGTCTAACTGTTCATATAACTATCTGAGAAAGATCATTGTTTGCAAAGTACAGAATGAAGTATTAAAAAATTATTAGTAATTTTTTTTTCATCAGTATCACTCAATGCAAGTCAGTGAAGTCATTAAAGAGGTTAAACAGTGTAACTGATTGAATGGTATACTAATAGATATGTAAGATAGATTCTGGAGAGAGAAATTGTCTCACACAACACAGTGAACTAATTTTCTTAACAGCTAACCTAGCTATAGATTCAATATATTCTTTGAACTTCATGTCAGTTGAGAACATTTCCTGAAGGTCAGCCATACTGATGGAAAGCAAGGAGGGGTCTTTCAGATGATTAATGAGGAAAAGTTTCAGTTTTGGAGGTGTTAAAATTAACAAGCTATCTTTTGCCACTTAACAATGGACTTTAGCTTGTTTTGGACATCAGCTATCATTTTATCCTTGTCAGAATGATTTGCTTCACTATCAAGGCAGGAATAACTCCACCCACGTCTATTGAACAGGTGAAGAGGCTCATCCCTTGTTTCCTGTTTAGGATGTGGTTTCTGCTTTTCTCTTTTCCAATCTTTTCACTCTTATGTAGCCCCCTGCGCATCAGTGGCATTTTCGCCTTGTTTGGGGTGATATGATTAAAAAAAAATTTAAAAAATAAAAAAAAATAAATGGTTGTATCATCAGTATAAATACCAATTGGAGAGCTGTTGTCATCAGGAAAGTCATTAATGAAAAATCTGTACAACTTATATGGGTCCTGATGGTAATAATTATGTTGATGGATAAGCATCATTTTCAAATAATTATAATGTTTATATATAGGATATATAATATTCATCAAAGACTACCAAAGGTGAAATTTAAGTAAAATCATTTAAACCATGTTTTCTAGAAATATCTATTGTCTAATCAATAAAAACAGAAAATTAATGGCAAATTACTCAATGCCAGAAAAATATGAAGGCCTCTTGAAATTTCTTTGAAAAATAAAGAGAAGACAAATGGCTACCAGACAGTTTTACATTAAAAACTGAAAAAGCAGATGATATACAGTTATTTAATTGAGTAGAAATCTTGAACTTTTTAAGAGAGATTAAAGTCAATGTGCATATCTTATATCTAAACTGACAGTGTTGAAAAATGGTTTAGCTTGCTTAAACATCTGTCAAATAAAACATTTGAACATTAACATTGACTTTCCACTTCAAATTTGATGTCTTTAAGCATAATGTTCTTTTTTGTAATTTCTGGTGATCATAATTTGATAGTTTAACGTCAACCTTTATTATTTTAATCTGGGTATTCATCTTTAGTCACAAGCACTTTGGAAATTGTTGGCCCATTATTGCAGTTCTGACTTCAGATGGTGACAATTTAGACTAGTGATGTCAGTCATTCAGTCAGTTAAGTGCCATACGTGATACACGCTTGGGTGATAATGTCTCGAAAGAGACATGACTGACTGGGCAGAAGATTATCCCACAGTAGGTTGCCATTGCTTTCTGTGGTAGACTGGTTGCTATAGAACCCAATCTGTCCTGTTATTTAACTCATAACTGGAAGGAATAGACGGATTAATACCTTTCCCAAGGGTATTAGCGTGTAAGTGAATGCAATGAATTCAACTGGAATTCGAACTCGGCTCCTCGACTTCTCGTTCAAAGACAATATCCACTGCACCACAATGCACATCCTAATGATGTACAGCACGGAAAAAAGAATCAACAGAAAGAGTTCAATGCTACATTAAGTTATTCCTGATAACTTTATATTAATACTCATCATCATTTATCCATCACACCCAATGGTGCATAGGGCAGCAACTTTTTGTTGCTATTTCTGTAACAAACTGTTTTTTACGGGGCAGGGTTGTTAGCCATGCACCCAACCCCCAAACCTGGAGGGCCGGTGGACCATTCTTGGTCCTTACGTTTACACTACCTGGTATTCCCAAATGGTCACCCATTTAAGTACTGACCAGGCTCGATGTTGCTTGACTTCGGTGATTAGATATGAACTGGTGTATTCAACACGATATAGCCATAGACTTATATTAATATTATTGTAGAGTTAACAATACATTCCCAGTAACACAAGTAAACTAGTATAGATGTCTTAAATGAAAAACTCAAAGAAGAATCAAAAAATAGGTCCACTGGAGTTAGTCAAGATTATTTTTAATAGATGTCACAGTGAGAAGCCTAAAAAAGACATTATTATAACAGCTAAAAAGCAAGTTATAACAGTGGGGACAAGGATATTGAAATTGATGCTGTGTTATAGCAAGTAGGAAAAAACCTTTTCGCTTTGATACACATGATAATATTCATGATGAGAATTTTGAACTGCATTGATTTAATATTCTCACTTTGGTGTGTGTGTGTGTGTATAAATAAAAAAGAAAAAAAAACAGATATTCAAATATGGAAGAAATATTAGCTCATGTGGTAAAAATAGAACAATAGCAGCATCAGCAGTTGTTAGAACTCCAGAAACAACAACAAAAGTTAGTTGAAATAATTTAGAAAAAAAACAGAAATTTTCCCAAGTTCTTTCAATCTTGACATGGTGGCAAATGCGATATATAAATTAACATACATTTCAGATGATGGAATTACTTTTTCTGCTTGTTTTTGAAGATGTGAGCAGATTTTCAGAGAAATATACAGTGAGTGAGAAAACAAAAAAATAGGACTTTTATTGAGAAAGTTATCACTGGTAGAACATAAAAAAATACTGTAATTTTGTACTACTAAAAAAATCAGGAGAAATTTGTTTTGAAGAAATGGAAAATATTCTTGCCAATATTTTTAACAAGAAAAGCTTGTTATTCAATCCTCATTCAAGATGTGTGAATCTGACAAAAAATAAGACAAAGATTTTGTCACATGCTGGAATTGTTAACAAAGAAGGTTAATGATTCAGATTAAATGAACTGACTTTAGATATGTTTAAAGAGGTAATTTTCATTCAAGGGTTAACAGCAAAAAAAAAAACTGAAACAAAAAACTCAGAAATACAGATAAAAATTCTAATATAAGTTGAACAGTATAGAATCCACAGCTAAATCTGCTGTTAAGAAGGTCGGTTCTCTGTGCAGCGCCAGGAAGTTTTTTTCCATCTGAAACAATTCTGCACATATACAAAACTACCATCCACCCGTGCATTGAATATTGCTGCCATATCTGGTCGGGTGCTCCTGCTATCCACCTAGGTGCCCTTGACAAAATTTAACGTAGAATCTGTAATGTGATCGATTCCAGGTTGGCAGCTAGGATACAGTCACTTTCTCACCGATGCAGTGTGGCTTCTCTGTGTCTCTTCAAGCTTCTGCTCTGATAAACTTAGCTCATTGGTATTCCATATATATAAAGTTCCTTGAGCCACAAGATTAGCAACTAGGTGACACGTTTTTACTGTGAAACCAATGAATTATAAATGAAAATTTTACTCCAGCAGCTTCTTTTTTTGCACCTCCCACCTGTGGAATTCTTTTCCACTTATTTGCTCTCCTGACAGCTACAAACTCCAAGAATTTAAATGTAAAGTCAATAGTCATTTGTCTCACTAACTTGCATCCTCTCTCTCATGCTCCTTTCTCCATCCACTCCACTCTCATCAGTAATCTCATCCTTCTCTTACCCTCTTCCTGACACCCCCTGTAACTTGTCACTTTTTCTCATAACTTTCTTTCTATGTAACCCCCTGCAAAAAAGTGGTAATAAAATTCCTTGCTTGGGGCAATATGATAATAAAAAAAAATTCATACTCTAGAGGGAATATCAGATGAATATCAGAGAATCCTAAATCTGAGACATGATGCTAAAGATATTGAAGAAAAAGAATGTGTACATACAAGCAAAAGAAAAAGTGCAAAATAGAAAATTAATTCATGTTACAGATCTGAAAGGGTACATCTCAAAAATGACTGCTCTTTAAGAAATAGATACATACATATGGTGTCAATTATGCAGGGAGGTAATGTTTTGGTGTTAACAACCAAGTCTTGTGAGTGAAAATAGTTAGAACTGTAATGAAGCTATCAGTGGTTGTTATAGCACAAAGTCAAAAGTGACCCTTTTAAAACTGGTGACCTCACCAGGTGATGCCATTTCTTTAGAAACTGCAACTAAATCCTGCTCTACATATTTGTACTATAAATCACAGGTGAACTTTTTGTGTGTTGATCAAACACAAATATGTCTGAGCCAGTACTGCAATAGAGATTGGCTAGCCACCCAAGAAAACAGGCATGCTCCCAAAATGAGTGTGTGTGTGTGTGTGTGTCTGTGTGTGTCTGTGTATGTACTTTTTTAACCATTAGGAGTTTTATACTTTTTATTTGAGAGGCAATAAGATCTTGTTAATCTTTTACGGATAAATATAATCATTTAGGAATGACTGACATCAACAGACACAAAGAGAAAGAATGAAAACAGAAATGATAACCAAAGAATGAAAGATAATGTAATTTTTCTTCAGAACAAGATGGGAATGGCTAGCAATAATGATAGAATATTGTGAAAAATGGGCTTGTCTGATCATTAGACCAATTGTCTGATTAAATGAGATACTGACAGAATAAAAATAGGCATTTTAAAATTTGGCTGAACATTTCTGGGGTGACCTTGAATTATCCAGGGAACTGAATCAGAATTTGGAAAGATTTTAAATGTTAAGAAGCTGCCAAAACAATGAATTCTATGAAGTTTCTTTCATGCAAAACAAATCTGTTCACAAAAGTTTCAAAAGAAACAAAACACATAGGAAGATAAGTTGTAAATCTAGAAGCAATAGGTTAAAAGCAGTCATTAAGTTGAATTTTAAAAAAACTTTCTGTTTATATTATGGTAAAACATGCCTATTCCTCAAATAATGGACTCTCCCTCCTATATTAATAAGAATTAACAGGAAGTTAACTCAAGAAGTTCTTGGAAGTTCTAGAGAGTTCTTTAGAGTTCTATTGGAGTTCGGTAGAACTACTAGGCAGTTGATATTAGTCAGCAGTTAGCCGAATACTAAGGAGTCAGCTTTACAGTGGAAGATTACCAAGTTCCTAACATTTAGGGTGCATTAAGTTGATTAGCAACCGACATAGCACGATTATAACTTTCAGTGCGGAAAACTATTCCACAACAGTTTATAGAATGTATCTTATGATTCTTCTTCTTGTGTGCTGTGTCCCTTCAAGATGTGGGTAATTATAGCCTTCCACATCTTCCTATCCCTAGTTATTCTTCATCCATTTACTTTTTTACCCCTCCCAAACCGCACCCTGCCATTATTTTGCTCAAGTCTATCAAGTATGTTACATATTGCTTTCCCCTGTCTCTCTTTCTCATTAACCTGTGAGTATCAGATTCTCCAAGCCATCCTTTCTTACATATCCCAGGAACTTCAGCTGTCTTTTCCTGATGTTATATGTCCTTCTGCATTTGTATTGCATTTTCTGATGATATTTTAAGCATAAATATTGTGTTCCTTGTTCAAGTGTCCAAGACAAAACTACTTCTGCTTCTTCTTCTATGTGCCCTGTCCTTTCAAGACATAGGTGATCATGGCTTTCCACATTTTCCTATTTCTGGTGGCTCTCAGTATGTTTTCTCCTGTTACATCATGCAACTTCCATTCCGTCATCCATCTGATAAGGCCCCTCAAAGATGTTATCCGCTGTTTTCCTCTGTCTCTTTTTCTTTCAATCTGGCCTGTCAGTATCAGGTTCTCCAAGTCCTCCTTCCTCATTGCATGTTCCAGGAACTTCAGTTGTCTGTTCCTGATGCTCACTATTAATTTTCTTTTCACTGCCATTCTTTCCAAAACCTCATCATTGCTCACATGCTGGGTCCATGATATCTGCAGCATCCTTCTGTAGAACCATATTTCTGCTGCTTTGAGTTTGTTTTCATCTTCAATGATATTGTCCAGCATTCAATGCCATATTGAAGAACTGATATCACATAGCAATCTGGCGCTTTCTTCTTTGTTTCTAGTGAAATTTTCCTGTCTTAGTACTTTACTCAGCTTCTGGAGTGCGTCCTTTGCCAAGTCAATTCGCTTTGAGATCTGTGTCACACTTTCCATCTCCTGTTAGAACACTTCCTAGGTATTTAAATTTTTTTTAAGGGTAGACTACTCTGAATTTAGCCAAATTCCAACTGAACTGAAGCTTTACTTGTATTATTGGTCCTGAGCATGACAGCTACATCTGACAATAAGGCATCTGATTAAGAGGTTCTGAGATGCAGGGAATCGCCTCTTAATTGTTGTTGTTCCCAGGTTCACCCTGACCTGGGGTGGTAGCACCTGTTAGGGTCCCAATTATGGGCAAATAGTTACTCCTCAAACTGTGGCTAAAACACTATAGAAGTATAAAAATATAGTTTTATAGTAAAAGTTCTAGCAATACTTTTTGGAGAAAATTGAAGGAAAAAATATTATCTGCAATTTGTCTTTGGAAAAAATATACCACAATACATCTGACTCGGCAAAATCCTCTTTACAAAAAACATCAATGAAACCCGATCTACAAACTGCTTTTCAAAAATACAAAACCAGAAAACTTTTTCATCAAACATTCTCATTATAACCAAACATAAAAAACTACCCTAACAGTCCACCCTTTTGGCATTAAATAAACCAAAGAGATTGGTATATCATTAATAAAACTCAAACTTTTATTTTTTAAGCTTAATCAATGGGGCTCAAAAGTTGAATAATTTTTAAACATACCTGCTTACAACTTCAAAAATTATTCTGGCTGTTGTGTTTTATTGTTCGTAGAAATATGGAAGAATATAAATAAAAAAAGGATGGATGTGTTGAGAAGAAAGAAAGATAGTTCAATGACAGATGATTGAACATGACAAATAATTTTGATATGCATTTAAAAATACAGAAACTAACAGAACAAAAGACCTGCTTAGCAACAGGATGTATAAAAGCTAAGGACGGTACACTCATGCTAGAAAAAAAAAATATTTCAGAGATGGGATGAGTTTTTTGCTGATCTTTTCCATGACAAGAGAGGTCAACCAACAATAGACAAAAGTATGGATGGACCAGAAATATTAAAAACAGAAGTGGAATTGGCAGTTCCTAAATTGAACAGAAATAAAGCAGCAGGATTCAGTGGAATTGTAACAGAGATGTTGATTCTCTTAGAAAGCTCTGGCATAGAAATGAGCCCACAGAAATAATAAACAAAATCTACAACAGAAGCAATATGCCAGAGGACCTTAGAAGATGAATTTTCATAGCACTACCTAAGAAGCCAATTCAAACAATCAGCTTAACGAGCAACATAACAAAACTCATCATCAGGATTTTAATGACCAGAGCGCACAGTAGAATCAATCCAGAGATAGGACAAAAACAGTGTAGCTTTTTTAAAGATACCAGAACAAGGAATGTAATATTTATGGACAGAATGCTATCTGAAAGAGCAACAGAAATGCAGAAGGACCTGTGCTATACAGACTACACAAAGGCATTTGACAAAGTACACCACAAAAAATTGATAGAGATGTTCAACAACCTTGACATTTTTGGAAAAGACGTAAGGATAATCAAACATATATATTGGCAGCAAACCACTTGCATACAGATAAGAAATGAATTCAGCAGGTATACAAAAATAGAAGGGGTCATAAGACAAGGATGTGTTTTCTCACCAGATCTATTCAACTTATAGAGCGAAACAATTCTGAGAGAAATAAAACCCTTGCCAGGATTCATTATTGTCAGCCATAATCTTAACAATGTAAGATATGCAGATGACACAGTGCTGATGGCAGATATTGAAAAGAGAATGCTAGACCTCCTTCAGAAGGTTGCAAAAAAAAAAGTGAGAAGAAAGGACAGCACATAAACTTGAAGAAAACTGAATGTATGGTCATCAGCAAAAAGAAGACCCCCCCCCCCCCCCGCCAAATGCCAACTACTAAAAGAAAACAAGTAAAGAAATTTAAATACCTGGGAGGATGAAAAGTGCAATATCGAGATCATGCATGGCCATGGACACATTTCAAAAGCTAACCAGAGACAGGAAAATCTCATAGAAAACAAAGAAAAGAATACTGGATTGCTATGTGATTGGTAGTGAATGTTGGACGATCTTCTCAAGGATGAAGTAGAAATGTGGTTTTACAGAAGAATGCTGAGGATTCTATGGATTGAACATGTGACCAACAATGAGGTGAAAACTCATACATAACATAAGGAAGAGATAGATGAGGTTTCTGGAACATGTAATGAGGGCCTGGAGAATTCAATACTCATAGGATGGATAGAGGAGAAGAGAAACAGGTGAAAGCAGTGTGAGACCTATTCGATAGGCCTGAGCAATTGGATGGCAGAACAGGGTTTGGGAGAGATACTGTTAGGAAGAATTTTGAAAGTGACAAGAGACAGAGCCAAGTAGATGTCCATAATTGCCTACGTCCAGAAGGAACATGGCACATGAAAAAGATGAAAACAAAGAACATGTGTTAAGGAAGAGAATTTTAATTCCACAGAAGCATGCTGAGAATTCCATGATGAAAGAAACATGTGACTACCAAGGAAGCAGAAGCAAAAAGAACATTTAGACTTAACATTTCTAGGGAACTTAATAAAGAAATAGGTTTTTGAAAATTTTACTCTCACAGGATGGATTAAAACAATGCATAACATACCTAACAAGCTTGTCTAAATAATTTGCAGAACAAGGATTAGGAGAGATCACAAAAATGCAAAATTTACAAAAAACTACAAAGGATAAGAGATGGTGGAGAACCATGATTGCCAATGTCCTGAAGGGACATGAAACATAGAAGAAGAAAAAGAGCATGAATGTACATTCATCATCATCATCATCATTTATTCATCACAACCAGATGGTGCATAGAGCAGCAACTTTTTGTTGCTGCTTCTGTAACAAAGTGTTTTTTTATGGGTCAGAGTTGTTAGCCCTGCACCCAACCCCCAAACCTGGAGGACCAGTGGACCATTCTTGGTCCTTAGGTTTACAGCACCTGGTATTCCCAAATGGTCACCCATTTAAGTACTGACCAGGCTCAGTATTGCTTAACTTTGGTGATTCAACATGATATAGCCGTAGACTATGAATGTACATTACTGAGTTACAAATTAGATAATTTTATAAGTATTGTGCTAATATGTACAATTTTTGTTTGTTGTAGTATTAAACACGCCTATCCCAAAACAAAAATCAAAACATTATAAGTAACATTGACAAAAATCATCATGATGTTTTGTTATGAATAAAAATATTAGGTAAAAGAATTTTTGAGGATAATAATGTTTTATAAATACAATTCCTACTAATTAATCCATAGCTGGCGGGAGAAGAGATGGATTCATACTTTTGCAAAGAGTATTTTCATGTAAGTCAAAAAAACAAACCTGACTGGTTTTGGAATGTCTTCAGTCTGTCTATCTATTGTCTAAGTCTAAAAAAGAAATACAGATCATTCGTTTATGTCAGTTTATTAGCCAAATAATTTCCAATCTCAAACCGTTATCTGTTACGCCACCTGCATGTCCAAGTTTACAGCACCTGGTATTCCCAAAAGGTTACCCATCTAGATACTGACCAGGATCAACATTGCTTAATGTCAGTGATTGTACAAGAATTAGACTGGAAGAGAAAAGACATATCAAAACAGATTTGGTTTACTGTGGAACTCGCTCCCATATTCTTGCTTTCCTGATGGCTACAACCTCCAGGAATTTAAATGTAATGTCAACACTCATCTATTAACCTAGTTCTTTCCCCACCCCGTATATCCTTTCCTTTCTCTCCACCTTTGAAACTGTCATCACACCTGTATTCCCATCCTTCTACTGCTCCTTTCTAACTGGTTCATCCTCCTCTTCACTCTCTTCTAATTAATCTTTTTATACTTATGTAGCCCCCTGCACATCAGTGGCATTTCCTCCTTGCTCGGGGTGAAACGATTAAAAAAAAAATCTGAACAATTTATTTTTGAAAAAGATATTTAAGATTGTTTGCACAATTGGCTGTAATAGTTTCATGGGTATTTATATCTAAACTATGCTTGTATTTTCAGATACATTTCAAGCATATTGTACCTGATTGATACTAAGATACTGTTAATAGTACACTAAGCAATTATTCTCAATCGAGTGAATTACTGAGTTATTGATATTAACTTAATCACAATGTTGAGTTTGTGGAATTTAATTTATGATAAAATATGATTTCATATTTTAAAGATGACCAAATATTGGAACAGTTTAATCAACATTTTAAGTAATATTTTAAAAAACTTACATAAGGCATTTCATATTTTTATTTTTTAAACCAGTTGAGAAATCTGTATATTTTTTAAGTTTGCATAATGCTTTATCCTTTGAATTTTCGATGACCCTAGCTCTTCTGAAAGATTTGATATGTTGGGAGTTCAGTCCTAGCATATTCTCTTTTTAGTGGATTATGTCTTTAAAAGACATGGAGGATCATAGCTCTCCACGGCATCCTTTTTGTAGCTCTTGGCTATGTTTGTGATCTCACATCCATTTGCACAAACTTGTTGAGATTACTTGGCTTTTCTCTGTTACTCTCTAGTTCTGAGTACATCCTGTGAGTGTCGAATTTTCCAAGTTCTCCTTCCTCTTTATATACTGTAGAAATTTCAGCATTCTCTTTCTGATTATAAGTATGAATCCTTGCTGTTCACATATGCTATTCATGCTATTCTCAGCATTCTTCCGTGGAACCACATCTCTGTTGACTCAAGCTGTCATTTCATCTATAAGGAAATTGTCCAGTATTTACTGCCATCAAAATCAGCAACTTTTAGATGTCGACCTCTGAGCTTAATTTAAATGGACACATCACCATCCTTAAAATACTTTAAGCAATTTGGCACACATTCTTTAATTTTCTTCTACTCGGCCAAACTCTGAATGCTTAAAATAATTCCTCAGAATTGCTAGCATCATCTATCTACTATAACATGTGTAATGGTCAATCTTGATGAATAGGACTGATATATACAGTGTAGATGTAGAACAATACAAATGAGAATCCATTTTCTTTTTTTTTTTTTTAATCTTTTCACCCCAAGCAAGGCATTCCACTGCCACTATTGCGCAGGGGGCTACAAAGGGGAAAGTGATGAGAAAGAGTGGTTAGTTATAGGAAATGTCAGAAGGAGGCTGATAGATGGATGAGGATATCGAGGATGAGGGTTGGGTAGATGGGAAGAGCGTTTGAGGGAATGGATGTGAGTTAGTGTGATAAGAGGTGTCTATTTACCTTACACTTAAATTCCTGGAGATTGTAGCTGTCAGGGAAGCAAGTATATAGAAGGGAATTCCATAGTCGGGAAGTGCGAGAAAAGAAGCTGTTAGAGTAGAAATTGCAAAAGTGGTAGGATAACTTTCTAGAAGAGCTCTACATATATATGTATATAAATACATATAGAACAAATATATGTAAAAATTAAGACAGACACTTATTCCATGGTTAAGTGGAAGTGTAGGCCTATTTCAGTGAACCATCATCAGCTTCCATCTTTATTATACAGAGAATCTTCTGTACAATAAAGACAGAAGCTGATGATGGTTCACCTGAAATAGGCCCATACTTCCACTTAACCATGGAATAAGTGTCTGTCTTAATTTGTACATATATATATATAAAACATGTTACGGAAATTAACGAAGATTAATGAAACTTGGATATAAACAACCAACAGTTTGAAATGATTTGTTTGAACATTATTTTTTTGATTGATACTTGTATTTAAGTAGATATTCTGTTTTTAATTAACCAGTATTATATATTTATATCTACTGGCCTGATTATTTATGATAAATTTTTATTACGAAAATGTAATGAAAATCCTGCCGAATGACACACATTTTCGTAATAAGAATTTATCGTAAATAATCATGTTCAAACGAATCATTTCAAATATATATATATATATATATATATATATATAAAGAACAATATTGGGGAAATTGTATGACAAAGTGGAAAATGTTTGCATGTGACATGTTTTATTTTTCAGGACTTCACAAGACTAAATTTGTTAAATTGGCATCACTGCATATGTGTATAAACAAGGGTACTGGTGATTTTAAAATTTTTTTAGAATTGTTTATACCTAGCTGAATTCATTTACTCATTTTTTTTCTGTGACTTTTGTTAGTAGGTATCACAAGCATTTTCCACTTCATTATACAATTTCCACTATATATATATTTTATAAAAGATTTTCGATTATTACTATTTTCATATTTCACCACTCGTCAGACGAGCCGGGATAATAACATCAAAGTGGTGAAATATGTATTATCGTAGTAATAATCGAAAATCTTTAATAAATTATATTACTCTGTTAAATTAAATAAATGAATTTAACATTGAGTTCTCTTGTGTTCGTCTCTTTTGGAATTTACCTAGATTACATACCAAGTGTATTATGTTTTATATATATATATATATATATGTTTCATGAAATAATATAGACAAGTTTTGTCAATTAATTTCATGCAAATGTTTTTCATATCGTCTGATAAGCTTAACAGCATTATCATTGAAAGAGGAAAGAAAATCACAATATTGATACATGTTTTTATTTAATTTTTTCTGAGCTTTTGGCTTACATCAGCCATTATCAAAGATGAAAATAGTGTTGGTTGTAAAGGCAGTTCACGGACGAACGATAGTAGTAGTCGTCTATTTTCTTCATGTGGAGGATTTACATAAAATAAATCTACAAAACTTGTCTATATTATTTAATGAAACATGCATCAATGAAAAAATGTTGCCTAAATACACACAATATACATATATATGTATATATTGTTCTATTCTTGAGAAAGAGTTACAATATACAAGGTTTTTACTAGAAGGGAAAGAACAACCAACACAATAGTAAATGGAAAGAACAAAGGGTTATTGCAATAGAGAGTACAATAAGTGGATAGACAGAGATTAGTAAAACGTTACTAATCTCCGAAGCAAGACGCTGAAGAATGTGGTGCTCACTATATATAATTCTCTGTACTAGTAAGTTCACATAGGGAAAAGGGAATGTAGTATATTTTCTTGCAACATATATATTGTCATCCGCAGACAGATCTGTTTTGCCGTATTACAGCTCATCAGTACCATTAGACTCCGATTGCTTTTTTACCCAGGAATGAAATCCGACCGAAATGGTGTCAGTCAGCGACTCTACCCCTGGGTTGTATTACATGAAAGTGAAAGAACACATAGATTAAAAACCCACTGTTCAAGTATTTATTTTTATAAATACAGAGTAGAGCTTAATAATGTAATTTTGTTATTACAATGGTTTATAAAAGCATAATATCACTACACAAAAATTTGTCTGTTTCAGAACAAAACTGTTTCTCTTCAGGTGATATGTTAAAATAAATGGTGAAAACGATTTGTTTTTGAAAATATAAGATAAATTTCTGGTTATTTAGAAAATTAGGGAGTAGTAGTTGGAGGAAATGCAATGAAGACACCTATTGCATTTTCTCCAACTACTACTCCCTAATTTTCTAAATAACCAGAAGTTCATCTCATATATTAAAAAACAAATCATTTTCACTATTTATTTTAACATATCATCTGAAGAGGAACAGTTTTGTGCTGAAACATAAAAATTTTTGTGTTGTGATATTATGCTTTTATAAACCACTGTAATAACAAAATTACTATATATATATATATATATATATATATATATATATATATATATACTCAAAAACATTTTAATGCAACATTGTCGACCTTTTGAGAATACCAAGAATTTTTCCAAATACGTGTCTTACTATTTAACTTATAGACGAAAAGCTGATAGATTCATACCTTCTCTGAAAGTATTTGTGCATAAGTGAACGTAACTAACTTAAATAGAATTTGAACCCAACTCTCTGGTTTCTTATCCTTAAATCCTATCACCAGCCACACATTCTATATTGGCTGGAAGTAAGTGAAGACAGTGCTTACCCATGAAACAGTGAGGCTGTGTGTCTGGTTGTCACTATCCAATTTGATCTATTAGGAATGTAATCTATCACTTATACTCTTAACATCTTCGTCTCCACCTACGGCTGTCATTGTTGAGCATGTACACAGCTGATCTACTGGCTATTATTGATAATCTTACAGCGTATAATTGTTTACTTATATTCCTTTTTTTTTTTTACCTGTCATTGTTAATCATAATAGTTATCTATAAAATCACTTCTCTCGACCTATTAGTTTTTATCTGTTTGCTGGTAAATTATTCAAATCTTCCCATTCCTTTCTGATCAATAAGTTTTTTTCTTGCGATATCAATGAGTGTGGTGAAGGCAACCATAGTTGTCTACCTTACAAACTACTCGACTATAAAATAAATGTTTGAACCTTACATAAGAGGTTTACAGAATTGCATGAAATAAAGTTTTACTACATGCTGAAGTGTTTGTTTGTTTTTCTGTACAGAGTGAAAGGCCTTGTTGTAGTGAAATTTGTGCTTGAAATTTTGGCTTTTAGGATGGTTTGCCATTTTTTCTCAGTTGTAGGAATTGCACAATGCTGAAAAATAGACCATGAGACATGTCTCTGATTGATGCAAATGTCTTCAGTCTGTCTATCTATTGTCTAAGTCTAAAAAAGAAATACAGATTATTTGTTTATGTCAGTTTATTAGCCAAATCTAAACTTATTTATAAATGGAACTGTGTCTGTGTGTGCGTGTGTGTGTGTGTGTGTGTATCCGTTACCTATAGACTCCAAAACGGCTGAAAGAATGTTCTTGAAAATTTACACAGTTGTATTATAAGTGTCTGTGAGTGTTCTTAGCTAGGTTTTGTGTTGAAGTACCCCTGATAAATATCGAAAATCGATAATCGAAAAAATCGGGTTATAGAAGGAGTGGTCCAATTTTAATCAAATTTGATACACTTATAGATAAAGACATAAGAAACGATATTCAGAAATTTCAAGGATGCAGTTCTTACAATAGTGCAGAAAATTTGATATCAATACCAGGAAACTAAAATTTGACTTACATCCATTCATTTTCCTTTCAGTCTACGGTTTCACTTTAACTGGAAACAACTATTGCTTTTTAAGTCTTTCATGCCAACGTTCAAAGAGTCTGAGCTCCAGGACCATGGATTAGTTTTAAATCTTTCATTACACCCAAGCAACGCTGGGCTATACTGCTAGTCTTAAAAAAAATAAACCTTTTCTTCAGTCAGTCAGATAACTGCCATACGTGATACATGCTTGGGCGATCATGTCTCGAAAGAGACATGACTGACTGGCCAGAAGATTTATTTTTCAGTAAGTTGCCGTTACTTTCTGTGGTAGACTGTTTGCCGACCAAGGCTATAGAACCCAATCTGTCCTGTTATTTAACCCATAACTGGAGGGAAGAGATGGATTAATACCTTTTCCAAGGGTATTTGCGCATAAATGAATGCAAGGAATTCAACTGGAATTTGAACTCGGCTCTCTGATTTCTCATTCCAAGCCGATATCCACTGCTCCACAGCACACATTTCTTCAGTCATAACACAAAATAAAAGAAAAATGGTTATTCTTACCTAACTAGGTATCTGTATCTCTCTGCACATATGTTAAGGTTGCTAATTTGTGTATATTTTTGTATCTATTAATACTTATCTACAGACTGGAAGTCTTGAAATTGTAGACCTCTAATTGTGTTGTTGGATACATGTTAAAGAAAATAATTCTATACACCATGTCCTATCAGGACATGGGTGATCATGGCTCTCTTCAACATCCTGTACAGGTTTACGGTTATAACACATTGAAATACAGATTCTTGTATGATCACCAAAGTTAAGCAACATTCAGTCTGATCAGTACTTTGATGGGTGACTGCTTGGGAATACCAGATGCTGTAAGTTTAAATATACAGGTGGTGTAATAGATAATGGCTTGAAATTCTTGATCGAAGTGCTGACTTATAATTCTTATTGGGTTCATTATATTCACTTAGGCAAAAATAATTTTGGAAAAATGTATGATTCCACCTCTTCTCCCTCCAGCTATGGTTTTATTAGTAAGACTTATTTCATGAAACTGTTATCTCCAAAAAAAAGTTCTTACCTTATTTGTGCTATCACAAGAAGCATTATCATCCTGAAAATGACGGAGCATCAGAATACGCCAACTGCCCCCCTGCAGAGGGTCAGTCAGTTAAGTGCCATATGTGATACACACTTGGGCGATCATGTCTAGAAAGAGACATGACTGACTAGGCAGAAGATTATTTCGCAGTAGGTTGCCTTTGCTTTCTGCGGTAGCCTGGTTGCCGACCAAGGCTATAGAAGCCAATCTGTCCTGTTATTTAACCCATAACTGAAAGGAATAGATGGATTAATACCTTTCCCAAGGGTATTTGCGTGTAAGTGAATGCAAGGAATTCAACTGGAATTTGAACTCGGCTCTCCATTTTCTCATTCCGAGTTGATATCCACTGCGCCACAACACACATCCTGTACAGCAGAGGGTAAAAGTCTCTAAATGGGGCTACCTGTTGACTGTGAGTGGTGACCTGTAATGCTTGAGAACGGAATCCTGGTGGTTGAGCTGATCATGTCCAGGATATTATAAGGACATGATCCTACAACACACCACTTTGGCCCAAATTCTTAGAGGACAGAATCATGATGCTGCCTCATAGATGGTGAAAGTGGATTAAAATACCATAGATATAGCTGAAGAAACCCATGTACAAATTGCTAAATATTGTCTTTGAAATTCGTATAAAATGTTATGGACCAGTTATATATATATATATACATATATAGATATATATATATATATATATATATGATAAAATAGGATTTTAATGAATGCAATATTTATGGGGTAAAGTGCTCAGTATCAGGGATGGATCATATGTAAATATAAAAGTGGACATTGAAGCCAACACCCAGAGCCAACGGTCTCTTTTATTTATTGATTTATTTATATATAGTCTAATAAAATTTAGGTGTAAAGAATTTTTGCTAGTGGGTTTTTTATATCCTGAAGCAGTGAATGTATTATTACTAGACTTTACAATAATATCCAAAAATGGGAGTTTGGTTTTTGGCTAAGCTGATATGTGAAGTTGAGGAGGGATTATATTTTTCAAAAGTAGCTTTCTCAGTTTCATTTTTGTTGTCAGCTAAAATAAAAATATCATCAACGTATTGAATATTTATTTTTGGTTTGGTAACTTTTTTAAAAATCCTGTTTTCAACATGGGACATATAAAAGTTAGTGAAACACCGACCAAGAGGGGTTCCTATACTTACATTTTTATTTTCTGTGTAAATATTGCCATGATGGTCATCCAAAAAATGTAAACAATAAAATTGGCTACACTATCACAGGATTGATGAGAATATTTACATTGCACCTTTCAGACCACAATTCACTTTGATCTCATTTAAGCATGCACAGGTCTATGATTTTTCTATGCATTAAATACTGTTACCACATCTGGTCAGGCGCTCTTGCAATTCATCTTGAGATTCTCAACAAAATCCAAAAAATGGGTCTGCAATGTAATCAATCCTGACTTGGTAGCCTGTTTTCTGTCCCTTTCTCATTGATGTGATGTGGCTTCCCTCTTTCTTTTCTACAAATATTTTCATTGCAACTGCTCTGACAAGCTTCTTTTCCTGGTTCTTCAACCCCATGAATTTATGCATGCCACTAGATTGGCTTCAAAATCCCACACTTTTACTGTTAAAATAGCTAGATGTAAACAACTCTTCTACTCTAATAGTTTCTTTTCTCACACTTCCCATTTGTGGAACTTCCTTCTGTTTGCCTGCTTCCCTGATAGCTACAATCTCCAAAAGTTTAAATGCAACATCAATTACTATCTTCTATCTCCTTGAATCGCATCTTTTTATCTTTTCTTTGACACTTCCTGTACCATGATTTTTCCCTCACTCTTACTCTATGTACCCAGTGGTGGTCCTACCTTGCTTGGAGTGAAATGAATAAAAAAATATGTATATATACATGCCACCAAATAAAAATTTTTCAGATGTTTAAGTTCAGTGAAACACTTGTAAATTCATGAACCAGTTTTTCAAACACGTATTTTTATATCTTTGAATAAATACATCAGACATGAATAAAATTACCTTTCATATTAATCTCATCTTGTTTTATATCTGTCAAGTATAATATTATCTTGTTTTTGTTTGTATTGATCAGAAAAAGTAACCTGTGAAAACCTGCTTGCATATTATTAATATTCAGTTATCAAACAAGAATTTTGGGTAGTTTGCTAACATTTTTATTAAATTTCCTCATCTTCAAGCATAAAGAATAAAAGTGTCTTTCTCAGGTGATTTATTGGTGAATGAAGAAATGAAATAAGACACAAGTGCAGATTATAGAAAATAAACAGAATTAAATGGAATGAAGCTTACCCAGACACATTTGCAAGAATTACAAAGCAATGAATAGAAAAGGTTATGTCTGGCCTGCCAACCTGACCCTAGATTTTGGGCTTTAAGAATTTAGTAGGTCTTTAGAATTTTCTCATCAATGACCTGCTGTTCAGCTGACAATAAGACTTTTTTATTGATTATTTCATGGAAATAAAAGCAAGGAATAAAAAGTAGAAGAAAAGGCTAAACAATATATATATATATATATATATATATATATATATATATATATGTGCCATTTTACTTGTTTGTATATGCATGTATCTGTATATGCTTGGAAATATATGCACCCATGGCAAAAGTGTACTGAAAAATTCTCAGTCCAAGTTACTAACTAAAATCAGTATTTTATCGACTACACATCAAAATACTGATTTTAGGGACTATGTCAGTCAAATAACTTCTCATGAAAAAAAAAGTAGAAAGAATAAATTCACAATGACCCATTTTACTTTACAAATCAATTTTTAATTTTTAAGATATATTTACTTAAAATATTAATGTTTCCATTGGTTGTAAAGTGGGGGATCTTTTTTTATTTTTTTTATAAATAATAAATTGATCCCCCACCTGCATAACAATACTGCAAGTTAATGTTTTCACCAAAAAATTGATATTAACCAACAAGAAAATTTACTTACATTTACATTAACAATATATCATGATTTTCAACTTATCTGTCATGAAATATGAAAGTTATTGACAGTATCTTGCTTAGAAGAAGATTGAACACAGCTGTTCACACATTCCTGCTGGCTTATGGCCTATCACGTTGAATACACCGGTTCTCGCTCAATCACCGAAGTTAAGCAACGTTGAGCCTGGTCAGTACTTAGATGAATGACTGCTTGGGAATACCAGGTGCTGTAAGTGTTCAGTGACGAATGTGCATTGTGGTGCAGTGGATATTGGCTCAGAAAGAGAAATTGGTGAGCCAAGTTCGAATTCCAGTTGAATACCCTGCATTTGCTTAAGCGCTGGTACCCTTGGGAAAGGTATTAATCCGTCCATTCCCTCCAGTTATGGGTTAAATAACAAGGATAGGACTTGGGGACCCTGCCCTTAAAAACAAATTCCAATGAATCTTGATACTCGAAAAAGAAAAATGTATTACTAGACACAAAACCTTTTATATAAACAACAATAAATTGTTGAAAGAAAAAAAAGGTGTTACCAGCAATAAATAAATAAAGTTTAGTTGGCAATAAATGACCTGCCGAGGTTGATTTGTCATAAAAACAAAACAACCAACCAACCAACCAACCAACATTCCTGCATGTCTTTTGGTAACTCAAAGTAAATTGCCTTTTTACACTCTCTTCTAATCCTTGTTCTTTGAAATTTCAGACAAGCTTAAAGCGGTTATTTGATACTTTCCTTTGACTTTCTTACCTTCAATGTACCTGTGAGTGTCAACTTCTTCAAGCTGTCTTTCCTCATTATGTGCCTGAGAAATATCAACTATCTCTATCTAATTAAGTATAACAGTTTAGTATTTTTTACTATTTCTTAATAGCTTAGCTTTTGGATGGCATCATTTATTATTTTAGTATGTCTTTGGATTTTGGTACCATATTTTCTGTGATTAAAGCATTTCTCATCTATTTAAATTCCCATACTTGTTCAATTTTGATATCTCAAATTTACATCTTTGACTGTTCCTTTTTTCTAATAACCTGCATTCTTTCTTCATAAAATGAATGACTAATCTTTTTTTCTTGCTTTCTTTCACTAACTTAAGGTGTTTTTGTACTTTCCTTTCTGTATCTGCTGTGAACACTGTGCCATTTACATATCAATAAATCCTGGTCGGACATCTCTCTGGATTAACTCACTGTAATTTTTAAAAAAATCTGATGAACCAACACATCATTGTCTTTCACCCTTTTCTATTTTCACATATGTACTGAATTATTTGTCCATATTTCTGAGATGAGGTAGTATTTACACAATTTACATTATTTGGGTTATTGTCCTTATCATTGTTGCTATTTGTACGCCATTTCAGCCATTGTACACTCTGGCCTTCTTCAGCTGCTAGGAATTTCAGACCCTTTATTACAATCACTGGTTGATATTATTTTCATTCCTTGTCTGAAGCTTTTTTAGTAGTCATGAGTTGTATCTCTCTAACCAGACTCTATAAGTTACATGTTTACCACTGCTGTATCCTGGTATTGAACTCACAACTTAAGGATACATGGCCCAGTGGAAATAGATGTTGGTTAGTTCCAGTGACTTGACCTAAAGATCTGTGAGTTCAATACCAGGCTACAGTAGTGGTGAACAAGTATCTGGTTAGAGGGAGATAATTCATGACAACCAAAAGAGGTTTCACACAAGGAATGAGAATGATATACCCCAGTGATCATAATAAAAGATTCAGTTTGAAATTACTAGCCCCGATGAAGGCCGGAGCATACAGTGGCTGAAACATCATACAAATAGCAACAAAGATGAGGACAATAGTCTAAATAATGTAAATAGTGTATTTACCAAATTGATTGTTTATCCATATATTTGCTTTCAGTACAAGCTCTGAATTATTTATATATCATTTCCAAGTTTATCAAGCTTACCTAAAAGTTCCAACACTTCTTTGTGACACTTAAACACTTTTGCATAATCTATAAAAAATTGGTAAACATCCTTTTGCAGTTGTATTGCTAACTTAATTCTTATTTATTAGGTTATGTGCACGAAATCACAAATAAATTTTGTACCTTAAACCACATTTGCCTGCCTCTTTACTGTACCATTTTAACTCTTAATATTCAATAAAACAGAGATAAGGAATTCAAGACTAAAATAGGAGCCAATGAACTGTTTCATTCAATTTTTTTATATTCTTTAGATATCCAGTGGTATCTATGATTCATTGATTACTGCTGGTATTATATGTTACTTTTTTTAATAGACAAAGGTATCTGAGTACCTTACATGAAAGACTTGAACAAATATGACTGCAATGTAATGAAATGTAGGAGTAAATGAATGGATTAATAGGGATTATTTTGCTCAGTAACTAATTTTGCTTATAAGCACAAATATTTTATGTGTTTACAGTATTAAAATGAGTAAGGGAAGTAATCACTCAAATATTTACTAACTAAAGTTGATTTGTTTATATTACTGAGATTAGGTAGTATTTACAGTGTTTACATTATTCAGATTTTGTCCTCATCTTCATTGTCATTTTTATAATTTTTCAGCCATTGTATGCTCTAATCTTCTTCTAGTGCTAGAAATTTCGCACTGAATCCTTTATTTGCACAAGAAATGAGAATGTTATACCCCAGTGATCATAATAAATGGTTTGGTTCGAAATTCTCAGAACCTGATGAAGGCCAGAGAATACAACCACTGAAATCTTGTAAAAATGGCGACAGGACAATAGTCCAGTTAAGTTGATTTACTTCCCATCTTTCTACAATTTAGACAGGAAATATATGAATAAATAGATTTTGACAATTATTATACCATTTGATTATCTACATATGTGTTTGTAATGCCAGTGTTCAAGTGAGTTAGTAAAGAGAAACCGATTACTAAAAGCAAATATACAACCATAATTACATTCCAAAATTACATCCTATATGGCAAAATTGTATCTTTGATAAATAAATTGCTTCTTCGAAGTAAGTGTGTATATATATATATATATATATATATATGAAGGTAAGAGATAGGATTTTGAATAAATGAATATATTTTCAAGATATTTATTTGGAGAAAGACATGTAATGAGAGATTGCCAATGAAAAATGGATAAAAAATACACAGATAGACAGATATATATTTGCAGTTTTATCTTTAAATGCATATAAATTTGATGCAAGGCTGTCAGCAGGTGAACAAGTATTGGTTTTTGTTATTGTAAATGTTAATCAAGTTATTTTTCCCCCCTCTCTTGCTACTATTTCTCAGACATCCTTCATATTATCACAGTATATCTCACTCCTTTTCACGTGAATCATCTAGTTACATACATACAAACTTACTGAATAATGCGAGTGATGATAGTTTTGCTTTGTGTAAAGTAGGAAAATTTGATTAGAAACAAAGAAAAAAGTACTGAATTATTTTGTAATATCAGTCCTCTGGTAAGCGGCTTATGGCCTATCATGTTGAATACACTGGTTCTCACTCAATCACCAAAGTTAAGCAATGTTGAGCCTGGTCAGTACTTAGATGAGTGACCACTTGAGAATACCAGTTGCTGTAACCATTTAGTGACGGATATGCGTTGTGGTGCAGTGGATATCAGCTCGGAAAGAGAAATCAGTGAGCCGAGTTCGAATTCCAGTTTAATACCCTGCATTCACTTAAACACTGGTACCCTTGGGAAAGGTATTAATTTGTCCCTTCCCTCCAGTTATGGGCTAAATAACAAGGATAGGACTTGGGGAACCTGCCCTTAAAAACAAATCCAATGAATCTTGATACGTGAAAAGAAAAAGTATTACTAGACACAAATCTTATATAAAAAGACAACAATAAATTGTTGAAAGAAAAAGGTATTACCAGTAATAAATAAATGTAAATTTAGTTGGCATTAAATGAACTGCCGAGGTTGATATGCCATAAAACAAAGCAAGCAACCAACCAACATACACAACAGAATAATGCCACTGATGATAGTTTTGCTTGGTGTAAAGTAGGAAAATTAGATTAGAAACAAAGAAAAAAGTTTTAAATTGTTTTGCAATATCAGTCCTCTGGTACGCATGGGTCTTCATGTCTCAAAAAAAAACCCCAAAAAAAACAGTGTATCAAAAGGACATTGCAATCATTTTAACTACCTTCACTACGTGGCAATGGTTATTCTTTTAAAAAGTGAAAATTAGAATTGAAATGAAGATGTATTTATTGTTTATTGGGATATTTGACAAAAGATCAGCTCATTGCCAATTGGTTAATAATCTATAAAAAAATTGCAGTTTTTAACTTTTAGGCCTACAAAAAAAAACAGTATATTTTTCCCCTTGACACTGCTATTATTTTAACTATCTTCACTACATGGCAATGGTTATTCTTTTAAAAAGTGAAAATTAGAATTGAAATGAAGATGTATTTATTGTTTATTGGGATATTTGACAAAAGATCAGCTCATTGCCAATTGGTTAATAATCTATAAAAAAATTGCAGTTTTTAACTTTTAGGGCTACAAAAAAAACAGTATATTTTTCCCCTTGACACTGCTATTATTTTAACTATCTTCACTACATGGCAATGGTTATTCTTTTAAAAAGTGAAAATTAGAATTGAAATGAAGATGTATTTATTGTTTATTGGGATATTTGACAAAAGATCAGCTCATTGCCAATTGGTTAATAATCTATAAAAAAATTGCAGTTTTTAACTTTTAGGGCTACAAAAAAAAAAACAGTATATTTTTCCCCTTGACACTGCTATTATTTTAACTATCTTCACTCCTTGGCAATGGTTATTCTTTTAAAAAGTGACAATTAGAATTGAAATGAAGATGTATTTATTGTTTATTGGGATATTTGACAAAAGATCAGCTCATTGCCAATTGGTTAATAATCTATAAAAAAATTGCAGTTTTTAACTTTTAGGGCTACAAAAAAAAAACAGTATATTTTTCCCCTTGACACTGCTATTATTTTAACTATCTTCACTCCTTGGCAATGGTTATTCTTTTAAAAAGTGAAAATTAGAATTGAAATTAATCCTAAATATATGAAAATGAATTTATGTTTTCTTTGTTTTTGTTAGTTTACAACAAAAATAATAAACACTTTTATTTGTTGGAACAGTTGCCAAATCATCACCTAATTGCCAATTGATTCAAACTTTATAAAATGGTCATTATTCAGGTTCACATATTTGAATGCCACTACAAATCAAGTGATTACAGGGAATGAAAAAGAATGGAAATAATCTTCAGAGTGGAGAAAGGGTAATAAAAGAACTGGGTTCAGGAAGACAGAAGACAATTATTGGCATTGCATTTCTGAAGGCTGTAGGTAGCAAGGAAGCCAGTAATGCAATGTCAACTGCCATCTTTTGTCTTCCTGAAGCCTGTTCTTTCATTGTACTTATTCCTTAATAAAGTCATCTCATACATTTTCAATCCTATTTACTCTTTCACACTAATGGCATTATTGCTTTGCTATAAGTGAAATGATTACAAACAAAAAATCCACTTCAAGCAAGGAGATAATGCTATGAATATGCAAGGGGTTAGTGAAAGAGAAGGAGAAAAATTTAATAAGCAGAAAGGACAATAGAAGACAGAAGATAGCAATTGACATTGCATTTAAATTTTCAAAGATTCTTCCAGAGGTGAGAAATGCAAGAAAAGAAACTCTTAGAATAGAACTTATGGTTACATCTGGGTAATTAAATTGAACTGTATTTTCAGAATTTTGCAAGTTCATTTTCCATCAGTGTATTTTCTTTGATCAATCTGGCATTTGAAAAATAATTTATCAAAATAGTCTGATACTTTGTATTTTTTTTTCATGTTATGTCTATTATTTTACTCAGATTTCTCTTTATTTTATTTGAATTGTTGTATATTCTTGGGATAAAAACTAGAGCAAATTCCTATTTCTTTTTAATCATATCACCCCGAGCAAGGCAGTAACACCACTGATGTGCAGGGGGCTACATAGGAGTGAAGAGTTTGGAAAAGAGAAAACCGGAAAACCACATCCTAAACAGGGAACAAGGGATGAGCCTCTTCACCTGTTCAATTTTCTTCCTGGTTCAAAATTGAGACTTTTCCTCCTCTGAGATTGGCTGCCATCTAAGGACAGTGTGTCCAGTCATATGATGGATTCATACCTTTCTCAAGGACATTTGTGTAAAAATGAATGCAACAGACTAGCCCAGAACTTGAACTTAGCACAACAAATCAACTTTCCATGGCAATATCTATTACACTACATATAGATCAATATTTTATATAAATAAATATAGTCAAAGGAAATTGATTCACTAAAAAGACAAAACAGCTGATAAACAAAAGAAGTGTTTTCAAGACACATAGTTTAATAGATATGAATAAATTAGCATAGATGAATAGAGATCAGAAAAGAATGAACAAAAGTTCAGAACATTTTAAGGGAATTTCACAGACAATATTTCAATATTTGTACATTGATTTATTCAACGATTGTGTCATTTTGTTCCACTAACTTTCACTGTCTACAAGTTGCAATGAATAAATTGTCGCCATTTTATACTTTTAATTTTGTGCATTGTTTGTTTTTGATTTTGTCAGTTGCTCAGTATAGTAGGGTAAGTTGAGCACTGTCAGTGAGAAAAAGAGCATTATAATGCAATTCACTCTGCCAGAAATTTGGAAATGGCATGCCCTTACTGCCTAGAGCTCCAATATGAACATTTTAAAATGTTTGGATGTCAAACAGAGCAGAGGATACAGAAGCAGTTGGATAAATCTAATGGTGATTACGAAGGTTTTTTGTGTCATCACTAGTGATGGCAATGTTCATCATCCCACAGCAAATCAGACTCAACACAGAGGCCTACATCTAGTGCATTGAAAATGTCGTGCTGTCCTCGGTAAACAGGGTGGCTGCTTGAAGACCCAATGTTTAGAAACAAGAGTCTGCACCCTGCCATACAAGCAGAAGAACTCAGTTGTGGCTGTCAGACAATTTATGCAACCACTTCATCCTTCATGTCTAAACAACTAACTCCCCTGACTGCAACCCCCTTGATTATCGTATGTGGGGCACTGTTGAGGGAAAGACCAAAAAATTTCTTTTAACACCAAAGATGAAATGAAAGCATAGATTATGGTAGCATTCACTAATTTAGACAAGGAGACTGCTCAGAAGAGTTGCAGGAGATTCCAAAATCATCTGGTGGTTGTGATTTTATTGAATAAATTTACTCTTAACTATTTTAATATAGTTTGTGTAATTTTGGTAAATATTTCTGTTAAAATTAGATGTCAGTGTTATTGTCATTTTTGTATAATTTAGCTATGAATTCATCCAAAACACCCTGTAGGAGTCAGCTTCATGATTCTGTTCTCTCAGAACTAGTCTGTGATTTTTACAGTGAATTGAAATTCTTACCATTAAGAGAAATTTGTCAAGATCAAATTCAGGGGTAATCCAAAGAAACCATAACTTATGGCTATGGCAATGAGAAAATATTTTGTTCACCCAAATCACTATTAAAATATCAGAACTCCATTAAATATGTGGATAGATAATTATTCAGACAAATAGATATTAATCTTAATTGTTTAATGTAAGAAAAAAAAGAAAAAATCCTCTTATAATTTTCTCCAAGGGATTTTAAAGTAACTTATTAAAAATGCTTCAAAAATACAAAATTATTTTTTGGCGACACTTCATACATAAGAAAAATGAAAACTTGGAATCAAATTTAATGCTTCAGTAACAAAATTTTGTATTATCTTTCAACACTTTTGAAAAAATGTTAATAGGTTTTATTATAATTAGTTACAAAGTGCTCACAAAGCAAAATCTCTTAATGGCTGACTGACTTGTCTGCTCTACTTTAAAATATAGTTTATATACATTAAAAATATATAAACGTGATGTTTTTCTAATATAATAAATTTAAATCAGTACAAAAATATTATCCAATAATACACAGACACATGAAAAAAAACACTAGTATTAGAGATGGAACACAAGTTTCAAACTCAAAAGATACATTGTCTAAGTTTTGATCTAAAATGTTCACTGAATTTGGATTATGGGACGGAATCTTTTTTGTGGTGCAATGGATATCGGCTCAGAATGAGAAGTTAGAGAGCTGAGTTTGAAATCAAGATGATCTCATTTCATTCACTTATACACAAATACCATTGGATAAGGTTATGAATCCATCTCTTCTCCCTCCAGTTATGGGTTGAATAGCAGAACAGATTGGGTTTTTTAGCCTTGGTTAGCAACCAGTCTACCACAGAAACAAATGGTAGCAAACTGTAGGAAAATCCTATGCCTAGTTAGTCATGACATAAAAGAGGCATGATCGCTCAAACATGCATCCCATATGGCAATTAACTGACTGACTGATCCATTGACAAAATAGAAAATTATGTTTAAAAGCATACATTCCATTTTTTTTTAAATTTATGATCATCAGCAAAAAGAAGACTCTAAAATGTCAAGTACAGGTTGGGGAAACCTGGGAAGTGTTCTGACATAGGATGGTAAGTCAGTCAGTTAAGTGCCATATGTGATACATGCTTGGGCGATCATGTCTTGAAAGAGACATGACTGACTGGGCAGAAGATTATCCCACAGTAGGTTGCCATTGCTTTCTGCGGTAGACTGGTTGCCAGCCAAGGCTATAAAACCCAATCTGTCCTATTATTTGACTCATAGCTAGAGGGAGAAGAGATGAATTATATTATTAGTTAAGTAATTAGTGGGGGATCAGTTTATTACTTCATAACAATAGAAAACTGATCCCCACTTTATGCTTAGTAGAAGCTTTAATTGTTTCCAACTATTATGTTTAGTCTGTCAGTTAAGTGCCATACGTGATACACGTTTGGGCGATCATATCTCAAAAGAGACATGACTGACTGGGCAGAAGATTATCCTGCAGTAGGTTGCCATTGCTTTCTGCAGTAGACTGGTTGCCAACCAAGACTACAGAACCCAATCTGTCCTGTTATTTAACCCATAACTGGAAGGAATAGACGAATTAATACCTTTCCCAAGGGTATTTGCACGTAAGTGAATGCAATGAATTCAGCTGGAATTCAAACTCAGCTCCCTGATTTCTCGTTCCGAGCCGATATCCAATGCACCACAATGCACATCCCTAGGATGGAAAGTACTAATCTGAAATCCAAAGACAAATTGGCATAGTCACCAACGTATTTCAAAAGCTAATCAGAGTACTGAGAGACAGGAAAATCTCAGTGGAAACAAGGGCGCTGGACTGCTATGTAGCAGCGAATGTTTAATGATCTTTTCCAGGGAGAAGGAGAGGCTCGGGGCAGCAGAAATGTAGTTCTATAGAAGGATGCTAAGGATACTATGGACTGAGCACATGAGCAATGATGAGGTGCTGGAGAGGATGCAAATGAAAAGAAAACTCATACTTAACATCAGGAAGAGACAGATGAGGTTCCTGGGACAGGAAATGAGGAAGGAGGACCTGGAGAATCTGATACTCTCAGGGTGGATAGAGGGAAGGAAACACAGAGGAATGCAGCAGGGGACATATTTTATAGATTTGCGTAAATGGATGGCAGAGCTAGGTTTGGAACAGATATCAGGAGTAAAAATATTAAGAGTGACAAGAGACAGGAGCAAATGTAAGTCCACGATAGCCTACGTCTTGAAGGAACATGACACATGAAGGAGAAAAAGTATTGAAAGGGCACTGATTTTAGATTCTTCAGTGGTAAACTATACTGCTACTACAATATTTGGGTTTAAACAGTATACTTATTTTTGTATACTAGTCTGAATATTCAAAAAATTCTTTTAAAGTAGATGTCCCTCCAGCAAGATTTGAACCTGCATCTCTCTTTACTGGAAAAATCATTGTTAAATCAGACTTTCTTTAGATCAATTTGGCCACTAGATTATCATAAATATACTGTATAATCTTCTATGTGCCCTGTTCTTTCAGGACGTAGGCGATCATTGCTTTTCACATGTCCCTATCCCTGGTGGCTCTTGACATGCTTTTTCTTGTTACACCATGCAACCCACGTTCCATCATCCACCTGATCAGGTCCTTCTAATATGTTATTTGCTACTTTCCCTTTTTCCCTCTATTTGGACTGTTAGTATCAGGTTTCTAAGCCCTCCTTCCTCATTGCATGTCCTGGGAACTTTAGATGTCTCTTCCTGATGCTCAGTATTAATTTCCTTTTCATTTCCATTCTTTCCAAAACCTCATCATTGCTCACTTGCTTAATCCATGATATTTGCAGCATCCTTCAGTAGAACCACATTTCAGTTGCTTCAAGTTTTTTCTTCATCTTTGATGATATTCTCCAGCATTCACTGCCATATTGAAAAACAGACATCACATACCAATCCAGTACGCTCTTCTTTATTTACAGTGAAATTGTCCTGTTTCTTTATACTTTACTCAACTTCTGGAATGCTTCCTTTGCCATGCCACTTCACTTTTGGATCTGTGTGTCACACTTTCTGTCTTCTGTTAGAACACTTCCCAGGAATTTAAATTTTTGTACCTGCTTGATTTTAGTATCCCCCACCTGTATTTAGCATTTTGGGCTGCCCTTTTTGCTGATGACCATGTATTCGCTTTTCTTGCAGTTTATTTTTAGTCCTTTCTTGTCATTCTCTTCACTTGTCTACTCAAATATGGGCTTCCAACAAAATAACATTTAAAGTGATAATTTACAGTGCTGTACAAAAGTTAAACCATGTGATGAGATTAAAAAATATTTTCATTTTTTTTAGATAATATTAAAATAACAATCAAACTATACATTCATTATCATTAAGAAAACCTGTATTGAATGAATTACAACCACTTTGAAAAAATGTTTTAATTTTATTATTACAATGGTTTATAAAAGCATTATACCATTACACAAAAATGTTCATGTTTCAGAAGAATACTGTTGTTCTTCAGGTGATATTTTAAAAATAAAAGGTGAAAATGATTTATTTTAAAAAATATAAGATGAATTCATGGCTATTCAGATAATTAAAGAAAGGTAGTTGGAGGAAGTTAAACAATATGATTGTTGATGTTTCAGTATTATTCAATCAAAAGTGATAATTAGGTTGAACTATGGAGTTGGAAATTTGGGTTGCACAGAGAACAATGTATATTAATGTCAAAGCATAGCACTTTTTTTTTATTTTGTCTGGGTAAGGTACATACTACAAACCTACCTTATTCAATTGAGTAGACAATAATTTTTAACAGCAGATTGGATTTTAGGTTTTTTACAATTTAATTTTGTGAAAGGGGATTGTTTAGGTCAAAATTAGAATTAAGTAATTATGGTATACTAAAGTATATTGGAGTTATGAAAACCAAATAAGAAGTGTGTGGGTCATTAATTTTAATAAAATAATCTTAAGTAACATTAGAGCATAAGTCATAAATAAACATTATCATTAATTAAATTTCAAAAAGAAATATTTCCAGTGTTCACATAATACGGTCAGTTTGTTTCTATAGTTTAATAGTACTTTATTTTTAGGGAACTTTATAATCTGCAGCTTTTCATTCAGGCACAGAGGGCAGATTTAATTACTATGATTTACAGTATGTTGTTTTTCCAGAATTTTCTATTTTAATTTGGGGGTTTTATTTGTATCTTTTAGCTACCAAAAATACACAGAAAGAGATGTTTGGTTTTCATACACCTTATTTTGGAAAGAAGGTAAATGCAAATACCACCTATGCTTAAAAGTGTTCTTAGTAGATCCAATGTAAACTTTTTAATAGTAGGGTTTTCACTTGATGATGTAGTACAGTGGTAAACAATAGATTTTGTTAGACACCTATTTTCCTATGGGCAATTGTTAGGATTTTGACAATTACACAAATTTGTATTATTGTTATTTTCATTATTTGAATAATTATTTTTAATGTACTGATATATAATTTTATTGTTATTGATTTTTAATAACTTTTCTATATTATTTTTACAACTATATTCTAATGTTAGAGTATTTTATTAAAAATTTTACTTAAAGGGTCATAATTAGGGAAATTTTTCTTAATTAAACTGAACTTCAGCCCTAACTTAGTGGTAACCATTTGGTTAAATAGGGGTGTATACCAAATGATTTTTTTGATTTCTAATTTTTCCTGTTATAGTCATATTTGTTTATGTATTTGATATCATGGTTTTTATAACCACTATTTTTAGGGCATTATTATAAAAAGTGCTATGTTTATAAAATACATCTTCACTAGAAGCATTTTTACTAATTCTATAGACTGTCGAGAGGGGTACATGTTTCATTATACTTTGGTGGGCGATTAGACTTCGAGTGAATATATAATGGATATTTGTTAGGTTTTATATATGGTTGGTAAATATTATTTATTTAGTGCATTGTTACATCATAGAATTTTACCAATTTTAAATTAATGCTGATTATTACTTTTAGGTTTAGACTTTTGAATTCTCTATGGATTAGTTTTCTAATTTTCTTGGTTTTAAAATGTGTGGAATTTTGTACTAACATAAGGCCATCATCACTGTATAACCTGATGTCATAATGTTCGTTGAGGTGAATAAACCAATGAGGTTGGAAGACTTCACAGAGTCTAACACATTTATTCTAATGTCAAATTGGTTACCAAAATTATTTTTTCCATTGTTCTTGACTGAGGATAAGAGCAGATGTCTTAGTAGTCATTTTAATATCATATACATTCTTAGTTAAATCTGAATGTGTGGCAAATTCCAGTTCCAAAGTAAAAAAATCCTTAGAAATTGATGTGTAATAATCAACTTATCTATCTATCTATCTATATATATATATATATATATATATATATATATATATATGTATGTATATATATATATATGACTGGAGACATCAATGAAGCCATTATTAGTTTGAAGAAATAATTTCTAGGGATGAAACATGGAATATAGAATTTTTTTCCCATTCATTTATACACAGTTAGTCTCCTAGATAGATTTGTTTATCTCATCTTATATATATATATATATATATATATGTAGATGGACAGACAGAAAGATATATACAATCACATAGATTCAAAAATTCAGAAACTATATTTAATGGACAAAAATAAAATGAAAATGCTTCAGAAATATCTTTTGGATTTTCAGTTGAAGGTTTACAAAGACCGCATAGATTACCAGTACATCTACCTCACCACACTCCATAAAATTGTAATCTTAAATTGGAATGTGCAGAGTTTTTATATGCCATCAAATATGGTATCTGTGTAATTAATGCTCAAATAAATGGGTCTATAATCAATTCATGCTCACATGATGAGATGTAGAAGTTAAAAATGCTGCTGTTCGCAAGTTGAATAGAGTCTGCAAAGTTGATATGTAACTTTGTAAAGCATGATAGAATTGGAGGCTAACAATGGATTGAATTTTCTTTGAAGTTACTGAAAATATGGAATCAAAAATACATCACAGATAATCTAAAATTTATATCCAAGTTATGACTACTGTATCATTCTATATATAGGCTTTTTGCTGTGTTTGTTTTTTTTTTTTCTTTCACTGATTTCACCCCAAGCAAGTCTATAATGCCACTGAGGCAGCTCAGAAAATACTCTGATCATCCGGATGAGAAAAGAACTGTCGAATTTGTTGGTGTAGACCTCAGGCTCAACTGAGAAGTCTGCATAAAGTCCATTGAAGAGGTAGTGCTATCTGGCTCAAGAGGGTTACTGATGGAAGACACTGTCTGGTAACAGGACTCTGCACCATGCCACACAGTCATGGCTGTCAGACAACTTTTGCAACTGTATCACCCCTTATATCTGGCTACTTCCTGTATTATAACCCCCTCAACTATTATGTGTGGGGGTACAGTTGAGCAAGAGACCAACAAATCTTGTATGACCAAAGATGAACTAAAGACTAAATTATGGCAGCATTCACCAATTTAAGGGGACCACCCAGAAGAGTTACAGGGGATCTCAAACGAGTTTGGAGATTGTGGCTGAAGCCAATATCAATTTTATTGAATAAATTTTAAGATATTTGTGGGTAATTTTGGTAAATATACCTGTTCAAATGAGATGTCAGCCTTATTTTCATTATTGCATAATTTAGACAACAGTTCATACCTGGCACAATATTTATATATGAAGATATATTTATATCGTGTCTAATTGTGATAATGTTTAGTGCCAAGGTTGTTGTTTTTTTCTTTTTTTTCTTTCTTCAATGGTTTTACTGATAAAATGTACTTTGGTGAGCAGGTATTTTTATTGTAAAGTGCTCAATATCACGGTGGAGATAGAGCATTGATAAATACAAAGAGTGTGTTTGTTTAACAGATCAAATTCATGCTGACACCATTATGAAGTTCTCATTTGACAAGTGAGAACATCATAATAGTGATCTCACAAAACTTTGAAGTCAGCATGACTCTGCTCAGATAAAGAGATGAACTTTTTGTCCTTATATATAAAATGCCACGTCATAAGTAATCATTACATTCTACAGTTACTTTTTTATGATCTGCTGATTGCTCTGCATTCTCCAAGATATTTTTCTTCTAGATTGATAGTTGATCATGGCTCTCCCCATCTTCCTGTATTTTGTGGCTTTTAATGAAGGTTTTTTTTTTAACAATATCTCCTAATCCCTGTTTTGCCAACATTTAACAGAAGCTGTTTGTGTTCAAATGTCTAAAGTTTTACAATAGCTTTGTGATCTTAATAATGCCTGATAAACTCAAGCAACATGCCTGTATTGAATTTGAAAACTTGGGAGATCTGTAAAAGAAACTTTATAAATTCTTTGCTAGGTTTTGAGTGGCATGCACATTTCAAGATTGTTTTGCCAACTGGATGACTAATCATCATGTAAATATCAGAAAGTATAGAAATAATGCACAAACTCATTTTTGAGGACTGTTGCTAAATCATCTGTTATTTTTGATTAGATTAATGGCATACATTGTTTTTTATTAGACCATGTTCAGGAAATTTCCAGTACCACTTCGTATATACATACATCCATATCTAAACTTATTTGTAAATGGAATTTGTCAGTGTGTGTGTATGTGTGTGTGTCCGATACCTATAGACTCCAAAATGGCTGAACCAATTTTCTTGAAAATTTACACAGTTGTACTATAAGCATCTGTGAGTGTTCTTAGCTAGGTTTTGTGTAGAGGTACCCCCGATAAATGTCGAAAATTGATAATCGAAAACATTGGGTTATAGAAGTAGTGGTCTGATTTTAATCAAATTTGATACACTCATAGACAAAGACATAAGAAACAATATTCAGAAGTTTCAAGGTTGCAGTTCTTACAAAAGTGCAGAAACTCAATAATATATATATACATAAAAGGCAGGATGTTTGTGTGTGTGTCTGTTTATCTGCCTGTATGTCTGTATTTCTTCAGCCCTTTTAATTTAGTTTTTACTTCAGGTTTGGCTCTAAGTAGGTATAATTGTAGTTCTTAGTCTCAGCTATGATACCATATACTCAGAGGACTTATTTAGCCTTCAAAATTCAGTTTACGATGAAAAAAACTTATTTGATATTGATAACAGGAAATCAAAATTTGACTTACATCTATTCATTTTTCTTTCAGTCTAGGGTTTCACTTTAACTGGAAACAACTATTGCTTTTTAGTCTTTCGTGCCAACATCTAAAAAGTCTGAGCTCCAGGACCATGGATTAGTTTCAAAGCTTTCATTACACCCGAGCAATGCCATGCTATACTGCCAGTATATATATATATCAAACAAAATCCCTGTAATTGATACCTAAACATGTTAAGACATATACAACTATAGGAAGTTGCATCCAAGGTAATCAGTTAAAAGCAAATATTTTATTGACCCTGACACATCATTAGCAAAAGAATCACAGATCCTGGTTCTCTAATGAAACTTGAAAAAGTATTCAATATTAAGAGCAAAATTAAGTTTCCAATGATCAGTTGCTGTCATTACTTAAGAACTCAGCCAACTGAAATTCAGTAGTAAGAGCATTCCATTGAGGGTTAATTGGCTTTCCTGTAAAGATAATATCAGTGCACTGCACCTCTTTCTGGAGAGCCTGATAAGAGTGGAGCCACACAATACAAAATGAAATCTATGTTATGCATGCTTTGCTGTAAAATATGAATACACAAAGAAACTTACTGCCAAACAAATCTGTTGAGCATATACTTAAACTTCTTTGAAAAAGAGTCTAGCTTCAGACACAGATTTGAAAGCATATAGACTGTCTATTCATAACAAATAAAGTGATGATGAATGACTCTGGCCTCTGTTTATTGTTTACTGAGTGTATCCAGTTTCTTTCTTACTTTGTGGTGGCTCTTGGTTAACTGATGACAAGAAGGGAGACATAAATCTGGAAACGAGAACTAAATAGTATCTCTTACAATAAAGTTAGTGATTGTTCGCTCAGATGAGACTCATGTCCAGCCAAACTGTAGAACACAGGGGAATAAAAATTAGTTTATTAGAATAGCTTGACTCAAGGCGGGGCTTAGGATAGGTGGTGGTGACCTCTGAGGTTAGTAGAGGTTGCAACAAGTCAGTTCAAAGACCAAATTGTCATTTCAAACAAAACTGCAAAAAATGACATCTTCTTAGAGAGAATTATATAAATTGAAAGTGCTCTAATTCATGGTGTCTATGAAAACATTTATTTATTTACCATTGGATGTGATGTTAGCTGTATAGAAAGTGCAATTGAAAATTCAAGTTCAAACCTTGAATCAAATCATCGATATTTGTTTCATGTCAATAACCTTGGAAATGACATGAATGACATTACTCCTTACCGTCAAGAAATTATTCATTAAAAATAATTCACAAAAATTATGTCAGTTCGAACAGTATTTTGAAGATCTGCTAGATTTAATTTTTAAATTGCAATTTTTCTTATGAGCCTCCCTCTTTAGTATTTTGACAGCATAGATTTGTGCATACCATTTGATTGGCAATTAGGTCCCATCAATTTATTGTTGAAATAGCTAAATGTAGTTAAGTTCTACTCTAATAGTTTTTCTCACAGTTTTCATTGGTAGAACACATTTTGTTTTTTTGCTTCCCTGCCACCTACAAAATGTAATGTTAATCACCTGAAATCTATTCTTTTATTGTTCTTTCTCCTCACTAAAGTCTTCTCGTATTTCTTTAACTTTTACTAACTCCTGGAATATGACTGGCATTATAGCCTTTTTTTTTATAATCAAATGATTTTAAAAAAAAATACTACACTATTTTGAATATCTAGGATAACTTGTTTTTAAGTTGTCAGGATACAATTTTATTTTCAATTCAATACATGAGGTGTGGTGAAATGGATATCAGCTCAGAATGAGAAATCAAAGAGTTGAGTTGAAATTTCAGTTAAATTCGTTGCATTTACTTGCATGTAAATATCATTTGGGAAGGTATGAATTCATATGTTCCTTCCTCCAGTTATGGGTCAAATAGCAGGACAGAAGGACCTAAAGCTTTGAATGGTGACCAGTCTACTGCAGAAAGAAATGGCAACTTGCTGCCAAAAAATCTTCTGCATAGTCAGCCATGTATCGAAAAAGACATGACTGCCCAAGCATGGATCATGTACAGCAATTAACTGACTGAGTCTCTCATTTATATATGCCTCATTTATGCAAATTTTTATGATGTGAAATTGAATAACTTTGAAGAAACAAGTCTTTAAAGGCTTAACATTTTTGGATCAACTGAAAATTATCAATGTTCTTTTATCCCTTTAAAGTTGGAAACAATCAAATTAACTGACAAGTTAAACATACTTTCAGCCAATGAGTGCTTGAATGCACCTGCTATTGAGTATACTGCATTAAAGCAATTAGTACAAATTATAGTAAACTAATGTGATTGGAAGGATGTGCATTGTGGTGCAGTGGATATCGGCTCAGAACGAGAAATTGGGAAGCCGAGTTTGAATTCCAGTTGAATTTATTGCATTCACTTCCGTGCAAATACCCTTGGGAAAGGTATTAATCCGTCTCTTCCTTCCAGTTATGGGTTAAATAACAGGACATACTGAGTTCTATAGCCTTGGCTGGCAACCAGTCTACCGCAGAAAGCAATGGCTACCTACTGCGGGATAATCTTCTGCCCAGTCAGTCATGTCTCTTTGGAGACATGATCGCCCAAGCGTGTTTCACGTATGGCACTTAACTGACTGAATGTGATTGAATTTATTTTAGGTATTTTAAGTGAAAAAAAACTGGGTACTGGCGTTAGTAAATCTACAACTGGAAAAATATGTATTCACACTATTTTTTTTAAATCCATGTGACTTCAGGAAGTAGGTGACCATGAGACATTGTTGATGCGTTTTCTTTATTTGTGAATTTCTATGACATCTTGGATAATATAAATGATTTCCCATTGCTTTCTTCAGAGTTGTTTTTCTCCTAGACTGGAGACACACCTTGCTGTTTAACACATAGCATGTAGAGGTAGATTCATGCCTTTCTTAGGTGCATTTATGTGAAAGTGAATGCAACAAATTAGGTATGAATTTAAATTTGGTTCCCTAATTCCACATTGTGTTGGTAACCAATACACTACCCTCATTCCACAAGTGCTATTTAATACTTTTCACTTTGTCTTTTTGAAATATAAATTTTAAAATCTTATATAGGTGTATTTTTAGATATTAAACTGACAGTGTAATTTTGAGGCAAAATACTATACATGTAGGTTAGAGACTGTTTGTGATGTCCCTTAAGTCTACAAATACTATGTTCTTTAAATATTGCTTCCACATCTGGTCCAATGCTCTGTTATATATTTAAAAATTGATAAAATCTAATAAACAAACTGCACTATTATTGCTAAGTAGGTATAATTGGAGTTCTTAGTTCCATTTACTCAGAGGACTTATTTAGCCTTCAAAATTCAGTTTACGATGAAAAAAACTTATTTGATAGCGATACCAAGAAATCAAAATTTGACTTACATCCATTCATTTTTCTTTCAGTCTGCGGTTTTGCTTTCATTGGAAACAACTATTGCTTTTTAGTCTTTCGTGCCAACATCCAAAGAGTCTGAGCACCAGGACCATGGATAGTTTTAAAGATTTCAATACTCCCGAGCAATGCCGGGCTATACTGCTAGTAAACTATATTTACATATTTGTGGAGTGAAAATGAAAATAAACAATAAGACATTCAAACACTAAATGACAAAATAATGGTTTATATGTTGGAGGATTCATGCATCCTTCCAGTTAATAAATTGATCCTTTGAAAGTAAATATTTGACATTTTTCAAGGCTTACGGCCATATCATGTTGAATACACCGGTTCTCACTCGATCACCAAAGTTAAGCAACTTTGAACCTGGTCAGTACTTAGATGGGTGACCGCTTGGGAATACCAGGTGCTGTAAGCGTTTAGTGATGGATGTGCACTGTGGTACAGTGGATATCGGCTCGGAAAAAGAACTCAGTGAGCCGAGTTTGAATTCCAGTTGAATACCCTGCATTCAACTTAAGCACTAGTACCCTTGGGAAAGGTCCATTCCCTCCAGTTATGAGTCAAATAACAAGAGTAGGACTTAGGGACCCTCCCCTTTAAAAACAAATCCCAATGAATCTTGATACTCGAAAAAGAAAAAAGTATTACTAGAAACAAAACTTATATAAAAACAACAATAAATTGTTGAAAGAAAAAGTTATTACCAGCAATAAATAAATAAAATTTAGTTGGCAATAAATGACCTGCCGAGGTTGATATGCCATTAAAACAAAACAACCAACAACCAACATTTTTCAAAAAATAGGTCGTGTTCCTGTTACTAATTAAAAATGTTTCATTGTTCCCTTTGAAGTGTATATAAGCAAAGTCATGAGACATGATGAGCTAATAGAGAGGGAGTGACAATATACTGTAGCAGATTTGCAACAGTCAGTCAGTACAGTGATACATGCTTGGGCAATCATGTCTCGAAAGAGACATGACTGACTGGGCAGAATATTATCCCGCAGTAGGTTGCCATTGCTTTCTGTGGTAGACTGGTTGCCAGCCAAGGCTATAAAATACAACCTGTCCTGTTACTTAACCCATAACTGGAGTAGAGAGATGGATTAATACTTTTCCCAAGGGTATTTTTGCATAAGTGAATGCAAGGCATTCAACAACTGGAATTCCAACTTAGCTCTCTGATTTCTTGTTTGGAGCCGATATCCACTGCACCACAGCACATATCCTTCACAGCATATGGGTTAAAAGTGATTCCCTTATTCATCTCCCTGTCTTCCTCACCAGGCTACATAACACTTATTCTTTTTTCCTCTTCCTGTTTTTTTCCCAGACATACTACAAAGAAATCACATTCTTATTTATTTTAACAAACTCACACACTTTAAGAAAAACATACTGACATAGACATAAACATGAAAATAAAAATATTGCATATTTTTATTTCTAAACACCCTTCTTGCTTTTTCTTTCTTGTGGGTTGATTCGATTTCCGCAACATGTTAAACAATTTTTTTCTTAATCATTTTTTATTGCTCCCACTTATCTCTGCTGTTTACCTTTTTCTTGAACATTATATTCTCAGTACAAACCAAAGACCATATTTTTGGCATCAAAGAATTCCCTACACACTGATCTTCACAGAAGATCTGCACAACAACTCAACCAAAGAATTAGTAAGACCAACATAAAATTTTCCAAGTGACCAAAGAAAATAAAAATAGCAAAACCAACAAAAAAAAGACATAAACTGAGAAGTAAAAAAAAACCATAAAAGACAATTTTTTATGTCTAAATGGTCTTCCTTATTTGTCATTGGGTTGTGTGTTTGTTCTACCCAGTGACGCTACTCAAAAAAGAAGCAAAGTTCAAACCACTAAAGATACATGAATTTATAGGATTTAACTGTATTTACAAATCAAAGAGACAGAGCTAAATATTCTCGGTTCAAACCACTTCCCCAAAATCAGTAATTTTATTATGCTGTGGGTCAGAACAAAAATTTTTCATCAATCTCTCATAAGTTTAGATGAAACATCTCTGTAATAATCTGTTTTTCAAAATATTCCAAATTCTTTGTCAAATTATAGTTGCCTTAGATGCTTGGTAATGTGGTATTTAACCATGATAGGGAATTTATTAAGCTTGTTGAGTAGCATGGGCAATATGTGGGTGGGTATTATCCTGCTGTAACAACATAATATCTTTCTGTTGCAAGAATGGCAACAGTAGTAGTTAAACAATATTTCAGCTGAACATGATAGCATTCAATGTTTTTGTTATAAACACAAAACAAGAGAGAGTTGTAAATAATGGAACCCGATATATCAAGGCCAGAAGTTAAACCTCTATGTCAATGGTGTTTACATTCTGGAAGATAGAGCACTATGGGCTTATTTTGCACTTGCCAATAGCAGTCACTTGCATGAACTAAGAACTTATTCTCATTAGTGCACACAAAAGTATTCCATTCAATTCTTTAAGTGACTCTTTTATAATATCATGGGGGATATTTTTTTTATAATCGTATCACCCCGAGCAAGGCGGTAATGCCACTGATGTGCAGGCTGTTACGTAATAGTGAAAAGATTGGAAAAGAGAAAGCCGGTAACCACATCCTAAACAGGGAACAAGGATGAGCATCTTAACCTGTTCAATAGACGTGGGTGGAGTGCGAACCGGGCGATAGATAGATCTATCTACTCCAATTAAAAAAACAAAAAAAAAAAAACAAAGTGAGAAGATTTGAAAAGGGAAAGCCGGAAACCACATCCAAAACAGGGAACAAGGGATGAGCCTTTTAACCTGTTCAATAGATGTGGGTGGAGTGTGAACCGGGAATTTGCTTCAATAATATAAATTAAGAATATTGTCTGATGAAAAATTTTTCGATTAATGCATAGTGATGTAGAATAAATGGTTAGAGGTATGTGCAAAGATGGTCTAGCTGCAAGCAAAACATTCTTGAAGTTATGGGGTCACATTTACTTTGATCTTTGGTGCTGATACTGTACAGTCTGCTATTGCTCTTGAAATATGTCCTTTTAAATCAGTTTCTATACGATATGGTCCTTCAGATCCCTGTTCATAGCTCAATGATCCCTTAGGTCTTGTGTTCTATATCCACAATATTTATACAAACATTACTGATATAGTTCCACATGCCATGTCTCTTCCAGATGCCTCAGTAGCAGTTACCTCCCTTTGGCTCAGTGGATAAAAGAGTTGGTTGAATCCTGTGACTTTACCCAAGAAGTTTTGAGTTCAGCACCTGACTACAGCAAAGGGGAACAAATAAAACCCAACTTGGAGAGTTAAGTTAAAAGGGAGATAACTTCTACTGGGACATCTGGAAGAGGCATAGCAGGTGGAACTAGAACAATCTACCCCAGTGACAAAACAATGGGTTCAGTTCAACACTCCAATCACCAGAAGAAGGTTGGCGTGTACAATAGCTGAAACAACGTGAATATGGCAATGAAGATGCGAACAACCATCCAAACAATGTAAATAGTGTGTGCAGATTTATATATATATATATATATATATATATCTGTACACACTATTTACATTGTTGAAAGAGCTGACAGTCTATTTTATTTGATATATATATATATATATATATATACATATATATATATATTTCATCTGCAGACAGATCTGTTTTGCTATATCACAGCTCATCAGTACGGTTAGACAGTCGATTACCTTTTACCCAGGATTGAAATCCGACTGAATTGGCATCAGTCGGTGATTCTACCTCTGAGCTATGGGCACTCAGCAGAAGGAGGCAGACTTTTTAGCATGTATATTATCATTATACACACCCAATAGCTAAGAGTGCTCTAATTCATTGCTGAATGAATGATGCATAGATGCCAAAGTAGCGACTGTTTTTCAAAATCTACCATTCTTCCAGAGTGCTCAATCGGGGTATGAGAGCGTATTTATAAAATAAAACAGACTTTGTCAGCTTTTTTTAATCAAACTTGTTTACATAAACTTTTGCTACCTAAACATAGGTTATCCATATATATAGATTGAAATCCAACAAGATGAATAGAATAAGTAAAGAAAAGGTAAGAAAAAAGTGTTTTTAATCTAACGTTTCACTTTAATAGGTTCTTCAGAGATTTTTTAAAGACAAATGATTTTAATTTTTTATTTAAATCATTCAATTTCCAGTTTGTACACATTAAAAAAATCTTCTAGTTATGCACATATGTTACATATGCGTATAAACTAGAAGATTTTTAATGCAGTTATATTAAGATTCATGAAATGTAAAAGGTGTTGTGAAGATCAAGAAATTGTTCAATTAATCAGAATGACAAACTAAATCTTCTGACACTTCAATTAATATATTTTAAATATTGAAAGCTTGTCTTGAGGAAATTTTTAGACCCGATTAAGAATTCATGACTTTTGTAAAAATTTCTCCCAAGTGGAATTAATGGAACTCTCAAATTTTATGACATTGGTGAACATAATGAATCAACAAATGAAATAAAACGAAAAACATTTAATGAAAGTTTCTTTTATTCGAATAAACAGAAAAGCTAACGAAAGAATTCTTTAAGTGGGATTAAAACTAATTTGGGATTTAGAGACAACATTTGTAATGGAATTTTCATGGAACTGACCAAATGTCAGAGAATAAAAGTTTAGTTATTGGCAGTGTTCAATTTTTCATTGTACTGCACTCTTTATCTTCAGCATTTTTGTGCCTTTGACTGCAAAATTTACTGTAATAAAAATTATTATATATGAATTATGAAAAGTTTTCAGTCTGGCCCAGTTGGTTGAACAGAAGTTCTGTCAGCATCTCATCTTGGCTTGCTTGAGACAATTTTTAGCTCCTTCATATATACAGTAGGACCTCAATATATTCCCATATATTTCTAAAGGTTTAATACAAAAAATTCTAACTGAACAGATGAGGTTAAGAGATAATGCAGTACATCACTTGCAAGACTAGAATGTCAACTTCTGATAACTAATCATCGTTCAATCTTATAACGATGTTCTTGAATGAATTTACAAGTATTTTTTTAAAGCTTCAAGAATAAAAGCTGGTATTACCTTTGTCATGGGTTCTTACCTGTAACTCCAGAATTAACTCTTCCTAACACTATATATACTACGCCTTTCAAGAGAGAGAGAATCAAGTTGGTAGTAGTTCACTCCAAACCAGACAGACAGTCATACTAACACCTACCACATTTTGTATTGTTATTTCTTGTATATATTTGTTATTTCTACCCTTGTGGTCATGTTGTTATTTTTAGACCTTAACCTGGTCCATAACAAACTTAGAATCAGAAAGAGAGAGATTGAAATTTCTGGTATGTATAATGATGAAAGAAGGCTTGGAGAACTCAACACTCACAGAACATAGTGAAAGCAAGAGGAACAGAAAAAAAGAGTAATTAAACTACCTAAAAAGCTTGTGTAAATGTATTGCAGAAGAGATGAAGTGATCGATAGTTAGGAGACAATCATTACTTACAGCTACAAAGGATAGAAAAATATGAGAAGCCATGATTACATATGAAATGTGATGCAGTGGATTTTGACTCTGGAAATAGAAATTAGGGAGTCAAGTTTGAATTCCAGTTGAATTTGTTGCATTCACTTACGTGCAAATACCTTTCGGAAAGTTATAAATCCATCTCCTCTGCCTTTAACTACAGGTGGAATAGCAGGACTGATTGAGTTCTATAGCATTGGTAGGCAAGCAGTCTACCTCACCAGGAGGATAACAGATTCATTTTCATGTAAATATTTTTTTTCTCTCTAGCTATGGATTAAATAGAACTACTGATTGGGTTTTATAGTACTGACTCAGAAAATATAGGGATTTGTATAGAATCAACACACCTACCTGTAAAAAAGGTAAGTTACATAAGCATCAATGACTTACTCGACAACTATGGAGACTTCACTATCATTTTAAACTAGGAGTTAAGATGTGACATTTTGTAATTTTACTAAGATGTAGCTATGCATGTACATATGGGTCAAATACCAAAGTTTTGTTCCCAATGGCTACTATGAAGCTATCATTGACAGCCACTAAACTGATCCTTCATTATAATGAAGAAGTTTTCATCACAGGTTTAGAATCCTTGGGACTAGACATCCTACGCTACAAAATAATGGATTATCCAATGGCAGAAAAATAAGAGCAAATCCTACACTTTGATCCCAGCCAAAAACCAGGTGAAGCAACACCTCTCTTTGTTCAAGTGAAGCTTTCATACCAAAAGTTTTAATCACAGATCAACTATGAAAGATCAGTGAACCTGTTCTGCAAGCTGACATGCAGATATCTCAGCAGTGCCATCTGTCTTGATTACCAACTCACTACAAACATCCAATTATCAAAGAGGGTATAATTCATACTTACATCTTGGGAGAATGTATTACACTATCTGCACATCCAAGCTTACTGAATCTGATATTCACAAATGGTCACTCATCTAGGTACTGACCAGGTTTGATATTGCTTGACTTTGATGATTGTCTATTTCAATGTGATATAGCCATAATCCTGGAATTGTTATATGATTATCAAACAAAAAAGATAGCTGAGTTTATCCAAGTTTTAATGAAAAAAAAACCTCCTGTATGGAGAGCTGGCCTCTGGAAGAAGATCCACTGGGCAGCCGCAAATGTGGTAACGTGACATTGGAAAACGCGAGATGAAAGCTGTGAGCATCAACACGGAGTCATGGGAGAGTGTAGCAGTCAATCGGTTCAAATGGAGAGGAACCCTGGCTCAACAACTTAAAATTAGGGGAGGAGCAACTTACACAAGTCACCATGGAGAAGCGGTTTCGCAGGAAGCAAAATTACACCACTGACAGACCAGAAACAAAACATAAATGCAACCTCTGCAAAAATACTGTCACTCCCGCATCAGTTTCTACAGTCACAGATGCCAATGCTCCAGCCAAGCAGGCAACTAGGATGATACCCATGGTCAACCCTGACCAACAGAGGCCTACTACTAATAGAAAAGAATACTGAATTTCAGTGAATGATGGAAATACACGTTGAAATAAGCAGAAATTATTTTTTTTTGTTTTGGAAGAGAATTTTTTTTAACTTATTTTTTTGTTTACTTGCCAGTTTGTGTTGTAATGAATATATAGATAATGATTTCCGGTCTATATAAGATACGACCACTTAGTACGTATGTTTCTCTCTTTGATCAGATTTTTAGTGTATTTATCAAGCAATCCAGTCTTTTTACTCATTTCTTTCTTTTTTCTTCTGATAATGCAAAATGATGGACAATAACAGAAAACCATGAAAACAGAAAGAAAAGTTGGAAAAAGAAACTTTAACATTCAACAAAATGAGCAATGTTGCCTTTATGCTAAAAGGAAAAGATTTTTTTAAATTTTTAAACCATAAAAAATGTTATCTTATTTCAGATTGTTATTCAGTCAGAGAAGAGAAAATCTGGAAAAAAAAGGGGAAAAAAATTGTCTTTTAGAATTGAAAGAATAAAAGAATAGTCATATATATATGACATTTATAAATCTTTTGTAATAATTTAGTTATTGCCATTAAGAAAACCTACAAGCAGAAAGAAAAAAAGAAAACTTTTATACCTGTTTCTTGCTGTTCTTTATACATTTATTAGTGTCACTATAATTTAAATTCATAATTTTTTTTTCTTTCTTATATTTACCTTTGCTTTATCAGTATTTCTTGGAAGGTGTCACTCTCATTGTCATGCAGGTCTCAGTTTTGCTATATATTATTCATTCTTTATAACCATTCCATTTAGTCACAGATTTGTTGAAATTTTTACGATGGTTGTAATGCATGCACTATCCAAAAAAGAATTTTCCCAATTTACATTTCTTTATTCCAGGCATTATATCCATGATATAGTGACACCTTAGCACAGGAGTTTTAAAACTGTGGTCCGTGAACCACAGGGATTTCGCAAGGACAAGATAGGGGTCTGTGGATTAACTCATCACGTGAAATTCAAAGTATAAATTTTCAATGTCTGGATATTTATTTTTACTTATTAATGTTATCAAATGACAAAAGCTTGCACTATCACCCATTACATGTCAACGTTATTTATTCATTATACCATCATCCTCACCCAGATGGTGTATAGGGCAGCAATTTTTGTTGCTGTTTCTGTAACAAACCATTTTTTTTACGGGGCAGGGTTGTTAACCCTGCACCCAACCCCCAAACCTGAAGAATCGGTGGACCATTCTTGGTCCTTACGTTTACAGCACCTGGTATTCCCAAATGGTCACCCTTTTAAGTACTGACCAGGCTCAATGTTGCTTAACTTTGGTGATCGGATGGGAACCGGTATATTCAGCACAACATAGCCATAGACCAACGTTATTTAGACAAAAAATTATTTTACACATGCAAGAGCTTGATGTTCAAATTTATTTCTTTTTTCAGGGTGCAAGTGTCACCCATGGATAAATTTTTAATAAAGGGGTCCGTAAGTCAAAAAGTTTGAAAACCCCTGCTTTAGCATATGAACAGAACAGAAAAGCAGAAAGAAAGGAATTACTCCAATATATTTTTTGTACTGATGTTTATAAACATATCCCTAATTTGTAGTTCACAGAGAAATTATATACAACAAGCATTGTTAAAAAGGTGAGTGTCTTACTTGTAATATTTCCTATTGGGAAAAAGGACAAGTTGAGGGTGTTTTTTTGTTTCTAGTGAGACAATATAGGATTCTCTGTTCAACCTACCATCGTGTGTTTGTGATGTCTGTATTCTCTGCAGGCAACACAGCAAATAGCCAATGACACTCTATATAATGATATCAGTCAGTGGTTGTCATGTGACCCTTGTGACTTCATTTTAACCAAAGGGTGATAATCACTCTTTGCATACCTATAGTTGTCAAATATTAATAGATAATCCCTAAATAATTCTTGTGTGTAAGAAGTTGGATTTAAACTTGGATAGCTTACAAGATGCTTTTGTTACCGTCTGTCATTCCAGAAAATGAAAGAAGAACAGAATTTTTTTTTTCTGTACCTCCTCTGTACAAGTAAATAACTAACAAACTTTGTAAAATCTGTCATGTTCTTACATATAAATCTGTAGAGAATATTGCAAAATAATCCACAGTGCTTGTTGTTTTAAAAGCAGTTAAGTCTTCCTTGTTATGTTAAGGTTACTACTGTTACTACAGAGTATATGAATGTATAAGTAATGTAATAATTATCAGTATAGAAAGAGGAATTTGTAAAGCAAGCTCAAATTCTTGATTTTTATGTAGTGTTCACTTCTATACTAATATTGTTGGGAAAAATTTCAACTTGTTCTTTCTGGGGTTAAGTATAAGTGTAATTTTCAGATGTCTTTACTGTAAAACATTGTTGTTGTTCATGTGTTTGGTCCATAGCATTCTCAGCATCCCTTCTGAAGAACCACATTTCTGTCTTTAGAACTTTGTTATCATTATAATGATACTGTTTTGTATTTATCTTCAAAATATTTACATTACTTGACTTATTTACTTTAATTGATACATATTGAAATATTCTGCAAATTAATAGTTTAAATATTTTCATATTGTTTTTTAATTTAAAGGGCTAATGATGTGAAACACAGTGTATCCCAATTTAAAGAGGCTAATGTCTCAAGACAGTGTTTGCCAGTTTAAAATGGCTAATGATGCGAGACACAGTGTTTTCTAATTTAAAGGGGATAATGATGTGAAACACAGTGTATCCCTATTTAAAGGGGCTAATGATGTGCGACACAGTGTATCCCAATTTAAAGTGGCTAATGATACAAGACACAGTGTATCTCAGTTTAAAGGGGCTAATGTCTCGAGACAGTGTTTCCCAATTTAAAGTGTCTAATGATGCGAGACACAGTGTTTCCTAATTTAAAGGGGCTAATAATGTGAAACACAGTGTATCCCAATTTAAAGAGGCTAATGATGCGAGACAGTGTATCCCAATTTAAAGGGAATAATGATGTGAGACACAGTGTATCCCAATTTAAAGTGGCTGATGATGCAAGACAATGTATTCCAATATAAAAAGGGAAGTGTGAATAGAATGGTAATGACAGGCATATCTGTTTATTCATGATGGATAACATAATATGATCCAATGTCATTTGGCTCTATGCTTCAGAGTCACCTAAGAAATGAATTGTAAATTTAATAGTTAACATTGCATTTGTTGTTTGTTGCATGATGCTTAAAAGCAAACTCACTCAGATCAAAGTGAATATTTCTGAGAACTCTTCAACACTGAGAAAAGAGATTGAAGAACACGCGAAAACATCGGCCTTGATAATATTAGCCTATTCAGCTGAAATCATACTGTGTCAAATACAGCATAAAAATTTATGAATGATCATCTCTTGAGAAAATATTACATGATTGTTGCCGTAAAGGCTTCATTAATAAATTATAAAATTGTTGCAATTACTTATTGACATTCTTACTATTATATCAGCTGTGAAATTGTCAAGCTTACATTCCAGAGGCAAATGAATACCCTGCCTTTGAACATATTGTTAGAACTTCTTATAGAAAAGGGTGTGCTGATTTTTAATTAGAAAGTGGACAGGGCAATTCATCAATATTTATTAGCAAAGGATGAGGAGTTCAGTCCTTGAGAGGATTAGCATTCATAATTCTCTCCATTATAATAAAGAACAGTGTGCATATATATATATATATATATATATATATATATATATATATATATAAAGTAAGTAGCTAACCTACAGCCAATGGACCTACCTAGGTTTCACCTAATGGATCATCAGCAATGAATTTGAACACTCTCAGCTACTGGCGTGTGTTTACATTGTATATAACGTGTTAAAGTCTGCCTTCCTTTACCTAGCGGCCATAGCCCAGTGGTAGAATTGCCAACTGATGTCAATTCAGTTGGGTTTAAATCCTGGTTAAAAGCAATTGGATGTCTGACCGTACTGGTGAGTTGTGATACAGCGAAACAGATCTGTCTGCGGATGACTAAATATATATATATATATATATATATATATTCTCCATTGAAATAATGATCATCATGTGTGTATATATATATCTATTGAAATAACGATCATTGTGTGTGTATATATATATGCATATATATATATATATTCTCTATTAAAATAAAGGCCATTGTGTGTGTGTGTGTATATATATATATATATATATTTCCCTCCTGTCATTTGGATTATTTTGTTTTTTTTATGTCTTTATGTAAGATAGTCAATAGTAGGACAATCAATATATATTGCCGTCATTTTAGAACCCACTTGTCTTAATCAAAGACATCTGAAAGATAAATGAGCATAGTTAATAGTTATCAACCAAAGTGGAAGATGTACATATCATGTTGTGCATCTTTGCAATTTAGGAATATAAAGAAAATTATATATTTTGATATTACAAAACAAATGAAATTATTTACAATAGAATATTGCTGATTTTTTTTTTGACTATTAATACCTGTTCAATAACTATAAAAGATATTCTATGAAGAAAGCATTTCATTGTCTTTGCTTTGCTTTTACTTAGACAGAAATTAGTGGCAGACAACTTTTCTGAGTTGAGCATGTTTCAACAATAGTCATCGTTGATAAGGATGTCTTTAAATTATATGGACATTTTTTATCATCACAGTAGAAGATTCATCATATTTTTTGTGGTGTTGTAGGATGTTACGTGTGTGTGTTTCAGCATCTGTCCTTTTTCATGCAATCCGTAAAATCATAGAGCAACTGATCTATTTAGTCTTGTTAGGATAACAAATCTATCATAAAGACAACTATAAATTCAATCCCACTACCAAGACATCACAGGACCTAATCAGATAATTTTCATTTTCTTCCTTGTATTAAACTAAAAAAGGGCTTTACATACATACATATATGTATAAGTGAACATTGAAGTCCACACACAGAGGTGACAGACTGTTTTATGCTATGTGAAATCATCAGGCCACATGTGTTGAGTTTTACTTGACTGTTTATATACATTGGTCAGTGGTACATTGTGGGTAATCTTTCTAATGGTCATTTTGGCAAAGGTGGATTGTTTATTTATATTTCTGAATTAATTTATTTTACTTGTTTTTATTTTTGTGTTTGTTTGTTTTTCAGTTTTTGGTGTTTATTTTATTTAATTATTTACATTTTTTATTTATTTTATTTCATTTTTATCTTATCTGTTCTAATAGTGGTGGTGGTTTGTTAATTTGTTTATCATTTGCTTGGATTAAATTATTTGTTCTTTATTTTTATTTATTCTTTTCAGTTTTCGATTTTGTAATGTAGTAATGTTTCTTTTTGTTTTCATGTCTGCATTTTGAGATGAGTTCAGATCATTTATTTAGTAGTTTATTTTAGTCTGGGAAGGTTATAATAGCTATACGTTTTTCTACAAACAAAGTCTGCAGGTTTGGATTGATTGTTGTAGGGTGGTATACTTTTCTGTATTTTTGATGATATTTTTTATGTGATTTGGATATACAGATATCCTTAGAAAGCAATGTACTGTTCACATATTTACTATTTGTGAAGGATGTTTTGTGTGCATAGTTTCTTTGTTTCCAGGGTTCTTCTGCTACTCCTATATATATATTTTTATTTTATTGTTGCTTGGTATATTACGTTGTTTTGTAAACAACTACCGTTTAATGGACATTTATTTTTTATTTAGGTAGGTTTAATTTGTTCAGGTTGTTGATAGTTTTTCTGTTGCACTTTTTTATTATTTGTGCCATGTTCTGTGTGCAACTGTAGTTGATTTTCACTGTTTTTATTGAATATTTTGTGGAGAGTGCTTGATTTTGGAAAGTTGAATAATATATTTCCTGCTTATATTTCTGAGATGAGGTAGTATTTACATTATTTGAACAATTGTTCTCATCTCATCTTTGTTGCCATTTGTATGACATATCAGCCATTGTATGCTCCAGCCTTCCTCATCATGATAACTCTCATTCCTTGTGTGAAGCCTCTTTTGATAGTCATGAGTTATCTCCCTCAAACCTGACTCTCTAAATTATTTGCTCACCACAGCTGTAGCCAAGTATTGAACTTGCAACTCTTTGAGTCAAGTCATCTCTGTAGAATCTTGTATCATTTCTATTTGTTATTTTGCTTAGTTTATGTAGAAAATATATGCCTATGATTTTTGCAGGATTTTGCACCGTCAAAACTTTCCAATGTAATATTAAAGATAATCTTTTTTTATCCATGCCACTTTTATATTTCCATATATTCTATTGCTGATATTGAGCACTTTATCCTATCAATATAGCACACCTTAAAACTATATTTTATAATATATATATAGGACTGATGTAGAAAAATTAGTCACTTAAGTGAGAAAAGTCAAACTGATTTCAAAGTTTTGTAAAGGCACCTCTATGATTCTCTCACTTCTCAGGGCATTTTTTACAGTTTTTCTACTTAGTTAAGTGACAAACTTGGGCACATGAATTCTCTATTTCAATATCATGCCCTTTACAACAAAAAACCTGCTTGAAAAAATATCTTTTTTATCAGTAAGCCACAGAAAAGAAAACAAGTTAGGCACTAAGACTCAACACAATATATATATGTATATATATCTATATATCATGAAGAATATTGGAGAAAATGTATGAAAAATTCATAACAATGATACTTTTACCACCTTGTCCTACTTTTTAACCAAAATGCAAGTAAGGTTTGTTGGGTAATATCAAGAAGTTTGTTCTATAAAAGTTTTTATTAAGTTTTTCAAATTTCCAAATTAGTACTTTAAAATGTTGCTACATTTGTTGTCAAGGATTTTTGAGGGTGGGGGCTGTTTCTGTAAATGTTTTGTGCTAATTTCAGCATTCACTTATTTGCTGGAACCAATTTCAAGACACTCAAGTGAACATCTTATTTGTAAATTTGAAAAACTTGATAAAAAATTGGATAGACAAAACTTGTCAATATTATTCAACAAAACTTATTTCAAACAATTCTTACTAAATATCTTATATACATACATACATACATATATATATATATATATATATATATATATATATAAAAATACATACACTTATATAAGCATTCTCAGAATCTATATGTAGAAGAAACAATAAATAAGAGACACAAGGGAAAACTGTATTTAGCTGATATGTTTTATTTTCTGAGGGTTTCAACATGCATAGATATGCAGTGCATATACTCAGATATGAGCAGCCAGTCAAGTGCCATATGTGATACATGCTTTGGGTGATCATGCCTCAAAAGATACATGACTGACTGGGTAGAAGATTATCCCACAGTAGGTTACCATTACTTTCTGTGGTAGACTGGTTGCAAGCCAAGGCTATCAAACCCAATCTGTTCTGTTATTTAACTCATAACTGGAGGGAAGAGATGGATTAATACCTTTCCCAAGGGTATTTGTGTGTAAGTGAACTCTGCTTTCTGATTTGTCATGTTGAGCCAATATCCTCTGCACCACAATGCACATCCATGCGTGTCATTTCAAATGGTAATTCGTCTGTAAGAAAGTACTATAAGCAAGCTTGAAATTCAGGGGATGTCATTTTGTTGAAGTGTAAACAATTTTGTTTTTCATAGCATTAAACAGGTCAGATTTCCTGCAAAATAAAGTATATTTGCATGAGATTTTACTGCACTACTTTTTCATTTAAAAGGAATCTGCAGCTGAATCCCACAATTCTTGTTGAGACTTACAGCGACCACCAGAAACAACATGCAGAGATTGGTTTAGACACTTGAAAAATAATGATTTTCATGTTGAAGATAAAGAATGCTCTGGTGCACCAAAATATTTTGAAGACAAAGAAATGGAGGCATTACTTCATGAAGACTCATGTCAGGCACAAGCTTAACTTGAAGAATCATTGGAAGTTGATCAGACAACAGTTTTGAAACATTTGAAAGCATTAGAAATGATTCAAAAAGCAAATTGGGTGCCAATCTCCAGAATTTTTCATAAATATATATAACAATTTTTATCTTCTTCAGGATGTCGGAAATCATGACACTACATCATTGCTTGTTCTTTGTAGCATTTACATAAGTTTGTCTTTTGTTATCTCTCTTAAATATTGTCCTGCAATTCATTTACATAAGCTTTTTAGGAAGATTATTAGTTGTTTTGCTTTGTCACTCAACATATCCTGTGCATGTCAAATTTTTCAAGCCCTCTTTCCTCATTATGGGCTTAAGAAATATTAACTATCTTTTTCTGAGATTAAGTATGCATTTTCTAATTTTATTCAGTTTTCTCTAAAATGTATCCCATGTGGAAAAACATTTGCTTCAGAGTTGCTTTATAGAATTCCCATAAAAAAGATAAAAATTGTCATACTTTAGTAACACTGGACAACTTCCTTATCCAAGAAATATTTTTTCTGACCTAATACTTCATTTGAACAGCCCAGTTGCTCACTGTTGTGGCTTTATACAGGATCAGTTCCTCTCACAGTTTGTATGGATAATTAATTATTAATTCTAAATACCAAACTAAATATCTGGACCTTTTTGTCTGTTAAATTCAATTAGATTTTGAGCCCTTTTCTCAATGTTTAATTTTTGCAATTCTGTGCAAAACTTCAAAGAGGTAAGTAAGTTTGGAAAGAGGCAAAATAGCATATTCAAAAAGTTAAAATTCTAATGTTCATTTCCATATGTTCATATGGAATTATTTTTCATGTTTCTAATTTATCTTCAGGCTTGCTTGTTGAGTCAGTTGTCATACATGATACACACATGGATGATCATTTCTCTTTTGATCCATGACTGACTTATTAGAAAATTTTCCTGCAGTAGGTTGCCATTTCTTTCTACCTTGGAATGGTTGCCAACTAAAGCTATAGAACCTATTCTGTCCTGCTATTCAACCCATAGCTAGAGGGAGAAAAGATGGACTCATGCCTTTTCCAAGTATATTTGCATATAAGTGAATGCAAAAATTCAATTGGATTTAGAACCCGGCTCTTTGAGGCCCTGAGTATGACAGTAAACTGCATCCAGTAACAAGGCTTCTGATTGGGGAGGTTGTGAGGAGCATGGAACCACCTTTTAATTGTTGTTGTTCTCAGGTCCACCCTGACCAAGTGTGGTAGCACCTGTTAGTGTCCCAGCTTTGGTTAACCCCTAAACTGGGGTCAAAGCACTATGAAAGTATAAAAATACACTTTTATAGAAAAATATACATTTTTGAAGGAAAAATATTACCAACAATACATTTTTGAAGAAAAACACATTTTGAAGGAAAAAAAAGTTATTTTCAGCAAAACATTTTTTAAAACAAAAAAAAAAACTATAAGACATTTTAGTTTTCTAAAATAAAAAAAGAACAAAAACACAAATTTTCATTAAAATCTGACTAAATCAACCTTCTTACTATAACCAAACATTAAAAAAATATACCTTAAAACCCCAACTTTTTAGCATTAAATAACCCACAAAGGTGTTGATATGCCATTAAACATATATACTTGCTTCCGCAACAGCTACAACCTCCAGGAGTTTAAATGTAAGGTCAATAGACACCTCCTAATACACTAACTCACACCCATTCTCTCAAACACTCTTCCTATGTATATCCTTACCAATCTATCACCCTCCTTCTCACGTTTCCTATATCTAATCACTCCCTCATTACCTTCCACTATGTAACCCCTGTGCAATAGTAGCAGTGGAATGCCTTGCTTGGGGTGAAAGGATTAAAAAATAAAAGCAAAGTGCCAAGAAAGAAAATAAATGTCTTGACTCTTTGAACCTCAGTAGCAAAAAGAGTGAGTTAGATGTTTTTAAGGATAAAGAATCTGTTTCTCAGGCAGGAAAGTTTTCTACTGTATTCTGGGAGAACTTTCATTATTTTGGTTTTATTTATTTTATTTTAAACAAAGTTTAATGTTTTTTTTTAAATTTTGTTTATGATAATTGTTAATATTAATAATTATAACAATTATGATTAATACTTTATTTTTTATTTCTATTAATTAATGATATCTCTACAGAAGCAACCCATATTGAATCTAAACTTATTTATAAATAGAACTTTGTGTCTGTCTCTGTGTGTGTCCATTACCAAAAGACTCCGAAATGGCTGAACCGATTTTCTTGAAAATTTACACGGTTGTACTATAAGCGTCTGCGAGTGTTCTTAGCTAGGTTTTTTGTCAAGGTACCCTCGATAAATATCGAAAATCAATAATCGAAAAAATATGGTTGTAGAAGGAGTGGTCTGATTTTAATCAAATTTGATACACTCATAGACAAAGACATAAGAAACGATATTCAGAAGTTTCAAGGTTGCAGTTCTTACAATAGTGCAGAAAATCAATAATATATATATATAAAAGGCAAGATGTTTGTGTGTGTGTCTGTTTATCTGCCTGTATGTCTGTATTTTTTTAGCCCTTTTAATTTAGTTTTTGCTTCAGTTTGGCTCTAAATAGGTAAAATTGTAGTTCTTAGTCTCAGTCATGATACCATTTACTCAGAGGACTTATTTAGCCCTCAAAATTCAGTTTACAATGAAAAAACTTATTTGATATCGATATCAGGAAATCAAAATTTGACTTACATCCATTCATTTTTCTTTCAGTCTATGGTTTCACTTTAACTGGAAACAACTATTGCTTTTTAGTCTTTCATGCGAACGTCCTAAGAGTCTGAACTCCAGGATTAGTTTTAAAGCTTTCATTACACCCGAGCAACGCTGGGCTATACTGCTAGTAATGGATAAAAGAAATTTAGCAAACCCCCAATACATGTGCTTCATGGCAAATAAAAAAAGACAAGACAATTATACAGTTTTAAAATATATTCTGTATTAGAAATGCATCATATAATAAGAAAAAAAGAGTTTATTTTTATCATTTCACCTCAAGCAAGGTGTGATTACAGGAAGTATTGAAGAAAAAATAAAAGATGAACTGAATTCAAAAAGATAGATGATGACAACTGACAGTGCATTTAAATTTTGAGAGATTGTAGCTATCACAGACACGAGTACATGGAAGGGGGTTTAACAGGTGGGAAGTGCAAGAAAAGAAACTGTTAGAGTACAAGTGGGGGATTAAATTTAACTATTTCAATGGTAAAAGGGGTGGGACCTAGATGCCAGGCAAGTAGTGCACTTAAATTCTTGTGGTTGGGGCACCACGAAAAAATAGCTCATCAGAGCAATCGCTTTGACAATATTTATAGAAAAGACAGACAGAAGTCATGTCACGTCAGTGAGAAAATGACTGAATTTGACACGTCAAGTCAGGATCAATTACATTGCAGATTTTTATTTGGATCTTGCTGAGAACCTTGAGATAAATGGCAGGAACACCCAAATTTTTTTGGCAGCAATATTCAATGCATGGAAGAATGGTAGATTTATAAATGTGCAAGGTCAATTCTGACGAGGAAAAATTTATATCCTGGCACAGTGACCCAACATTCCTAGTGCAGCTATGGGTCATTCCACTTCAGGTCAGTTGAAAAAGTGAGGCCAATGATTGGCTAAAAACATATTTTAGAAGTTAGTCAAAACATCAGCTCCGAAATTCAAATACATGTCTGTTTGGTATCAATTGTAACTCTAATCTGTTACTGTCATCAGGGCCGCAGCTGATGCTTAAAAAACATCGGGCACAGAGAAAATTGGCCGGGTTAATTAATTGACAATATGATGACGTCATCAGTGTCATCTGTTTCCAGAAACTATGATCTTTGCGGATTTTTTCGGCTATTCCAATGGAAATTAGGCACAGAACGTGAACGAAAGCAGATAATCGGGTTCATACTTTCTGAGTATAACCAATTTTTTCACCCAAAATTAATAATTAAACAAACAGATTTTTACTGCGTTCATTCAGATGTTTTCTTTGGTTTTTTTTTTTCTTTCTTTCTTTGCGAGTTGTTTAGTTTGATTTCTGATGAAGACATTTTTCCTTGCCCTGATTTTCACTATGATTGCACGGATTGGCTCGGAGTTGTGCCCAGTGTGCCCGATCGTCAGATACAGCCATGACTGTCATATCTTCTTCAAAAGTTGCTTGTCTTGCATTAGTCACATTTGTTTTTGCTGACATTACTTGTTCTTGAAGTAGTTCTTACACATTCATTCAGTTCACTGGTCTTGTAGTCTTACTCTGGACATAGTGTGGAGGTCACACCATCTCTGGTTCCATGCCAAATCCTTTTCGTGTCTAAATTTGAGTCTATCTCAATATCTTTCAATAATCAGCAGATCTAAGGGGAGATAACTTATATTTTTTGTAAGCCTTGAAGTATGCATATAACATTTGATGTGTACAAATAACCATGTATACAAATATTGATACATGCTTTACTCTTTCACTGTTACATGTGATATCATATTAAACAGTTTGCAGTTCTTATTTTTGCAAATTAAAAAATTTCAGAATTCTGTCACCCATACTGACAACACCCAGTTCTTAATAATTACTCAGACAGTTGAAATTATTTGAACAAAACAGAACAAAACATGGATTTCAATTACTTTATAAATAATTTGGATCATAGTATATAAGAACTGACTTGAAAATTGAAAAAATATCTTGAAAAATGAAACGGACTTTATCAATTGTATTTAACAAAACTTCTTTGGACATGTACATACACACACACACACATACACATACACACATTTTATTTAAAATATTATTTTTAGCAGATATTCGTGTTTTAATAGAATCCACATTTTACACAAAGTATGCTTTGTGCAGTGGTTATCAACTCAGAATAAGAAATCGGGGAGCAAATTTTGAATACCAATTGAATTCATTGCATTCACTTACACGCAAATACTCTTGGGGAAATGTATTAATCCATCTCTTCCCTTCAATTATGGGTTAATTAACATAGCAGATTGGGTTCTATATCCTTGGCTGGCAACCAGTCTACTGCAGAAAGTAATGGCAACCACCTGCAGGATAATCTTCTACCCAATCAGTTATGTCTCCTTTGTGACATGATCACCCAAGCGTGTATCATGTATGGCCCTTAACTGACAGATATTTATATATGTCAGCCTGCATCCTCACTTTGCTGAGTTGTGACATTTTCTTTGGTTAAAAAAGCATGCAGGATCAGATGATGGGTTCTCCTACAAAGGGGTACACAGGTTTGAACTCTTCTGGAAAGCACATTTTCTTTATTAAGTCTTCTCGAGAATGCAGACTTGTAGACATAATGAACACTGTTTAAAAAATGGGGTGTTTATTTAAACATAAGTAATTATTTAAAATAACGTTAGAAGTAACAAAAAGCAGAGATTAAAAATAATTCTTTTAGTTCTTCCGAAAAATATAAAAGAGAGGACACTGAGGCAATACTGAGTGGCGACAGTCTGTTTCACGCTTGAACAGGATCTTTAGTGAATAAATTTTGTGCTCAAACATAAAATAGACTGTTGCTTCTTGGTGTTGACCTTAGTGTCCACTCTCATATTTATACACACTCTATCTCCTATATTGACCACTTTGTCCCATAAATATAGCATATCTTAAAACACACCTATATATATATATATATATATACAGTACTGTGCAAAAGTATTAGGACAAGAACTACTTTATCTTTTATGAGGCATCAAAATAAAGTTTAAAATCACCACCTATCCTAACACTTTTGCACACTACCGGTAGTGTACAAAAGTATGAGGACAGGGGTGATTTTCCTAAAAACTTCACTGAAATTCAAATACCGGGTGAAAAGCCAAGTAAATTGCTAATAAATTTTTTTTTTTTAATCATTTCACCCCGAGCAAGGCAGAAACGCCACTGATGTGCAGGGGGTTACATAAATGTAGAAAGATTAATTAGAAAAGAGTGAGGAGTACAAGCTAGTTAGAAAGGAACAATAGAGATCTGAGAAAGCAGGTGCAATGACAGATACATGGGCAGAGAGAAAGTGAAGATTATACAGGGGAGGGGAGAGAGCTAGCGTCAGTGGTTAGTAGGTGAGTATTAACTTTGCTTTTAAATTTCTGAAGGTCGTAGCCGTCAGGAAAGCAAGAATACGGGAGTGAGTTCCACAGGCGGGAAGTGCGAGAGAGGAAGCTGCAGGAGTAGAATTGTCGTCTGCGTTTGGCTAACCTAACTGTGAATGGGTGGGACCCAGTTGCCAGTCTGGTTGCACGGGTAAACACCTGTTGAGGAGGCATCAGTGACTTAAGCTCATCCGAGCAGAAGCCATGAAAGTATTTATAGAAGAGACAGAGGGAGGCCACATTTCGATGATGGGAAAGTGGCTGCAGTTGAGTCGCCAGATCAGTACCTATCACATTACAGACTCTCCTTTGGAGCTTGTCAATAACACTGAGGAGAACGGCAGGGGCACCTGACCATAAAAGGCAGCAGTACTCCATGCACGGACGGATGGTTAAATATTGATTATTTAAAACTAGGTGTAAAAGAAATGTATTGAAAAGAAGTTATATTTAATTTTTCCCTTTTTTCTATTAAACAAGTTATTTTGAAACTACTCATGATTCTATTATCCTTGTATATGACTGACTTTTTTCTTATTTCCCCCTCTCAAATTGATAAATCTAATGTTACTTTGCAAGACCTACTTTGGGAACAAATACAAGCTGCTTGGCAAGAGATACCATTAGATACATTGAAGAAGCTTGTGATGTTAATACCTAACAGAATGAAGGCTGTGATCAAAGCAAAAGGCTATTTAACTAAATATTAAATTTATTTTGTAACAAGTATTTTTTTCTTGTTAAAGCATTTGTTGAGTAAATCAAATAAAATTACTTTAATTAAATTATTTTCTGTTAATGTGCCTCATAAAAGATAAAATAGTTCTTGTCCTAATACTTTTGCACAGTACTGTATATATATAAATATATATATAAGGTTTCAACTTATCACCAGATGAGAAGCAAATGTAACTCCGAAATGTGAAAATTTTTGTGTAGTGATACAATACTTTTATAAACCATTGTAACAACCATTACAATACTATATATATATATATATATATATATATATAAACACACACAAATAAGTCCTGATAATACTCAAAACTGAAAAGGAAAACAATCCAAGAAAAAAAACTAATATTTGGTCAAATTTTGTTAAGTTGCTTGTACCAAGAATTTTTCAATGCCATATTAAAGTATATTCGTATTTGAATATATATGCTGAAATTTTTGTAGGCATGTTCATGGTTTTGTATATACATAGTTTTTTCTTGAATGTTAGAACTTGTGTAAATACTTTATTTTTTGAATGTATATAATATATAAGAAAAAATACATTGTTGTGGATATATGTGTGTACACACACATCCACACACACACATGTATATATATATATATATATATATTTCTATATATATTTATATTCCCACCATATTTATGTACATTTTTTCCGAAAGCTTGATGTCTGTTTCAGACAAGTAACATTGGTATTTATGTAGAACCGAATACAAAAGACTTTTTACTTTTACAATACATTTTTTTTTGTTTGTTTTTTTTTTTGGATAAGTTTTTTCGAGTATGACTTGACATCTATACACAAAAAATGTTCTTTTACTGGTCTGATGTTATCCATAGTTAGGGCTTTTACCTTGGAAATGTTTTAGTGTTTTCTAGCTGAAAAACATTCTTGTCAGTACTTTTTTCTTAGATGATTCCTGCAAGGATTTGCAAGATTTCTTTTTTTATTTGCAAATTCATTGTGTTAGAAGAACTGTGTTGAAAACAAGAACAAAAATAAAATATTTTAAATTCTTCCAATATCTTTGAAAGTTCATTTTGCTTTGTTAGGAGATTCCTTTTTGACAGTTTTTGTTTTTTTTTCTTAGGGTAAGTCTTCCTATTTTTTGTTTCATTTAATAATATTAATACATCCATATATTTTAGGCTATATCTTTTTCTTCCTTTTTTCGTCCATATTTTTTTTTTGGGTTTTTTTATTACTTTTGAATACGGTTCATTTCAATCTAGACTTTTCCTTAGATTACACTTTGTAATATTTTTTTAGTTTTCCTTTTTCTACAACGACCCCAAACAAGTGATCTAACAACTTACAGAATAATAATTACTGAAAGGCAATGGTGTCTTAGTAACAGGATTAAAAAGAAAAAATAGAAAAACATGAGTAAATTTTTATTGAAAAAATTTGCATATCTGACAAAGCCAACTGAAAAGTAGTATTTCTTGAAGATGAGGTTTTTTTAACAGACTTTATAGTAACTGGGGTGTGAAATGCCAGAATTTTTTTTTATGCCTGAAAAAATGATTTCCTAACAAAGTTTATTATTTATTGCTTCAATTTGCAAATAGAAACACATGTAAAAGAACAATAAGTTAAACATTTGCAAAACTTTATCTCTCATTGCTCCCTCACTAGATTCTTTTAACATAACAGAATTCAACTCAAAAATACATACAATTTTTATATATATATATATATATATATATATACACACACACACACACACACACACACAGAGAATGTATTTGGGCAGTAATCCCTCTTTTTCATCAGTTTAGTTGAAGATGACTGACAAGGCACTGTGATTTTATTAAATTAAATAATCATAATCACAGTGCCTTGTCAGAATATATATATATATATATATATGCTCTCACACCCTGATTGATCACTCTGGAAGAGTGGAAGACTTTGTAAACAGTAGCTACTCTGGCATATACGCATCACTCATTCAATAATGAATTAGAGCACTGTAGCTGTTGAGCATGTTTATACGTGCTAAAAAGCCTACCTTCTTCTACCGGATGCTCGTGGCCTAGGGGTAGAATCGTTGACTGACACCAATTCGGTCGGGTTTCAATCCTGGGTTAGGAAGCGATCGGAGTCTAAGCTGTACTGATGAGCTGTGATACAGTGAAACAGATCTGGTCTGCGGATGACTATAGTATATATATTTATATATATATACACGCACACATTCTGGATATATATATATATATATACTATAGTCATCCGCAGACAGATCTGTTTTGCGGTATCACAACTCATCAGTACGGTTAGACAGCCAATCATTTTTTACCCAGGATTGAAATCAGACCGAAATCAGACCGAATCAGTCGGCGATTCTACATCTGAGCTACGGGTGCTTGGTAGAAGGAGGCAAATATATATGTATATAAACATATATACACCCAGAATATAAATATATATATAGAGTACTGTGCAAGAATATTAGGACAAGAAGTATTTCATCTTTTATGAGGCATATTAACAGAAAATAAACAATTTAATTGAAGTAATTTTATTTGATTTACTCAACAAATGCTTTAACAAGAAAAAAATACTTGTTAGAAAATAAATTTAATATTTAGTATAATAGCCTTTTGTGTTGATCACAGCCTTCATTCTGTCAGGCATTGACATCACAAGCTTCTTCAATGTATCTCATGGTATCTCCTGCCAAGCAGCTTGTATTTGTTCCCAAAGTAGGTCTTGCAAAGTAACATTAGATTTATCAATTTTTTATCCAAAATATTCCATAGATGTTCAATAGGATTGAGATCAGGTCTTTGTGGGGCCAATTCAAATTCCAAATCCTTCCTTTCTCTTCTTTTTTAGGTAAATAATCAATATTTATTAGCAATTTATGTAGCTTTTCACCCTTTATTTGAATTTCAGTGAGGTTTTTAGGAAAATCACCCCTGTCCTTTTGCACACTACTGGCAGTGTTAGGACAGGGGTAATTTTAAACTTTATTTTCATACCTCATAAAAGATAAAATAGTACTTGTCCTAATACTTTTGCACAGTTCTGCATATACACACACACCTAGAACATATATCCACCCAGAAATTGCATAAAGACACCACATGATAGAAACCAAGGTCATGTAATAACTCGTTTACAAATGAAGAATATTCAAAAGATCTACAATATAATTGTATTGAACACTTTTTGATACAAATGTGCACTGGTTTAAATTTATTGTAACTAAACAATCAAGATATATAAAAATATATATATACACACACACACACACACACACACACACATGAACACACCCAGAATATGTAACTATATATATATATATATATATATATATATGTATATATATCCCCAGAATATGTATAAATATATGTATATGTATGCATATATATATATATATATATATATATATATATACACATACACAGAATACTCGAAAAATTATTGCAGATTAACAAAGTCAAATTAAGCCTATAACAGGATTTTCAAATTTATTTTAATAACCTTCTCTGCTCAGAAATGTATCATGATGTCAACAAATGTAAACATGTTACAGAAATAAATTTATATATATATATATATATATATATATATATAGGGTTTCCCAGAAGTCACACATCCTAAACTAATGTAACCCTAACTCTATCCCTCAAAAGAATAAAAGACAGGTTTATAAAGAGAATTGATTCATGTCTTAATGCAGAGGTTGAACAATTAGAGCATCTGCTATGATTATGATCAATAAAATTAATATTCATATGTTTTTTATAAAAATCTCGATAGTGTGCAACTTCTAGGACACCCTGTATGTATGTATGTGTGTGTGTGTGTGTGTGTGAGTGTATATATATATATATATATCTAATCTAAACTTATTTATTAATGGAACTTTGTGTGTGTTACCTATAAACTCCAAAACGGCTGAACCGATTTTCTTGAAAATTTACACAGTTGTACTATAAGTGTTTGCGAGTGTTTTTAGCTAGGTTTTGTGTCAAGGTACCCTCAATAAATATCAAAAATCGATAATTGAAAAAATTGGGTTATAGAAGGAGTGGTCCGATTTTACTCAAATTTGATACACTCATAGACAAAGACATAAGAAACGATATTCAGAAGTTTCAAGGTTACAGTTCTTACAATAGTGCAGAAAATCAATAATATTTCTATAAGTTAAGATGTTTGTGTGTGTGTTTATCTACCTGTATGTCTGTATTTTTTTCAGCTCTTTTATTTTAGTTTTTGCTTCAGGTTAGGTAAGTAGGTATAATTGTAATTCTTAGTCTCTGCCATGATACCATTTACTCAGAGGACTTATTTAGCCTTCAAAATTCAGTTTACGGCGAAAAAAACTTGTTTGATATTGATACCAGGAAATCAAAATTTGACTTACATCCTTTCATTTTTCTTTCAGTCTATGTTTTCGCTTTAACTGGAAACAACTATTGTATTTTGGTTTTTTGTGCCAACATCCAAAGAGTCTGAGCTCCAGAATAATGGATTAGTTTTAAAGCTTTCATTACACCCGAGTAACGCCTGGCTATACTGCTAGTATGTGAATGTGTGTGATGTTATACACACCTTTTATATATGACAAGTCATATTTTATTATGCTAGTTAATATTTTCAGAATGAAATTGTTAATAACAAGAAAATGTTTGTATTATGGTAAATATCAAGTAAATTTCAGATTATGATATTTGTTTTTATGAGAAATATTTACAATAACTCATTTTGTGGTATGATATTTGATTATGTAATATGAATGTCATTTTTTTATATTATTAATGAATAATTAGAATTGTAAAATTACTGATGCTTAATTTTAATAAAATTTTTTTAGAAAGATGTACCTGGAACAGAAAAAAAATATTGTCAAGTTACTGTGAGATGAACCCCCCCCCCCAGAAAATTGCAAAGAAAATATGAGAGATCAGATATCAGGGAAAAATGAAGCTGAATATATTAGCATGAAAACTGGCTTTAAAAATGTCACAAAAAATTATCTTTGAAAAATTATAAAGTATCAAGCAAGGAAGATAGAGCAGTGTGATCGTGTTTGAAGAAGTTGGTGTTTTGAAGATGAACAAAGAAAAGATGTAAAATATTAGGAATATTGGCAAAAGACATGAAAGTAACCAAACTAACACCTTTAAGTAAAGACCTCAAGGAAGAATGTGCAATGAAGTGGGTGAAGAAGTACATGAAAACTGATTTCTGATTTCTTAAGTTACTTTTAGTGGTGAATGAAGCGTTATATTAGATAGACATGCTGACTAAGCTGAGGCTTGGATTCTTATTAGAAATAATCAACCAACATAACATAGAAAGAAACAGGAAAGAGATAGCAACTTTTTCTGTTCGTATTGTAGGTAGAAATATGTTAAATCCTCTTAAATTTGATAATGGCATCAAACGAAATACAATTCTTACAAGTTCTTTTCACCATTATCCTAGATTTGACACTTTATTAAATTTATAGAGATGTGTTCTGATTTTCTATTTGTTGAAATGCTGTTAGGCCATTTCTCATGCTTTCAACTCACTCAGGATTTTCATGAATTGCAACAAGGACAACTTGATACTCAGTTCTCCAGAATAAACAAAATCTTCAAGGGTAGAATTTCCCAACCAAAACAGTAAACAGTATTCACTATTTCCTGATATTTAAGATTTTTATTCCTGTTGACAGTATACATATATCTCATTCCTCCTTAAGCTGACAAATCCTTTTGAAACCCCTAAAGAATGCTGTGTTGCACATGGATCTCATCATCATCTTTTTTGTGTCAAGTCACTTCAGGATATGGTTGTGGGGGGTGGGGGATGATGGCATTCCAAAAATTCCTACCCTTTGTAACTAGCAATACTTATCTATCAGTATCCCTCTCACTCACTGTTGTTCTAACCATTTGCACAAGTTCATTAGGTGATTCTGCTCTGTTTCTGTCTGAACTTCTTGTCTTAAATAAATCCTGTGAGTTCTAATTTTTTCAAGCTTTCTTTCTTCATTCAGTTAAGTGCCATACATGATACACACTTGGGCAATGATGTCTCAAATGAGTCATGAATGACTGGGCAGAAGATTATCCTGCAGTAGGTTGCCATTGCTTTCTGCGGTAAATCGGTTGCCAACCAAGACTATAGAACCCAATCTGTCCTTGTTAACCCATAACTGGAGGGAAGAGACGGATTAATACCTTTCCCAAGGGTATTTGTACATAATTGAATGCAAGGAATTCAACTAGAATTCAAACTCGGCTCCCTGATTTGTCGTTCCAAGCTGAGATCCACTGCACCACAACGCACATACCTTTTTTTCATTCTGTTTCTTAAAAATTTGAACTCAATCTTTCTGATACTAAATATAATTAAGGTCTGTGCATACAACTCTGGGGGTTTAGAAGCCAAGCTTGATTGGGGTCCAAGGGCATTGTTTCGTGATCCTTGCTGTCTTATCAACATTTTATTCAGCAAATGAAACTAAGCACAACTATTAAAGGATGAAAAAAATTGCGGATTTTGAGATTAATTTTTTGTCCATAATGTAGCTTCCCTGTCTTTTCTATAAATACTTCCATGGTAATTGTTCGGATGAACTTTCTTCTATGGTACCTAGACTTTATGGATTCAAGTGTAGTACTAGATTGGCAACAAGGTCTCATCATTTTACAGTTGAAACGGCAAGATGCAATCTTATGTTTTATGCTAGCAATCTCTTTTCTTGCACTTTTCACTTGTGTAGCTCTCTTTTGGCTTCTTGCTTCCCTTTGATCTTAAAAAATTTAGATACAACATCAATCGCTATCATCTGTCTTTTTATTGTCCTCTCTCCTTAATAGTTATTTTTCTCATATTTTCTAACACTCAGTTTCCTTTTGTATCTTAGTGGGTTTATTGCCTTGCTTGGAGTGAAACAAAAACAAAATGATACATTTGATAAAAAATGAGTTATTCTTACAATTCAAATAGTTTCAGCTTTAAATAACCCACAAAGTTGTTGATATGCCATGAAAAATAAATCAATCAGTGATTTAAAATATGCTAGTTTACTCATGGAAATAATACTGTATCTCTACATATCTACCACTGAAGAAAAATGAGGGCCAGGTATGTTTTTGAGACTGAAACCTCATTGCCTCAAACAATGAGAACCCAAGTAGGACCTTGTAATTTTCTGTCATTTTGATTTTTCATACAGAGGCAGTTTTCATTCCAATCTTGAAGCATCAAATGATTTCTTTTTGTTTAGCTTTTTATTTGTCATATCCTAAGTTTAATCATATTTGCTGAGATTGAGTAATGAAATGCCTACATCTAACTTCATATAAATGTACATCAATATGTTCAAAAATTCAGATGTAATTAAAATTACAACTGTAAATTGACAATATGAATACAGACAAAAAGAAAACTTATCATAGTTGATGAGTTTTGTCATAAAAATGTCATAATTTTTTCAGAATTTTAAATTTAAGAACACTTGTTAATATACTTTAGGCTAACTGGAAGTCAAGGTAAATTATGGAAGAAGCTAAGTGATGTAATTTAATGTCTAACAAAGTATGAAAAATGCTAAGTGATGTAAATTACTGTCAAATAAATGAAACTGAGAAAATGTTATTGTTAGTGTTGAATTATCTAAACTTATTTAAAAATGGAACTTTGTGTGTGTGTGTGTCTGTATCCATTACCTATAGACTCCGAAACAGCTGAACCGATTTTCTTGAAAATAAACACAGTTGTACTATAAGCATCTGCGAGTGTTCTTAGCTAGGTTTTGTGTTGAGGTACCTCTGATAAATATCGATAATCGAAAAAATCGGTTATAGAAGGAGTGGTCTGATTTTAATCAAATTTGATACACTCATAGACAAAGACATAAGAAATGATATTCAGAAGTTTCAAGGTTGCATTTCTTACAAAATGGCAGAAAACCGATAATATATATATATATATATATATATATATATATATAAAAGGCAAGATGTTTGTGTGTGTGTCTGTTTATCTGCCTGTATGTCTGTATTTTTTGAGCCCTTTTATTTTAGTTTTTGCTTCAGGTTTGGCTCTAAGTAGGTATAATTGTAGTTCTTAGTCTCAGCCATCATACCATTTACTCAGAGGACTTATTTAGCCTTCAAAATTCAGTTTACGACAAAAAAATCTTATTTGATATCAATATCAGGAAATAAAAATTTGACTTACTTCCATTCATTTTTCTTTCAGTCTACGGTTTCACTTTAACTGGAAACAACTATTGCTTTTTAGTCTCTCGTGCCAATGTCCAAAGAGTCTGAGCTCCAGGACCTTGGATTAGTTTTAAAGCTTTCATTACACCTGAGCAATGCCAGGCTATACTGCTCGTTTTTAATAAGACAGTTATTATTTATATTATTTTTGTTTGAGATTATTTTATGTATTACATGTTTTAAATAATAGAAGGATTTGAATTAAACCATTTTCAATTTTTCCTTCCGTTTACTTGCTTTTCCAACAGCTACAATCTTCAAGAATTCAAATGTAAAGTCAAGAGTCATCTCTTATCTCACTCATTTGCATCCTCTCTCTCATGCTCCTTTTTTTGTCCACTTCACTCTCATCAGTATTTTCATCCTTCTCTTATCCTATTTCTTACACCCCCTATAACCTGTCACTCTTTCTCAAAAATTTCTTCCTATGTAGCCCCCTGCAAAACAGTGGCAGTAAAATGCCTTGCTTGGAGCAACACAATTATAAAAAAATACATTTATATTTAACAAATTTATGTTCATGTACATTGGTTTTGGAAAAATGTATTTTTCTTAGGAAAAATACCTTGTACATAAAATATAGCAAAAAAAAGTCTGCATGTACATACTATGAATATCCTATTATAACAGCCGGTGCTCTCGTGCAAAAAATAAAAAATCTTTTTAAAATATCAATAACTCTTTTATAGTTATTAGCATTTGCTATTAGATTTCTTTAACATTTCTAAGTGAAATTTTTGTTAAGACAAGATCAGATGTTTTGAAAGTTTTACTCCACAAATGAAGATTTTGAAAAGTTTTCTATGATAGCCACAAGCCCTCCAATGTCATTGGCTGAGGGTGAAATTAATATCTTTCCAGTTTGTGCTGGACATTTTATAACAGAGAACAGCTGCACTTTACTGACTCTGCTGTTTAAACCAAGAAGTTCCTGGCCACAAACGGCATTTTTTATGTTAGTTGATGTACTACAAGAAAGCTGTAAAAGACGACATTAAATTAGAATTTAATGTAATATCACTGTGGAGCAAACAGCCGCATCCCACATAGTATTACTGCTGTACATTCAGGTGAAAGTTGGTTTTATAGCCTGTATCTGTTTGCACCATATCCAAGCAATTTTAATTCAGATTTGTCCTTCCAGATGGTTGCCAAATAAATCTTGAGAGCCTGGTCTCTAGTTATATTTCACCCATTGCTGGGTAGCGCATTGAAAGAACAGATGGATCCTTGTTTTTTCCTAAGGGCAACCTGTGTGTAAAATTAATACAACACAGTTTTGGCTGGAAGCTGAACTCCTTTTCATTTATTCTATTTTTCACACTAATAACCATTATGCGAGCCTCACCTCCAGATGAAAATAGTCATAAAAAAGAATTCAATTTATTCTTTCTTTGTATGTATCATTATTGTAAGAAAAATATGGTATTAATTTTGCTAAATATTTATTTTCACATACAACTTTTACTTAACTCATGATTTATAATAAATCTTGAATGACTGAAACATGTTTCATGATAGCTAAAACTAATGATAGCAGTATGAAACTCTCTCTCTCTCTTTCTATATATATACATATATATATATATATATATATAAATTAGAAAAAATTTTCAAAATTCAAAGGTGTCGGATGTACATTTTGACATAGGATCTCTAATAGAGACTCTACATCACATCAGCGACATTGTTTTTCCAAATGGCAAAGGCCCTGAGTTAGAGTGTGGAGGGGTTACAGCCCAAAATCTTAACTTTAAAAAGTAATTTAACTCATTTAGTTGTCTATCTTTATAAAATATGAACTCCTATTCCTCCACTTCCTAAATATGCCATTTCAACACCCTGTAACCCCGTGACTACCAGCTCTGTACCTTTTTACTTTGTGACCGTTGTTAACCAAAAACCCCTCCACACTCTAACTCAGGGCCTTCGCCATTTGGAAAAACAATGTCACTGATGTGATGTAGAGTCTCTATTAGAGATCCTATGTCGAAATTTACATCCGACACCTTTGAATTTTGAAAATTTTCTCTAATTTATATTGGCTCTGTATTCTTAATACATTGAGCTCTCTGCCTGCATCACTTTTTAATATTAAAAAATTTTAATATTGATTAGGATCAGGTTCTTGGAATTTACCTTCCTACTCTTCCACTTTGGATTAAAGAAAAACAAGAAAAAAAAAAATATAATTCATCAAGTTTTTTATTAGACCTCAACAGAATTCAGAAAGCACTTGACAACTGTTTCGTCCTATATTTGGGACCCAACAGGATTGCACATCCACTGCCAGGAATTAAAACCCAGACAGTTGCGTTATTAAGCAGATGTCATACCAACTGTACCAAGGGCCCCAGTGATGAAGAGGTAACTAATTAAACTTTATATAACACCACTCATTCACATATTCCTAGGAGGAACTCATCCAAGTTCCTTTAACCATAGGACTGTGCCTCCCAGAGCCACGACTACTCAAACCAAGTTGCTCACTTTGGAGTTTTATAACCTTGTTCAAGCAACGATATAAACTGAAATTGTAGGAGGATTTTGAAAAAATTAGATAATTCATCAAGTTTTTATTAGTTTAATTAATTATCTCTTCATCACCGGGGCTCGTGGTACAGTTGGTATGACATCTGCTTAATAACGCAACTGTCTGGGTTTCAATTCCTGGTCGTGGGTGTGCACTGCTGATGAGTCCCAAATATAGGATGAAATGGCCATCCAGTGCTTTCTGCATTCTGTTGAGGTCTAATAAAAACTTGATGAATTATCTAATTATTTCAAAATCCTCCTACAATTTCAGTCTATATATATATATATATATATGCACACACCCACACTGGGCATAAGATATCATAGCTCCCTGCAATTTCCTGCCTTGCTTTAACTTTTATCTCTTTACCACTTGTATTTGTCTCTGTTCTTTCATCCTCTCCCCCAAACATTTTAAGTAGCTCACTTGCTGTGTATTCTTGCTGATTTTGCTTTCAATATGTCCGGTGAGTTAAATTCTTAATGTTTTTTAACCTCATAATGTGTGCCAAAAAGTTCAGCTCTCTTTCTGACTATATATATATAAGTTTGCTTGTACGTCTTATTTTCTTATGACTTCCTTCTTGCCTAAATATTCTAGCTTTTGATATTGTTAATATTTGTTGGCAAAATCACATTTCTGTCATTTCAAGTCTTCATTTGTGAGAAAATTGTCCAGCAGTTGCTGCCAAAAAGCAGCACGGATATTAAATTGCTGTTCAGCACTTTTTTTCTTTGTTTCTAATGATATTTTCTTATATCTTAATACATTGCTTAGTTTTTTGAAAATTCTTTCACTATTCCTATGCATTTTTGGATTTCTGTATCACATTTGAAATCTTTTACTCCCCTGGCCAGAGAGCCAGATTTCTGTACCTGCTTGATTTTGATGTCTACACTATGGAGATCATGTATTGGTTTTTATCTGGCGATCATGGATTCTGTCTTGTTAAAATTAATAATTAGTCCTCTCTTCTTGCATTCAATTACTCTTTTGTCTTTTTTTTACTTATCTTCCTGTGTTTGCCATCTATGGGTAATTAATTATTCTCAATTCTGCAATCTACATTCAGTGATGACAAATCTTTGAACAAAACTGTTTACTTCCCACCTAACAAATGCATTTGCAAATTTACCTTAAAAATGGAACTGGAACTAAAAGTTAATGTAGTTGTCTCTAGGCACAAATAATAATAATAATAATATAAGCACAAAAGGCTTTGATACTTTTCATTCAATTTCTTTGCAATTCAAATATACTTAATTCAATTTTCCTTATGTCTCAAAAGAAACATTTAAAGAAATACGATGGTCTCTTGTTTATTCCCATGAGTGTGAATATTGTCTGGTTTTAATTTTAAATGATGTTCTTTGAATTTCAAGACAGTATTTTTATTTGGATAATTACAACATTCTCCTCTTTATAAATGTCATAATGTTTGTATTTCAATATTATTTTATGGTATTTTTCATTCATGATATAATTTCTGATTTCACTGAAAACTATATCTTTTCATTGTTATATCTGTAATAATTATTCTTCCCATTTAAAAATCATGTTTAACTTGAGAACACTAACCATGGGTATATAGTCAGTCAGTCAGTTAAGTGCCATACGTGATACACACTTGAGCAATTATGTCTCTTATGAAACATGACTGACTGGGTAGAAGATTATCCTGCAGTAGGTTGCCATTACTTTCTGTGGAAGACTGGTTGCCAGCCAAGGCTAGAGAACCCAATCTGCCCTGTTATTTAATCCATTCCCTTCCACAAGTCTGCTTTCCCGACAGCTACAATCTCCAGGTGTTTAAATGTAGGGTCAATAGACACCTCCTATCACACTAATTCCCAATTATTCTCAGAACACTCTCATCTACCCAACCCCCATTCTCTGTATCCTTACCCGCCTATCACCCACCCTCTGACGTTTCATATATTTAATCATCCTTTCTCCACTCTATGTAGCCCCCTGCGCAGTAGTGGCAGTGACATGCCTTGCTCGGGGTGAAACGCTTATAAAAAAAAAAAAATAACTGGAAGGAAGAGATGGATTAATACCTTTCCCAAGGGTATTTGTGCATAAGTGAATGCAATGAATTCAACTGGAATTTGAACTTGGCTTCCTGATTTGTCGTTCTGAGTCGATATCCACTGCACCACAGCACAAATGACACCATTTTAATTACAATTTAATTAAACTTTTAGGACCTGATTTTCTTACTTAAATAATGTTTTTCAGTTTCTGTTAATATTAGTTCAAAGTACAAATTTTGAAGTGCCTGCATGTAAAATATGTCAAATAAAGATTTATATTTAATATTTTTTTGATATTTTCAAAATCGGGTATGATATACCCATCGTTAGTAGTGGTGTAATTTTAATTAATGGTTAGTGTTCCATGGTTAATATCTGATTGCAATACTAAATGCCTAAAAATTAACATGCTCAGCACTATTATATTATATAAATTTCTGCTAATTTAGCATCATACATACAGGGTTATTGAAAAGTAACTCTAAAAGTTTTATAAGAGAGTTCATCATACATAAAATAGGGAGTTACTTTTCAGTCACCCTATATATTAGTATTGGCCAGAATTAAATGTGCAATGTAATGAAACCACATATTAAATATACGTGTCTACCAATAACTACTTTTTTCTGTAGTTGATTCAGTCAGTCAGTCAGTTAAATGCCATACATGTTACATGCTTTGGGTGATCATGTCTCGAAAGAGACGTGACTGAATTGACAGAAGATTATCCTGCAGTAGGTTGCCATTGATTTCTGCGGTAGACTAGTTGCCAGCAATCTGTCCTATTATTTAACCCATAACTGGAGGGAAGAGATGGATTAATACCTTTCCCAAGGATATTTGTGCATAAGTGAATGCAAGGAATTTTTTTTTTAATCATATCACCCCGAGCAAGGTGGTAATGCCACTGATGTGCAGGAGGCTACGTAAGAGTGAAAAGATTGGAAAAGAGAGAGCCGGAACGGAAACCACATCCTAAACAGGAAACATGGGATGAGCCTCTTCACCCGTTCAATAGACATGGGTGGAGTGTGAACCGGGCGAAATTTTCAACTGGAATTTGAACTTGGCACCCCGATTTGTCGTTCTGAGTTGATATCCACTGCACTGCAAAGCTACCAGGATTAATCAATTCATTCATTTACTGCAGATTACTGACCCTTTGCACTTTATTTAAAGCCAGAAAACATAATCACCGAATCATTATTATGAAAAAATAAAATCATACATTCAAAATATATGATTTCAATTTTTCATTATAATGATTAAGTGATAGAATTCTGATTAACTAACCTATACCTGGGAGGAAAGAGATGGATTCATGATTTCCCAAGGGTATTTGCATATAAGTGAACATATTAAATCAAATGGGAATTTGAACTCAGCTGTTTCATTAACAATTCCAAGTCATCATTCATTGCATCATCCACAAATCAAAGCTTACAACAGTCACTCACCTAAGTATTGACTAGGCACTTCTTCTATGTGCCCTGTCCCTTCAGGACATAGGCGATCATGGTTCTCCACGTTTCCCTATCCCTTGTGGCTCTTAGTATGTTTGCTCCTGTTACATCTCGCAACCCCTGTTCCGTCGTCCACCTGATCAGGCCCTGCTAATATGTTATCCGCTGCCTTCCTCTGTCTCTTTTCCCTTCTATCTGGCCAGTCACTATCAGGTTCTCCAAGCTCTCCTTCCTCATTGCGTGTCCCAGGAACTTCAGTTGTCTCTTCCTGATGCTCAGTATTAATTTCCTTTTTGTTGCCATTCTTTCCAACACCTCATCGTTGCTTGCATGCTCAGTCCACAATATCTGCAGCATCCTTCTGTAGAACCATATTTCCACTGCTTCAAGTTTTATCATCATTTTCTATGATATTGTCCAGCATTTACTGCCGTATTGAACTGACATCACATAGCAATCCAGCACCCTCTTCTTTGTTCCTAGTGAAATTTTCCTGTGTGTTAGTACTTCACTCGGCTTCTGGAATGTGTCCTTTGCCATGCCAATTCGCCTTCAGATCTGTGTCACACTTTCCATCTCCAGTTAGAACACTTCATTGCTTAAATTCACTGACTATATGGGAACCTGTATTTCATTGAGATTTGGCCATAAGCTATAAAATGAGAGCATGCAGATCTTAAAAGCCATGGCAGTTAACTTAATGATATTATTCCCCATTTTTATTTCTTCTTAACCTTGGGTTAAAATTCATGTGAAATGTCAACATCATGTTCATGTCATTATTTTCTCTTGGTGATTATTTTTAAATCATTTCACCCCAAGCAAGGTGATAATGTCACTAGGGTGCATGGGGTTACGAAGAGTGAAAGTGAAAGAGAAGACTTTAGTAGAGAGGATTGAGGAAAGGACAAAAACAGAACAGGGTTCAAGAAGACAGAAAATGGTTGATGTTGCACTTAAATCTTTGAAGATTATAGTTAACAGGGAAACAAGAAAGAGAAGTGCATGGAACGTTACAGTAGAAGTGGTGGTTGCATCTTGTTACTGTAACTTTAAAATGGCAAGACCTAATTGCCAATCTAGTCAGTCAGTTAAGTTCCATACGTGATACACGCTTGGGCGATCATGTCTCGAAAGAGACATGACTGACTGGGCAGAAGATTATCCCGCAGTAGGTTGCCATTGCTTTCTGTGGTAGACTGGTTGCCGACCAAGGCTATAGAACCCAATCCATCCTGTTATTTAACCCATAACTGGAAGGAAGAGACGGATTAATACCTTTCCCAAGAGTATTTGCGCATAAGTGAATACAATGGATTCAACTAGAATTCGAACTCGGCTCCCCGGCTTCTCGTTCCGAGCCAATATCCACTGTACCACCAACGCCAATCTAGTAGCATGCTTAAATTCATGTAGTCATGAAACCAAGGAAAAAAAACTCATCAGATCTGTTGCTATGAAAATAGACATAAAAACAGAGAAATGTCATGTCACTTTTGTGAGAAAGTGACTGATGTCAAGATGCCTGGCTAAGATTGATTGACATTACTGATGTTCTGTTCATCTTAGTTGTTCCTGCTGTTAATAGTCGCAAATGATATAGTTTCTATTTGCATGAAATACTAGATTAGCAACTAGGTCCCACCCTTTTACAGTGAAATCGATAAAATGCAACCGCAATTTCTACTCCAACAACTTCTTTTCTTGCACTTCCCTTTCACATACTTGCTTCCCCAACAGCTACAATCTCCAGGAGTTTAAATGTAAGGTCAATAGTCACCTCCTAACACACTAACTCGCATCCATTCTCTCAAACACTCTTCCCATCTACCCAACCCTGATTTTCGGTATCCTTACCCGTCTATCACCCGCCTTCTGACATTTCCTATATCTAACCACTTTTTCTCATCACTTTCCCCGATGTAACCCCCTGCACAATAGTGGCAGTGGAATGCCTTGCTTGGGGTGAGATGATTTTTTTTGAAAAAAGTTCATTTTTTGTTATTCTATTTTGCCAATTCAGTAGATTCAAAGAAGTGTGATCTTTGCCAAGATGTAGATAGCTTTGCTCTTTCAAAGCCATCATAATGTTAGGGACTTGGAAGAAAGATTTATTCTCCCAACTGATGTTTTCGCCCATGATGGGCATTATTATATTATTATATCCATGATATAATAACATTATCATTCACAGATGGAATGGAACAACTGAAAAGAAAAGGAATGACAAACAGAGAGACTTTCATAACACTAAGATATATACAAAACCATACATACATATAAACAAGTGTTCCATGCAAAACATAATACATCACCATTTGATATATTACCATTTGAATTTTTCCTGTTATGGGCATCATTATATCCATGATATAATAACATTATTATTCACAGATGGAAAGGAACAGCTGAAAAGAAAAGGAATGGCCAACATGCTTTGTTCTCACAGAGAATTTTATATCACTAAGATATATACAAAACCACATATACATATAAACAAATGTTCTATGCAAAAAATAATATATCACATATATCTACACAGCAAATGAGAAACAAAAACGAAGATTCTTGCGTATAATATGGAGAGACTCCTGTATCTGCAGACGCCATGTTTTGGATTCCAGATTTAAATAGGCCAGATTCATTTATAGGTGAGGACATATTCCATGAACAGGAAACAGCAAGTATTTGGTTCTCTGAAACTATGTTTAGTAGCCACTCCAGCCTTATTTATTTATTTGCTTTAATATTTTACATTTTGTTTTTCCTAAATGAACCCTCTTAAAACAGATTCTGGATACACACTCATATTTTTGCTTCATGATTATATGCTTCAATAGGGAGAGCTATGGAAAAAAAAGATTTATTCTCTGGCTTATTTTCTTCCATTATGGGTATTATTAAATGACGGATATAATAACTTCATACTTCACGGCTGGAAAGGAATGATGAAGGGAAAAGTTGTGACAAACATGCTTTGTTCTCAGAGAGACTTTTGTACTACTATAACATATACAAAACTATAAATATATGTACACACATATCCCACACAGAATAACATATCATATATATCTAAACAGCAATGCAGATGTAATGTAATGAGAAACAAAAAAGAAGTGTCTTAAATATAATAATAATATTCAAGATATCATTATAATATTGTTTGAAAAATAATAGAAAGTAAGATGAAAGAAATATTAGTTACAAGTTAGTAATGGTTAAAATTTATGATAATGGTATTTTTAATGTAGTATAGTTGGTAAACTTTACTGAGTTCATTTATACTTTTCACTGGGAACTTTTGAATGTTCCTACTTTCATTGTCAAGGATTTCCCAAGTGAAGTTGGTTCTAGCAAACAAGGGAACACCTGGATCAAAAACAGTTAAATAAACAAACAAAAAACGAAATGCTTCACAATGAATGTAGCAACATTTGAGAGTACTGAGGCCACAGAGAAATAAAAATAAATTGTGGAAAGTTTACCGATTATAGAATGTACGGCAGAAATACCGCCCATATAATGGTGTTGAATTTCTTGATATTTTAATTGCTTAATAAACCTGACTTTGCACACACTTAAACCTTTTCCAGAGCATTTTTATGCATTTCTGTAAGAACTTTATTCAAACTCAGCCAAAATTGAGTCACTGATAGATCAGGGTCTGATGCCTTGATGCAAACAAAAATTTCAATTGACACACAGTGTGTGGCAAAAATTAACGGAAAATGTTCCTTTTCACAATCTTTATTTCTCTGAAATGCTTAGTTGTATTCTAATAAAAGTAAGGCCTTTTTTGTCTACCTAATCATATGCCATAACAATTTCATGTTTTCTACAAGGTGCCAACCCCTTTAATGTTGCAGGGACAATGCATCCATTTCTTCTGTGTCACAACAACATCACATCAAATTACGGGTTCCCATAACACCTGTTCCATTTTTTTAATTGTATATACATCAATCCCGTTTATTGATAAAACTGACCAAGCATGAATCCTGTTTTACAAATACAAAAACCAATCCTTACTTTGCATTTTTTTAAATTTATACATCATAGCAACCTCATACTGAATCTTTTTGAATAAGCATGTGACCTTACCATTTCGGGGCTTTTTAGTGATTACAATTAAAAAACCCGGAGCAACACCAGGCTATACAGCTTGTAGATATATATACATAAATAATTTTTTTATAATCATATTTCCCCAAGCAAGGAAATTTACTGCCACTGTTGTGCAGGGGGTTACATAGAAGAAAAGTTATGAGAAAGAGTGACAGGTTATAGGAGGTGTCAGGAAGTGGGTAAGAGAAGGATGAGAATATTGATGAGAGTGGAGCAGACTGAAGAAGAAGCATGAGAAAGAGGATGCAGCTTAGTGAAATAGGAGATGACCTTATATTTAACTTCTTGGAGATTGTAGCTGTTGGGGAAGAAAGTAAATGGAAGGGAATTCCACAGGTGGGAAGTGCAAGAAAAGAAGCTGCTGGAGTGTTTGTGTTTATAATTTATTGGTTTCACAGTAAAAGAGTGGGACCTAGTTGCTAATCTTGTGGCTTGAGTAAATTTATATATAGGGGGGCACCAGTGAGCTAAATTCATTGGAGCAGAAGCCGTGAAAGTATTTATAGAAGAGACACAGGAAAGCCACATTGCACCGGTGAGAAAGTGACTGTATCTGAGCTGCCAAGTTAGATAGAAAAGAATTAGAGAGCATATATATTTATATATACCCGGGTCTATTGAACAGGTGAAGAGGCTCATCCCTTGTTTCCTGTTTAGGATGCGGTTTCCGGTTTTCTCTTTTCCAATCTTTTCACTCCTATGTAGCCCCCTGCACATCAGTGGTGTTACCGCCTTGCTCAGGGTGATATGATTAAAAAATATATATATATGCTCTCTAATTCTTCTCAGACCAAACCTAGAAGTACACACCATGCTTAGATTTACTTTGGCCTGGCATACATTTATCTGTTCTGCTAATATATGCTACTTTCTCCAATTCTCTCACTCATGCTATTCCTCATCTATTATTTATACATCAAGAGAAGTTTGTGTGACACTTCCTCCCTCCAGATATAATTGGCCACACAAGAATATTTCTCTTTCTTCTTCAAATAACAAATCCTAAAGTTCCTTAAGTTTGACTTTCCTGAGATGCCTTGTTCTTCCATTTTTTACAAGTATAGAATACTTATTGCAAGCTTAGTGAGCATTTTGAAAATGAAGACAATAATTAACTTGAATTTTCCTATTATTAAAAAATAATTATAAGCATTATCAATTGATTTGTTTTTATAAGCATTATCGTTATATAAGCATTATCGTTTTATAAGCATTATCAATTGATTCATTTTTTAGGAGTATCACTTTCATCCTAATTCCAATTTCTTTTACTCACGGCTTCTCAATATGTCATTCTACAGCCATAAGTAAAAAGCTTGGATTGAAAACTGTTAGGGCGCTGCTCCTATTTGACTACAAATGGACTGTTCCCATTGCTATATATAGCAATGGTGGATTCTCTACAAGAGGGTCGTAGAGAGTCACTTATGAGTTACTGAAGAGTCAGTGCAAGTCAGTGAAGAGTTAGTCACACTTCCGGTGGCGTACCGGAAGTAATCACGTATACACACGTCTTACGACGGATTGGACTCTTGTATCTTTCTATTGTAAATATTACTAATCACTTCTGTACATACTAACCATCTTTCCACGGAATACAACTTATATTCTGATTCTGAATAAAACCTTGCCAGAATTTAAAATTGCATTCTTTTTTTTTCTTAGGTGTCTTTCTTACCATGATATCTCTTCTGCAACCTCAGCTGCTAAAGTCAAAAGGTGCAAAATAATAACCAGGTAGATATATTCCTGAATTACCTGAATGAGACAATGATATTTGAGATATCTTTTTAAATTGATTTCATCCCAAGCAAGGTAGTAAAGCCACTAAAACACAAGGGGTGATTTGGTATGAAAAGATTAAGAACAAAAACTAATGAGCAGGAAGAGAAGTAAATTGATGAGAGCCTTAGATTCAAAATATTTAGGTACCATAGCGAAGAACTCATTTGAACAATTACCAGGAGAATATTTATCAAAAAAGGCACAGGGAGGTAACCTTATGGTGGTGGAAAAGTAACTGAAGTTGAGATGCCAGATCAGGACTGATAATATTGTTGCTGATTCTTTGGATTTTAATTTTAGGTTCCATTTTCTTATCTCTTATACTAAATTGATAGAATAATATAGTTCTATCTAGACAAGTTTTTTATTGAGTTTTTCAAATTTTTGAAGAAGTTTTTTTTATACATTGGGCACCAAAAATACCTCGCACATGATGGGTAATGGGATTACTATTTGATACATTACAAAATTAATAACAACTGAACTATTATGTATAAGAGCTCTGTTATGACTGCAATACTTGTTTTCATTCTTCACCATTGACTGATTTTCCTTACCAGTTTCTGAATTTCAGTGCATTTCTACAGAAAAAATCATTAGCAATGCATTTACAGGATATATATATATATATGTATAGATGTCCAGTCCATTAACTTTTTATTTTATTTTTATTTTTTATCCTTCTCTTCAGTTAAAGAAAATGCTTATTCTGGTAAAATCTTTTGTACCAAATGGAAGGAATATTGTAAGGTCTGATGAAATGAGCTAATTAAGCTCATAGAAATGAATTTTAATTTATAACCAATTGAAATGATGTGTTGAGTTTTCCTTTATAAATATGACCGGAGTCTAAGCCGTACTGATGAGCTGTGATACAGTGAAACAGATCTGTCTGCGGATGACTATAATATATATGTATAAGAACTCTGTTGTACCTATCACATAATTTCTTCATAATTTTCAATGTATCTTTTTAGTAAAGTCATCAGTAATACATTTCCAGTGCACAAAAGACCACCCAAAATTATGCTTGTCATTGATTTTTGACAAGCCCTCTACATTGACTTGAAAAATTTAGTGTACATCAGTTTCAAGCCTTGATCTGCAAGTTAGCCAATTTTGGTTGAATTCCCAAAAGGCATCTTAGAGAAGAAGAATTCGTAAATTTGAAGTGTTTTGGTTATTTCTGCCATACCCGTTAAACTGATTTGAGAAACATTTACCTACATCAAAGATTCATGTCATGATAGATGAGTGACCCAATTTCGGTTGAAATTGGACCAAGGATTTCAGAGGAGTGACCCAATTTCGGTTGAAATTGGACCAAGGATTTCAGAGGAGTAGGGTTTGTTAAAATGGAGACACACAAAAAAAAATGGAGACACACAGAAAGACAGACATATCCATTTTCATATATAAACGAGATTATAATTATACTCGTGTTGAAAACCTTTCTTGAAAACTCTTGATAGAAGGAAAAAAATGGTTTTAAAAAAAGAAAGAGCTTAGTACTTGAACGTCAGTCATGGTCGGACAGAGATCAGCATGAAGCCCAAAAAAACCCTGACACGAGTAATCATCTAACAGAAAGTGCTCAATACAGTGGAAGAGTGAAATAAATAGATAACACCTAATGAGCCAGACAAACCTACCTAGGTTTCACTTTAATGGATCGTGAGGGAAAGCTGGCTCTCCCTGATGATCCATGAAGGTGAAATCTAGGTATGTTCGTCTGGCTCATTAGGTGTTATCTATTCATTTTTATTTATATATAGATTTAGAGAGATGATGTATTTAGACAACAAAAATTATTTCAGACAAGTTTTGTTGAATAATATTGACAAGTTCTGTCTAGCCAATTTTTTTTTTAATTTTTCAAATTTCCAAATAAGTTGTTTTCTATAATCGGTAAACATTCAAAAAATAGATTTTTGTTTATATTTTCTCCCAAGTAATTTTGAATGTTTCTACATTCAATGTCCAGGATTTCCTTTATTTGCTTGAGTGACATGTACTTGGTTCCAGGAATAAAAAAAAACAGTTAAATAAACAGACAAGAAATGAAATCCTTCTCAACAAATGTAGCAACATTTGAAAGTACTCAGTGGGGAAAAAAATAATGATTAACTTTGGAGATATTACCAATTTTATATATATAAGTAATGGTTACTAATGGAAGTACATTGCACAGTTAGATATTTACTTTTAAATGGTGCTCAATTCAAAAGTGGGACATAAATATATGGTAATTATAATAATAATAGCATCCCGCAACTCAATAGTTATAAAGTTTCAGGCAGTAAAATGTGGTTAATTTATTTGGTAATATCTATAGATAAGGAAATTTAAAAAATAAAATAAAAAATAAATAAAAACATAGGAATTAAAAGGTCACCCAATGCAATGAATTAAGTTGGGTGGAAGGTTATAACATTTTAAAGAATGATGTGTGTATGACTCATAGACAGTCGTGTTTCAATGTTTTGCCACAGAAAGCCAGACATGTCAAAAATTTTAAACCGGAAAAAGATAACGGAGAAAAAAAGAAAAAGGCAAAAAGAAGCAACAAGAGAAAGAAAAGAGAAAGACGAGGAAAGAAAAATCAAAATGTTGGAAAAGATAAAATAAAATAAAGTAAATATAAAATCAAATCAGAGCCAACATAAAGGATAAAAATAATTTTTAAAAAATTAAAATTAAAATAAATTCTTAGAGATTTTTTCATAAGTAAAAATAAAAGAATGATAGTAATGAAAAAAATTACCAGTTAAATAAGCTAAATTTTAAGGTAAAAAAGAGCAAATAGTAAAAAGATCTTGGCATAAAACTGAGATAATTTTAGACATGTTTAAAAGCGTGGAAAATTCTATGGTGGCAAAAATTAGTGATTTCATTAGCTTGGTTCAACAACAGATTTTGTGAATTTTGTGAAGAGAATTTTTTTTTAAACAAAGGAAACATATTTCATGTAACAAATTACATGTTCTAGTTTTAGTTAATATTTTCCATTTAACTCTCATCATTTTATTTGAATCTTTCAATTACCATGAGTATTTAGAGAGAGAAGTAGAATTACTATATACTTTATTATTGAAAGTGAAGTTATACTGGTAAAATTGAGACTTAAAATTATTCTTAGTTCACCTGATATAACACATCACTGAATAAGTTCCGGGCCTGACATGTAGATGGCACCACTAATAAAAAATCTATATAATTTTTATGAAGTACTAAACTTAAATTTTGGAGAATGAGGAAATACTCCAATGATGGGAAGAATATATAAAATATATTTTTCATGACAAGAGAGAGCAACCAATAATACGCAAAGATGAGGACAGACCGGAAATATTTAAGTGTGAAGTGGAATCTGCAATAGCCAAACTGAATAGAATCAAAGCAGCTGGACCAGACGGCATCATCATAGAGCTGCTGATAGCCCTGGAAGAATTTAGTATAGAGAAAGTTACAGAAATAATAAATGAAATTTATAATAGTGGGGTAATACCAGATGACCTCAGGAAGTCTCTCTTCATATCACTACCTAATAAGCCAGGAGCAAATGAGTGTGAACTCTACAGAACCATCAATTTAATGAGCCATATAACAAAACTGATTTTCTGAATCCTGATGAATAGAGCAAGAAGCAGAATCAGGCCAGAGATAGGACAAGAACAGTGTGGTTTTGTTAAAGACAGGAACAAGGAATGCTATATTTATGATTAGGATGCTCTCTGAAAGGGCAATACAAATGACTTATACTTGTGCTTTATTGATTATGCGAAGACATTTGACAAAATACGCCACAAAGAATTGATGGAGATGCTCGGGGCCTGGACATATTTGGGAAAGACTTGAGAGTAATCAAGAATCTTTACTGGCAGCAAACCACTTGCATACGGACAGGTAATGAATTCAGCAGATATACAAAGATAGAAAGGGGCGTAAGACAAGAATGTATCTTTTCGCCAGATCTGTTCAACTTGTACAGTGAGAATATTTTGAGGACCTTAGAAGTTATGCCTTGATTTGTCATCGGAGGCCACAATTTAAACAACCTAAGGTACACAGATGATACAGTGCTGATAGCAGACACAGAAAGGAAACTACAAGACCTCCTACAGAAGGTAGCTAAAGAAAGTAACAAGAAAGAACTAGAAATAAACTGCAAGAAAACCAAATGCATGGTCATTAGTAAAAAGGGCAGCCCAAAATGCAAAATACAGGTCAGGTATACTAGAATTGAGCAGGTACAAAAATTTAAATACCTGGGAAGTGTTATCACAGAAGATGGAAAAGGTAACACAGAGATCCGAAAATGAATTGGCATGGCAAAGGAAGCATTCCAAAAGTTGAGTAAAGTATTAAATATATGCTGTCCATTCTGCAATATGGTAGTGGATGAAGGAAAAACTTGAAGCAACTGAAATGTGGTTCTACAGAAGGATGCTGCAAATATCATGGACCAAGCATGTGAGCAATGATGAGGGCCTAGAAATGATGGAAACAAAAAGAAAATTAATACTGAGCATCAGGAAGAGACACCTGAAGTTCCTGGGACACACAATGAGGATGGAGGGTCTGGAGAACCTGATACTAACAGCCCAGATAGAGGGAAAAAGAGACAGGGGAATGCAATGGATAATATAACTGAAGGACCTAATCAGGTGGATGACGGAACGAGGGTTGCATGGTATAACAGGAGAAGGTGTTCTCAGAGACACCAGGGATAGGAATCATGGAAAGCCATGATCACCTACGTCCTAAAGGGACAGGGCACATAGAAGAAGAAGAACCTTAAATTGGCATATGGCAAAATTTGGAACCAATCGGATTATTAGTTTACAAATTACAGTTATTTAAGTGAAGCTACTGTTGCAAATTTTCAAAACAATTGAAAAATCAGAATTTTGTGTGTTGATAAAGCATTGCTTTCTGACTGGAAAAAATAATGTTTAAGCAAAGCAATGACTTCATAAGTGTTATTCAGACTGTGCTCCATCAGAAATAATGGTTAAGAGGTGTTATACGGACTTTAAATGTGATCGTACTGACATAAATTATGCTGAACATTCAGGTTGGCCAAAATCGGCTGTTGTCTTGGAAAATACCAAAAAATCCATCATTTTGGCCGATTGTAAATAGTTTCATTTTGTTAATAATTAAAAATTCTGCTAAGAGGATTATTTTGTTGGGGAGTATTTTTTAAGTAGATTAAGGAATTTATTGCCAAACTAGATACTAACCATTTGATTAAATGGTGATGTGTGTCAAATTATTTTCCTATTTCAATTATGTTTGAGATTATGATTAATTTGTTTGATAAGTGATATCATTTCAATTTTTAGGGCTGTAATAATTACCATGCACACACATATACACATTTAGGAAAATTAATTGAAAAAAACTGCTTTTGTTTCATTTCTTTCATCATACATCAGTTTTAGACCCACTGGAGCGACAAGGTGTAATCAATTTCTATTTTTTCCTCAGATTAAGTTATTTGTAGTGGTGTGCAGCAAATATTAATCTTGCATCAGATTTTTATCATACCCAGACACTATTGTCTCAACCATTGATTTGTTCTCCTATGGCAATTGTTTGCAATGGACATTACTCCAAAGAAATGCACAAAAATTGTAACGCTGCACGAACACACTGGCAAGCCTTACAAAGAGGTCACGAATATTGTTGGTGTCAGCCTTTCAACTGTCAGTTGTGTCATCAAGACAAAGAAACAAACTGGATCCATCAGTCAAAAACATAAAGAAAAAATGCTGCCTTTAGAAAAAAAAAAGACAATGCCAAGAGACAATGTATGAATGATCAGGGAAAGTGCGAAAGATACTAGAAAGACATTATTCATTCTGTTTCAATTAATTTGCACAAGGGTACACACAGACACACACACATAAAACCGATTTAAAAAACCGAATAAAATATTTCCTAGATTATTGTCAATATTTTTCAACAAAATTCTCTTAAAAAAATATATATATATATATATATATATATATATATTTCTTTGTCTCTCATATTAAGTTTGTATGGATCAGTTTTAACGAATTTGGTATCGGAGACGATGAGACTGACCATAGGCTTATTTTGTGTTAGTTTCATCTCTAACCACCATCAGACTGAGACCTTCATATGAATGTCATGCACGACACCAAACCTTTTTAGAAATATTGAAACTGTTAACTGTATACAACTGCTTTCTCATATCAATAGTTAAAATTAACTTAGAGCAAAGGAAGCCTGTGGCCAGGACCATCCTTTTTTGAACCTTGTGGCCTCTGTCTGTAGAATCCTAAATAAAAAAAAAAGAAATTACATCACTTGAGGACTTTCAACAACGGCAAGAACTAAAATGAATGGCACATATAACTTGAAAAGTAATAATGTAAACAATATGTTTGACTTTCCTCACGACTTCAAACAAAAGGTTAGAAAGGAAGTTTTTTATCAATACTGGAAAGAGTGATAACAGTTGCCAAATTTGAGAAACCGATTTTCTTGAAAGAATTGTAACCTGGAAAAAAATGTTATAAATTCAGTTGTAAGTAGCACTGATCAATAAATGTCAAATATTTCCTTATAAGGATACAGCAAGTATAACCATTATGGAATGTCAGCATCTTGATTAGGTAAATTATTTTGTCTTTGAGTTTCATGTGCTTTCTATTTTAGCTTTTTCTGTTGTTGAAAGTCCACAAGTAATGTGAATTCTTTTATTTGGTACAGTTCTTTGTGATTCTGTAGCACCAGCATCCACAAGGTTCAAAGAAAGATCATTGCTAAGATTTTTAACCAATGATCTTAGAAATTAGCTGCATGCAGCCAGCAGTTTCAGAATTTCTCAACCAGAAGGAATTACTTTCCAGCGTGTGGGTTTTAAGATTTTGGGGAGCAGAAAGCATATTTTGCTTTTTCTTGTTTTATATTTGCAGAATTTTTGGCTGATCAGAAGTGTAAAAAATCTCCCCTATTGAAAAAAAGAAAACGTAAATGTATCTAATCTAAACTTATTTATAAATAGAACTTTGTCTGTGTGTGTGTGTGTGTGTGTGTGTGTGTGTGTCCATTACCTATAGACTCCGAGACAGCTGAACCGATTTTCTTGAAAATTTACACAGTTGTACTATAAGCATCTACGAGTGTTCTTAGCTAGGTTTTGTGTTGAGGTACCCCTCGATAAATATCGAAAATTGATAATCGAAAAAATTGGGTTATAAAAGGAGTGATTCGATTTTAATCAAATTTGATACACTCATAGACAAAGACATAAGAAACAATATTCAAAAGTTTCAAGGTTGCAGTTCTTACAATAGGGCAGGAAATCGATAATATATATATATATATATAAAAGGCAAGATGTTTGTGTGTGTGTGTGTGTGTGTCTGTTTACCTACCTGTATATTTGAATTTTTTCAACTCTTTTTATTTTAGTTTTTGCTTCAGGTTTGGCTCTAAGTAAGTATAATTGTAGTTCTTAGTCTCAGCCATGAGACTAAGAACTAAGAACCATGAGACTAAGCCATGCTCCTTACAACCTCCCAATCAGAGGCAGCAAGGCCTCTGATTGGGAGGTTGTAAGGAGCATGGAACCACCTCTTAATTGCTGTTGTTCTCAGATCCACCCTGACCCGGAGTGGTAGCACCTGTTAAGGTCCCAGCTATGGGTAAATAGTTAACCCCCAAACATGGGTCAAAACACTATGAAAGTATAAAACTAAACTTTTATCAAAATATATACATAAAAATAGACTTTTATAAAATAAATATACATTTTAGAAGGAAAAATATTACCAAAAATATATTTTAAAGAAAAAATTATTACCATAACACAGTTTTGAAGGAAAAAAAATTATTCTCAGCAAAACATTTTTGAATACAAAACTGGAAGATATTTTCAGTTTTCTAAAATAAAAAAGAATAAAAACAAAATATTTTCATTAAAATCTGACTAAATCAACCTTCTCACTATGCCCTAAATAAAAATACCTTAAACCACCATCTTTTTGGCATTAAATAACCCACAGAAGTTGATATGCCATTAAACAAAACTCAAACTCAGTTCACCAATTACTAGCCTGCCATCAGATTCCCTGTCTTGTCATAATATATTCTCTTTACAATAAACTTCTCTTCTTTCACTTGAGTCCCAAGTAACCTCTTTAAAGGATTGTTGTGTCATGGAATGTAGAGATACACAGTGAAATGTAGATAAACTACTTTATTACCAGAGTGGTACAGTCTCTTCACAAAATCTGTGATAATGACAACCCCTCGTGCTAAACGCACATTATTTTTTATACATCTAGGCAACCAGATGTCACATGGTACGAACCATGATACAACAAGTCACAACAAAAGTATTATCTTCTTGACAATTACCCAGGACTACTCATCATGAAAGGATCATACTATCCATGATAGCTAGGAGGGTAAGTGGCTCTTACCACAACAGGAACAAATATGAATTTTTATTTTTTGCGCAATGAAAATTTATCAACTTATTTAATGCAGCTAAATTGTAATAAAAGTAATTATTTTCTTTTGTGTATGTTTGCCAGAAAAAAAGAATTTGGGGTAATTAAGTTAGAACTGGAGATAAGTGATAGTGTCCTTCCAGAAATTCATTGCAAAATTGATATCATATTCTCTCTGGCAATTCCACTGTGTTTGTTTTTGAAAAAAAAATCAAACAAACAAACAAAAGAAGCAATACACAAGACAAAAAGATTTTGACATTTATAAATCCTGATTCTATTTCTTTCCAAAATTACAAATTCCATCATTCCACAAAAGCCGTTCTCGGAAGCTCTATGAGTTTTTTCTTTTTCGAAATAACCCAACAATTGCTTCTTTGGCTCAAATAGCTGGAAGAGGAAAAGCTAGAAAAATTAAAAAAAAAAAAGACTTGGTCAGTTCTTACAACATTTTTGCTTTTGGTTGCTATGACAATAAGAAGCGGACAGTAATTCAAACCTAAGTGGATGCTTGCATCAGTGACATTCATGAAATCAGCCCAAAATCTCCCACCTCAAAAAAGAAAGAAACAAGGATAAAAAAAGATAAAAATTGTCCCCCCTTATTCTTCACTATCCTACTTCTGACAAAACAGAACAATGCTAAGAAATAATATCCGGGAATTCTTTGCAAAAACCAATTTCTCAGGTCACATCTAAAGTTAATCTTTCTTTTTCTTCTGCTGCTGTTTCCAACCAGCTTATCTATGTTTTCTCCTTTGCATAGTTTTATCAAAGAATTGTGGGTAAAACCTGGTGGGGCCCTGGCAAATGGGGAGACTTATTTGAAGAACTCTGGATGTTAAAATACAAATTTTAAGCTGTTTGGCATTCTGGAGCAGCCAGGTCAGGTCAATTCAACCTCACTGGTACTTTTCTGATCTTCTTGTGAGAGAAACGTGAACATGGCATACTAACTGTTAAAAGTCACATTAGATTTTTATTTTAAATATTAAAAGAAAACGTTAAAGTACCCAGAAAATATTTTGATATATGTTTGTGATCAAAGAATAGAAAACATTTATATTTTTTTGTAGTTTTAAATTGTGGCCAGTTCATTAACACAGTTGTATTTCATTGAGCCGTTTTTATGATATGAATGATCATACCTCTCCATAGCTTCTTATTCTTTTTATGCTCTAAGCAAAAAATTCTTCCCAGTACCATCACTCTCAGTACCTATCTGATATATATTTCTTCTGGCTTTTCAATATGCCCTCAGTGTGTCAAGTTCTCCAAGTCATTCTTTCTCTATGTATCCCAGAAATTTAAACTGTCTAAGCATGAGTCTTTTTTCATTCCCAATTTCCTGAAAACTTTGACATTTCTTGCATATTTCATCCATGGTATTCTCATCATTCTTCATTAGAATCACATCTCTGAGGATTGATTTCTCTGCTTTATTCATAAGGAAAGTGTATAATATTCACTGCCATATAGAAGAAAAGATATTACATTGCCATTTGACACTATTTTGTTTGCTTCTCTTTTTTTTTCTTGCAGTTTATACTTTGTTTATTGATGGGATGACATCTTTCGCTTCACTTATATTTCCTCTCTAAGTTATAAGGATGCATATATATATATATATATATATATATATTAGCAGAGTTTTATGTCAACACAAGATAAAATCATCGCTGATGGTGGATGTTTTTGTGTTACCATCCCATCCTTATAACTTATCTGAAGATGGCTCATGTGAGTCGAAAGCTTAGAACCAACTTAATAAAAATTTATCCAAATGTTGGAGAATTTTGTCTTCATTTTCAACTGAAATTAAAGCCAAAATATGATGTTTAGAACGGCTCATGATTAAACATAAGACATTTATTGTCTGTTATATTTAACAGTATATGTTTAGAAAATTATTTGCTGCCTCGATACACTAAACCTATATATATATATATATGTGTGTGTGTATGTTCTGTATAGTTTTGGAATGATTTAGAAAATACTTTGTAAGTCGTTAAAAAGTTTCTACAAAATGAGAAAATAAACATACTTGTTTCTGTAGAAACTGCTTCAACTAAATATGACTACTTCACATGGCTCATCAACTAATATTCACAATGTTGAATGTTGCATATGCAGGTGATGTAATAGTTACAGGCTCAGAATAAGCTGAGTTCAAATGCTGGTTAAGGACCACTCTAAATTCAAAACTGTATTTAGCCCTGGTGTAGCACATACTATACAGCTATTGACAAAAGCATAGAGTTCAAAATGTCTGTAATCTTGTCTATCATCAATCTAAAATCATGTCAGTGTATTTTTACTATGTTCAATAATTTACATTGTTCAAACTGTTGTCCTTATCTTTATTGCCATATTCATGATGTTTCAGCTGTTGTATTCTCTAACCTTCATCATGTGTTTGGAATTTCAAAATTAACTTATTATTTCATTGACTACGATATATTGTTCTCATTCTGCATGTCATGCCAATTCTGAATGTCTTAGTTATTGCCATTTAACTCAACTTTCTAAAATTTGTTCACTACTGCTGTAGCCTGGGATTGAATTCATAACTCTATGGGTCAAGTTACTGAATAAAACTTTTAACATTTAAACTATTTCTTTTAATCACTAGACTATGTATCTTTGGTCAAAATGAAGGGTCTAGTTTGAAATTATGGTCACCTGAAGAAGGTCAGACAATAGCTGGAACATTGTGAACATAGCAATAAAGATGAGGTAAACAGCCTGAACAATGTACATAATGTAAATAATTACAATACCTCATTTCAGAAATATAGACAAATATTATGTTCATTGTTTAGCAGAAAATATTACACCAGACATGTGAACATTTTACTGCTTTTTAAAAAAGATGCTGAAAGTTTCTCGAAAATGTTATAAGTATGTCCAGAAAAAATGTGTGCAAAACAGCCTTGATATACGATATGAGAAAGTATTTATTGAACTATGATTTTGAATCTAAGTAACATTGCATTGCTCTGTTATTATTGCAATGGAGAAAGATTTAATTGATATGTAATTATTGCATTTGAGAAAGGTAAAAATGATCTGTGATTTTGACATTTAAGTCCTTTTGCCATAGACTGTGATTACTGGACTGAAGTAGGCCTTTATTGATCTGTAATTATTATAATTATTACTTTCTGCTGCAGCTTGTTTGATCTTTGTTTTTTGTTATAATTTTTGCATTTGAGCCAGAAGAGAATGGTCTATGATTATCGAATTTGAGACAGACGATAGTGACCTGTGATTATGACATCAGAGTAAGATTACACTCATTTTGTTCTTTTTTTGTTTGTTTATTTTTATTTTATTATTCTGTTTTTTTTTACTTTGTTTTTACTTTTATTTCTTTGTTGTCCTCCTTTTATTGATTATTTTTACACTGTAACTTTTTTATTTACTTGATCTTGCCTCTTTTTCTCTGTAATTTCTCTCGTGCAATCTTTACATTTTACTTTTCCCTCTTATTACTTTTCTTTGTTTTTCTTCTCTTCACTGATATCATGCACCTCAATCATAATTTTCTATATATTCATAATCTAACCATGGCATTCAAACAAGACCATATTTTAATTTTATTTGAAAATTAATGCCTTTCTTTTATTACTTGTAATTATCTATTCACTGTGTAAAGTTAGGTTGGGTAAGAGTCTATAGCTTTGGATAGCAACTTGTCTAAGAGAAAAAAATTTCTTAATTAAAAATCTCTACATCGATTCTGTGTAAAATAAGATAGGCCGAACTCTCTAACCTTGCGGGGTAATCTTCATAGACATAGTCTCAATAAAAACACTGAGTTACCAGTCTACTAAACTGGTTGGTGTTAGTAAGGGCATACAGCTGTAAAACTCATTCCAGTATTTCATGATGGTTCAATTACAAAGCCATCAAAAAAACTTTGTCTCACCCATCCCAGCATGGAAATTGATGTTAAACAACGATGTTGTGTTGTAATGGATATTGGCTCAAAATGTGAAATTGGTAGAGCTGAGTTCAAATCCCAGTTGAATTCACTTGGACACAAATACCTTTGGGAAAAAGTATGAAGCCATTTCTTCTCCCTCCAACTATGGATGAAATAGCAAGACAGATTTCATACTATAGCTTTGGTTGGCAACTGTTCTACTGCAGAAAGAAACAGCATTCTACTGCGGAAAAATCTTCTGCCTCATCAGTCATGGATTGAAAGAGACATGATCAGCAAACAGATATTATATATGGTACTTTATGATTGAATTGCTTATCATCATAAAATTATGATGATGATGATAATAATAATCAGTGCTTTAATACTACACAAAGCATTGTTCTTCTAGCTTTGGATCTTAATTGGTTAACAGAGTTAACATGTCTTGCCTTGGTTATTTAAATTTGGTAGGAAATAACTCATTCGGTACCGCAGATGTACCTGTCATTTGCCTGATGTCAAGAATTTGAACATAACCTGTATTCATGGCCAAGAGGGCATTATGGCTTGCTATTGAGAGGGTTGTCTTTTTAAATTTGAAGGATGACACAGCTAAGGTGATTTGAGAGTCAAATCTGGATCCTTTGGAATATGCTCAATCAGAGACTGTCCAAATGAATCATGTTAGCTTACCTGAAGGAATTTTTACTTGGGATCTATCTGCAAGATTAATCACAGCTTTTATCAAGACCTGTCACTGTATTGTTCACATTTGAGAACAATGCATGCATATCCGTATCAATTCTGTGTATTATGATGGGTGTACTGTCTTTATATATGTGTAACCGAACATTACTCTTCTGATTTACTGTCCTCTCACTCAATAATTATATGAATAATAATCTTTTTCTTTATTTATGTATCATTTGATAATGGATCTATTTCTCTTTTGGTGTTCTGCAATAGAATGCAAAAAGAATATTACCACATGTGCGTTATGGTACAGTGGATATTGGCTCGGAATGAGAAACCGGGAAGCCGAGTTCGAATTCCAGTTGAATCCATTGTATTCACTTACACGCAAATACCCTTGAGAAAGGTATTAATCTTTCTCTTCCTTCCAGTTATGGGTTAAATAACAGGACAGATTGGGTTCTATAGCTTTGGTTGGCAACCAGTCTACCGCAGAAAGCAATGGCTACCTACTGCGGGATAACCTTCTGCCCAGTCAGTCATGTCTCTTTCGAGACATGATCGCCCAAGCGTGTATCACGTATGGCACTTAACTGACTGATTCCTTTGGGATGCAGGTGATCATAGCCCTTTGCAACTTGCTGTCTTTTAATGATCTAAGTAATGCTTACCTATGCACCATATTTCTTGCTCTTCCATACCTTCAGTTAAATTTGTCAAGTTAAACATGTTTCCCTTGCATTTTTTACATTCCTATGTGTGTTAAATTCTCTAGGTCTTCTTTCTTCATTATGTGTCCCAGAAATTTGAACTGTCTCTTTTTGATTATTAGTTTCTATTTTACTTAAGAATCCCTTGTTGCTCAAATCTTCTGTTTATGATGTCAGTATAAAATCATCTTTTATCACTTCAAACGTGTTTATTCTCTGTAAGGAGATTGTTCAATATTCACTATCATATAAGAGATTAAATATTATGTAGAAGTTCAACCATTTGTTTTTCTTTCTAAGGATATTTTTCTCTTTCTTAATACTTTGCGGAAAATAAATCTACCATTTGTCCATGAATTAAATACTTTAGCCATATATGGTCAGGTGCTCCTGCTATTCACTTTGAGGTTCTCAACAAAAGTCCAAAGAAGAATCTGCAATGTAACTGATCTTGCCCATTGCATTAAAAGGGACAGACACAACACTATTTTGTGATATCCGTGGCATTCTCCAAAACATGTGCCCTGTCAATAACACCATTGAATCATCTGATATTGGATTAGTTCCATTTCTGATATTATCAGAGATCAGTTTGAAAATAAAGAACATATATATTTATGACTTTTGGTTTGAAGAGTGTGTTAATAATTATACAATTAAACCAACTATGATTTCAGTTAGCCAACTCTGTAAAGATAAACCAGTGGCAAAATTCAAGTGCCGCTGAAAATAAGTTTATAAATATACAGTAGTAATAGAGAGGGTGTCTACAGCTATATCGTGTTGAATACACCGGTTCCCATCCGATCACTGAAGTCAAGCAACACTGAGCCTGCTCAGTACTTAAATGGGTGACCATTTGGTCCACCGGTTTTCCAGGTTTGGAGGTTGGGTGCAGGGCTAAACAACCCTACCCCGAAAAAATAGTTTGTTAAAGAAACAGCAACAAAAAGTTGCTGCCCTATGCACCAGTGGGTGTGATGGATAAATGATGAACAGAGAGAGTTATCTAAAATTTTACAAAAATTTAAGCATACCTAGCTTTTCCCATATTTTTCAGACATTTTGCATGTCTTTTAAATCAACAGGAATTTAAGAATTTTGCTTTTAATTGATTTTTTTAAAACTTTACAGAATTCGGGGTTTGTGCCTCATATGAAAACAATAAAATAAGTAGCTCCACTGGTAGAAATTCTATGAGTGTTGAAAGATTATCTCTTATTTTATTTTTATTTCATCTCTTATTTTATTTTTATTTTTAGACTCTCTTATTTTATTTTTATTTTATCTCTTATTTCAATTTTATTTTTATTTTATCTCTTATTTTCTTTTTATTTTTTAAATTATCTTTTATTTTAATTTTATCTCTTATTTTATTTTTATTTTTAAATTATCTTTTATTTTAATTTTATTTTTATTTTATCTCTTATTTTCTTTTTATTTTTAAATTATCTTTTATTTTAATTTTATTTTTATTTTATCTCTTATTTTCTTTTTATTTTTAAATTATCTTTTATTTTAATTTTATTTTTATTTTATCTCTTATTTTCTTTTTATTTTTAAATTATCTTTTATTTTAATTTTATTTTTATTTTATCTCTTATTTTCTTTTTATTTTTAAATTATCTTTTATTTCAATTTTATTTTTATTTTATTTCTTTTTATTTTTAAATTATCTTTTATTTTAATTTTATTTTTATTTTATCTCTTATTTTCTTTTTATTTTTAAATTATCTTTTTATTTTAATTTTATTTTTATTTTATCTCTTATTTTCTTTTTATTTTTAAATTATCTTTTATTTTAATTTTATTTTTATTTTATCTCTTATTTTCTTTTTATTTTTAAATTATCTTTTATTTCAATTTTATTTTTATTTTATTTCTTTTTATTTTTTAAATTATCTTTTATTTTAATTTTATTTTATTTTATCTCTTATTTTCTTTTTATTTTTAAATTATCTTTTATTTTAATTTTATTTTTATTTTATCTCTTATTTTCTTTTTATTTTTAAATTATCTTTTATTTTAATTTTATTTTTATTTTATCTCTTATTTTCTTTTTATTTTTGAATTATCTTTTATTTTAATTTTATTTTTAGATTATCACTTATTTTATACTTTGGCATTTCTTTGACTTGTTACCATTGTCACTTTCCTTTAATGTTTTCAATCTTCATTGCCTCTCCATGTTTTTGCTTAAATGTTATGTAAGCACAAGAATCCATGGCGAGAGAAATGCTTATTAGCACATGAAGTGGAATTGAGGGAGCTAAATTCAAGTTCTGGCCTAATCTGTTGCATTCAATACCATGCAAATACATTTGCGAGAATTATGAAACCATTTCTTGCAAAATTTATGGGCTTAAATATAGCTCAGTTTTGGCTGGCAACAAGTCTTGGAAAAGTAGTATTCTGAATTCAAAGCTAGTTCTCTATTTTTCCCCTAGAAGTTAAGGCAATTCACAGATAAGGAGAAAGACTTTGTGTCAAGCTGTGATTGCCTAGGGACATGGAATTAAAATTTTTAAAAATACAAACATGTGCAAGAAAAAATAAGCAATTCACAAAAGTTTGTTTTTCTTTTGCTCAATCAATTTCAGGTTCCAAATATGTGTTCCTACCTGCTTGTTAATTTTTGGATTCCCCACCCTGGAGCAGATTAGGACTCACTGCTTATTAATTCTTTACATTAATGTGCATTTATTTGAATTGTAATGCTTGAAAGACTTCATGAAAATAATATCAATTTTTCCTAAAGATAATATGGGGCATTCATTTTATCTTTTATTTTCATGAGAAAACTAGTTTTTCATCATTTCCCAGTCAGCACAATTATTGAAGCTTCTCATTCATTAAATTTTTGCATGTTTCCAATCCACGATTAATCCTTTGTATATTACAGTTTCTGATTTTTCCCCACCCTCCTACCATTTATTGCAACCCCACTTTTTAATTAGCACCTGGGAGTATTGCAATTTTTATACTTTCACATCCTAATGTTACTTTAGGCTTTAAGGTTCTCTTATGTGCATAGTGGTTAGTGGATATCGGCTTGGAATGAGAAATCGGGGAGCCGAGTTCAAATTCCAGTTGAATTCGTTGCATTCACTTACGCACAAATACCCTTGAGAAAGGTATTAATCCGTCTCTTCCCTCTAGTCATGGGTTAAATAACAGGAAAGATTGGGTTCTATAGCCATGGCTGGCAACCAGTCTACCGCAGAAAGCAATGGCAACCTACTGCAGGATAATCTTCTGCCCAGTCAGTCATGTCTCTTTTTTCTTTTTCTTCTTCTTTTATACTACTAATTTTAACCCACTTGATCCTATAAGTATAACAAATACTTCTTCAAAATGGTTTACCTTACATTAATTCATGGCAGAAAAAACTCAATAGTTGGACATATATTTTTTGCCTTAATAAATGGATCCCCCAAGACTCTATTCTTGGATCTATCAGTCAGTTAAGCGCCATACGTGATACTTACTTGGGTGATCATGTCCCAAAAGAGGCTGAATATGATTCCACTAGATTGCCATTACTTCCTGTGATAGACTGGTTGCCAGCCAAGGCTATAGAACCCAATCTGTCCTGTGATTTAACCTATAGCTGGAAGGGAGAGATGGATTAATACCTTTTCCAAGGGTATTTTCACGTAAGTGAATGCAGGGCATTCAACTAGAATTTAAACTCTGCTCCCCAATTTCTCATTCTGAGCTGATATCCACTGCACCACAACACACATCTTGGATCTATATTGTTCCCAATTTTTATCAACAACCTTCCTGATGTCATCAGTTTACAACTTACCTGTACTCATGAGAGAGCTATTTACTTTTGCCTTAATAGTAAGTCTGAGTGGTTTGATAATTGAAATTTGACCTAAAAAAATAAACTACAATCGGTTGTTTACTGAAGAAAGAATGGCTTGTTATTTTTAATGCCTCCAAACCATAAATGCTCTCTTTTAATCATCTGAGAGAATTATTTTTGCCCTCCATCTGCATGACTGAGGTAAACCTCCAGGAAAGTGAATTTTTGCTTGTTCTCTTTTTGTGCTGTCATGAAGTGGAAAGACAATATTTGAATCCATTGCTAGGTCTTCTGCTATGAACGTTACTTCACTGTGTTATGCTAGACAATATTTTTCTCCAAAATCTTTTTTACCTAGTTATAAGTCGACTATTCATTCTTGTTTTGAATGTTGCTGCCATATCTAGTCTGGTGTTCTTGATATATATTTAGAGATTCTTGATAAAATTCAAAGAAGAATCTGTAAATTTATTGGTCCTGACCTGGCATCTTGGCTTGAGTTACTTTCACACTTTTATACAGATAATATGATGATGATGAACTTTATTTTATGGTGCTTAGACTTTATGAATTGAAATGCAGTACAAGATTGGCAACAAAGTCTCATAACTTTATAATATAAATGGCTAGAGTTGACCATGAGTTCTCTTCTAAAAGTTTTTTCTAACCTACATCTCACTTATGGGACTCTCTTTTGCTTCTTGCTTTGCAGTCATCTTTTTTCTTCTTCTTCTTTTTCTTCTTTCTCTTCTTCTTCTTCTTCTTTTTCTATGTGCAATGTCCCTTCAAGATGTAGGCACTCATGGCTTTCCACGTCTTCCTATCACTGATAGCTCTAAGCACGCTTTCTCCTGCTACCCCACTTAAACCCCGCTCTGCCATCCACTTGCTCAGGCCTGTCAAATATATTATCCACTGCTTTCCTCTATCTCTCTTTCCCTGTATCTGACCTGTGAGTATCAGATTCTCAAAGCCTTCCTTCCTCATCACATGTTTCATGAACTTAGGCTGTCTTTTCCTGATGCTCAGTATTAATTTCCCTTTCATTTCCATCCTTTCCAAAACTTCATCATTGTTCACATGCTTGATCCATGATATTCGCAGCATCTTTCTGAAGAACCAAATTTCAGTTGCTTCAAGTTTTTCATTCATCGTTGATGATTTTGTCCAACATTCACTGCCACATTGAAGGACAGACATCACATAACAATCCAGAATTTTTTTCTTTGTCTCTTAATACTCTGCTCAGCTTCTGGAATGCATCCTTGGCCTTTCCAGTTTGTCTTCAAATCTCAGTGTTGCACTTTCCGCCTTTCACTAGAACACTTCCTGAGTACTTAAATTTTGGTACTTGCTTGATTTTAGTATCCCAAACCTGTAATTGGCATTTTGGGCTCCTTCATTTGCTGATGACCATACATTCGGTTTTGTCACCTTTAATTTTCAAAAATTTTAATGCAATATCAATCATTATCTTCTGTTTTCTTAATTCCTGTTTTTTTTATTGTTTGCTATTAAGAAGAGAAAATTATAGTAGAAAAGACACAGTAGTATTTTCTTTTTTTCTCATATTCTTCAATATTCAGTTATTCATTGTCTTAATGGCTTTATTGCCTTCTTTGGAATGAAATGATTAAAAAAGTATGAAAACACGGAATAATAGTAAAGATATATTTATCATTTCATAAATTGAGAAAAAGGCCAAATTATTCAATCCAGCACACACTTAAAGTTTTGTTAACACACTGTGACCTTTGTCTTACTACTTAATCGTCTGAACAATACAACATTATAGTGAAATAACAAGACTGTTTAACTTAAAATTCAAAATCCTATCTGAACACTTGAAAATTCCACAGGGAATGTTTCAGAATAGAACACTGATATATTTCAAAAGAAAAAGATTAACGCTATAATCTGACAGTTTATGTGTTTGTTTTATCTGAATTCCGTCTTTTCTGCAAATTCCATTGGGAATCAGCAAATTTGTTTAATTCTAACAGTTATCTTTTCAAATCTCTATTTGTTTCTGGTTTTTATTTTCATAGATCTCAATAATGCAGAAAAAATAAACCATATTATTAACAGTTTTGAATACTGAAATATCCATTTACAAATTCATAATCTTGATAAAGATAAGAGAATTACTGTTGAAGAACTTCACTTACGTGATTAATCGTTGAGAAAAATTATCCTCTTTTGCTTTGAAATTCTTCTCTATATAACTCTGCCATTTTGAATCTTGTGTTTTGCAATGCCATATCTTGTCATTGGAAATGATAAGATGGTTATACACAGCTTATGTCATTTATGAGGGGTGTGAAGACTTATTGGACTAATCCAATTCCCAAAATCAGTATTTTCATATTTGTTTATTGAAATATAGATTTTGGAATGAGCCAAGCCAAGAATATTTCAGTGCGCCATTCATTTATTTTTACTCATTTTAGAAAAATTATTTCCTTTTTTTCTTTTTTTTGTAATAATTAAAATATTTTTATCCCAGTAGAACCCTAAAACTGTTCTCAGTCAGTTAAGTGACATACATGATACACACTTGGGTGATCATGTCTCAAAAGAAACTTGACTGACTGGGCAGATGATTATCCAGCAGTAGCTTGCCATTACTTTCTGCAGTAGACTGGTTGCCAGCCAAGGCCATAGAACCCAATCTGTCCTGTTATTTGGACCATAGCTGGACAGAAAGGGACAGATTAATACCTTTCCCAAGGGTATTTGCATGCAAGTGAATGCAATGAATTCAACTGGAATTCAAAGTTAGTTCTCTGATTTCTTATTCCAAGCTGATATCCACTGCACCAAAAAACACATCCACTAGTAGAAGCCTTAAACTGTGGGAAAAATTTGCTTTAACTTACATGCCAAATGGGTAAAAAAATGAAGAGAAATCTATATTTCAAAAGTCTAATATTATGCTGATTTTCATTTTTACTATATATAAAAACTACAAAAATGCTATTTTAATGCTTTTAGGTTATAAAAAATAAAGAAAAAAATGAGAGAGAAATAAAACAGATGTCGGGTTTGTGAATTTAGTCTTTTTTAACAAATATAGTATTTGATAAAAACATTCCATGCACATGCGGATATCCTACTGCTATCAAAGAGCAGACTGGGATTCGTTCCGAGACTTCCTCTGTGATATCCCTTGGAACAACGTTTTTAGTCTTCCCATCGAAGAATGTGCATCCGAGGTCTCCTCTTGGGTTAAGGCTGGCATCGATGCCTTCATCCCTGCTAGGAAATTCCAGCTTAAATCTCATTCGTCTGCATGGTTCTCATCCGCTTGCTCGGCTGCCATTGCCCACCGGAATCATTTCTTCCGACTCTATCATAACTACGTGTCGGACCAAAACAGGCGCCTTTTCACTTCAGCTTGTAATAAGTGTAAAAGGATACTTAACGAAGCTAAGATGTTGTTTGCAGCCAGAATGAAGCAACGCATAGCATGCTCTAAATTTGGCGCTAAAGACTACTGGTGACTCTGTAAAAGAGTACTTAACAAGAGCAAGTCCACAATACCCCTGCTAATCAACAAATTTGAGGTCCTCACCTCCCCAGCAGATAAGGCTGAATGCTTTGCCTGCAGATTCTCTAACAATTTGAGTCTGGACTAATCTGGAGTTTTTACACCCGACTTCTCACCTAGAACCGAGGCACAACTGAATGATGTCCACATTACACCTTCGCTTGTTTTTAAAACTTGACCCTCACAAAGCAAGCGGTGGTGACAGAATCCCAACCATAGTCTTAAAAAAATGTGCCCCTGAACTCTCCTCTGTCCTTTCTAAGCTCTACAACCTCTGCCTATCTGCTTCCTGCTTTCCTGCCTGTTGGAAATCTTCCTCTGTAGTTCCTATATTTAAAAACACTGGAGAACCTGACGGATACAATCTCCAGGAGTTTAAATGTAAGGTCAATAGACACCTCCTAACACACTAACCTGCTCCCATTCTATCAAACACTCTGCCCAACCCTCATCCTCGGTATCCTTACTCATCTGTCACCTTCTTCCTGACATTCCCTATGTCTAACCACTCCTTCTCTTTACCTTCCCCTATGTAGCCCCATGCGCAATAGGGTGAGATGATTAAAAAAAAAAATGAAGTTGTGCATTTTTGCCCAGAGTCGCCACCCTTTTTCACTGGACTTCATTGAATATATCTGTAACTACTCTAAAAAGAACAAGAACTGATAAAAGACTAAAAATGTATTCTAGTTATGGTGAAGATCTGTCTACAAATGGAAATAACAGACACAAATTTGGATTTTTTATTTTGATCATTTCACCCAAGCAAAGTGGGACCACCACCAGCATACAGAGGGTTACAGTGAGAGAAAAGACTGGGTACAGGAAGTTTTGAAGAAAGAATAAAAGATGAACAAGATTCAAGAAGATTGGAAGATAGAAATTAAAGTTGCATTTAAATTTTTGGAGATTGTAGCTATCAGGGAAGCAAATAAACAGATGGAAAGTGTGAGAAAAGAAACTGTTTGAGTAGAAGTTGCAGTTACATTTAACTATTTCAATGATAAAATGATCAGACCTTGATGCCAATCTAGTAGCATGCTTAAATTCACATGGCTGGGACACCAAGAAAAAAATCTGATCAGAGTAGTTGCCATGAAAATATTTGTAGAAAAGACAGAGGGAAGCCACATAAGGTTGATGAGAAAATGTCTGAAGTCGTGATACCAAGTAAGGATTGATTACAATACAAATCCTTCTGTAGATTTTGTTAAGAACCTCGAGATGAATAGTAGGAGCACCTGACCAGAGATGACAACTGTATTCAATGCACAAATGGTAGATTTATTGCTGTAAGCTCAGGTGACTGGTAATACAGGACAAGGACATGAAGATAAGTGTCAAAAGGTTCAAGGTATTATTTACCAGATCATTAATCATAATAAAAAGACCCAAACGTTTTTGTGCTGCTAAGAAAATTAGTTCACTGTGCAAGACAATTTACTTTCCAGAATCTATCTTAGATATTTATAAGTCTACCATTTATCCATGTTTAAAATATTGCTGGTCCAGTACCCCTGCTATACATTTGGACATTCTTGATAAAATCCAAAGATGAATCTGCAATGCTATTAGTTCTCACCTGTCATCTCAGCTTCATTTGGACATTCTGGATAAAATCCAAAGATGAATCTGCAATGCTATTAGTTCTCACCTGTCATCTCAGCTTCAGTCACTTTTCCACTGCCAATAATGTAGCTTTCCTATATCTTTTCAATAAATACCCTCATTGCTTGGTTGATCTCTTTGCTATAGTATCTAGGCATTATGAATTTAAGGGCAGTACCAGATTGGCAGCAAGGTCCCATCTATTCACAGTTGCATTGGCTAGATGTAACTATAAACCCGATTCTAACAGTTTCTTTTCTTGTACTTCTTGCTTCTGGAACTCTCTTCTGACTCCATGCTTTTCAACTAAATTGATCTTCAAAGATTTATATACAATGTCAGTCATTATCCCTTGTCTTCTTGATTACTCTTTTGTTGTTCTCACTCTTTAACCATGTTTTTTTATTCTTTCACACTCAGTAACCCTTTATGTCTTGGTGACTTTACTACTTTGCATGGGGTGAAATGATTAAAACAGATATTCTGCATATCTAAATACTTGGGCTTTGATCATTGCATTTCTTAACAGTTAGTAAGCTTTTGATCAAGGTTACAATTGTGAGATTCCTCGTGAAATTGAAATTTAAGATTCAGTTGTAATTGTCAATATGCCTGGCTTGCTAGCCCTTGCTAAATTCCAGGATAACTAAATTTCAGGGTAACAGGGTAAATGTATTATTTATTAACTGTATATTGGTTTTGGCATGAATTTGCAAGTATGGCATACCCAGCGAGTATTATTTCGCCTACTCATTGGTAATGGTTTATCAGTTAAGCATGCTAACAATTAACCTATGCCAAGGCAACAGTTACAGAGCATAATTAAGAACTATTACCTTTTTATCAGTTCTAACTTCATAATATTAGAAAAGGACAGAATTAGATTGCCCCTGTGAAAACTTTACTCTGCTGCCAGTATTTAACTGATTGCAGTTCAAAACACCAGAGAATTTGCTCTGAGATCTAATTTTAAAGTTTTTGCATAAATTCATGGGTTGATCAGCAACAACAAGGGTATTTTTTGTCTTGTGCTCTTTTCTGGCTCCTGGTACTGATTCTTGTTTAAACATTTTTTTTTCTCTTTCGCATGATTTTACATCTGATTTCCTCATCTCTTAGAACATTGCCTCAGAGTTCACTAGTAAAAAAACAAAATATCAACATTGTAATGAGGCGGAAACTGGATTAACTCTTTGATCTATGATGTCTCTGCTTGTTTTATCTGGAGCCTTTGCATGGCCTTCTGCTGGGATTAAAATATATTATCTGTCCTTCACTTCTCTTCCGAGTTTCTGCCTTCAAGCAGTTTGTGTATCTTCCTGGGTATGATGACAAACTACATCTGGCAGCAAGGCCTCTGATCAGGAGATCAGGGATTTTGAGGAGCATGGGGAAATGATTAAAACTTCTTAATTGTTGTTGTTCCCAGGTCTACCCTGATCCGGGCTAGTAGTATCTGTTAGGGTTCCAGCTATAGCAAAATAATTAACCTCAAAAAAGAAAAATACAAAACATGATTATGTGCTCTAGAAATTTTAACTGTCTCTTTCTCTTTCAAAGTAAAAGTGTCCTTTTTGTTTAGAATTTTATTTAAACTTTAATTCATGGTATGCTCAGCATGTTTCTGAAGAACCATGTTTTTGTTGAATCAAGACTTTCTTTTTTTCTCTGTGAGGCAATTGTTCAGCATTCTATATAGGAGGACCAGTAATATATAACTCTTCAGTACTCTATTTTTTGTTTCTAATGAAATTTTTGTTTCTTAATACTTTACTTAACTTTTAGAAGGCATCTTTAACTATTCTACTGTGCCTTTGGGTTTAAGTGTCATCCTTTTCATCCTCTGTTAAAACATTGAAATTTTCATTTTGCTATCTCCAATTTGTAGTGTGCATCTTGGGCTGTATTCATTACCGACAACCATTAGTGCCTGTGTATAATCATAAACTACATCTGATAGCAAGGTCTCTGAATCTGTAATTTGATTGGTACTGACCTGGCAGCTCAACTTCAGTCATTTTTTCATCATCGAGATGTGGCTTTCCTTTGTCTCTTTTATAAATATTTTCATGGCTTCTGATCTGACAAATTTGGGTTACTGGTGCCCCCTTTACAAGAATTTACTCGGGCAACCAGACTGACAACAAGGTCTCACACTTTTACAGTTAGATCAACCAAATGCAGGCAACAATTCTATTCCAGCAACAGCAGCTTTTCTCGTGCTTCCCGCCTGTGAAACTCCCTTCCATATACTTGCTTTCCTGATGGCTATAACCTCCAGGAATTTAAATGCTAAGTCAATTCCCATCTCTTATCTCTTAACTCCAGCCCTTTCTACAGCATCCTGTGTCTCTTGTTATCTTTTTTCTCTCTACCTTCACAACTGTCTTCACTCATGTGTTCACATCCTTCTCTTGCTTTTTCTCTTTAACCCCCTGTAGCTGGTTAGTCTTTGTCTTCACTCTCCTCCTGCCTAATACTTCAACTCTCTTACGTAACCCCCTGCACATCAGTGGCGTTAACACCTTGCTTTGAGAGAAATGATTTAAAAAAAAATATTTTTTACACTGAAAGTATAAAATTATGTGCAAAATAATTGTAGTTGAAAGCATAAAATTACATAAAAAATATTTAGATTTTGGCATTAAATAATCCACAGAGGTTGATATTCTACCAAACAAAATCAAACAACCAACATAAAATAACTCTTTCATGACATTAATCCATACAAAATCCGACCATTACTTAAAGAAATCAAACTCTATTCTAAAATATAACTTCTACAAAACTACAACATGAAACATGCATATCACCACCTCTAGTAATTAAGTTTACACAAATATGTATATGCACTAAAGGTGAGTATCATCTACCATATATTCAAATGTGAAGGCAGAATAACATATATGATATTTTTGTTAATTTAAAGCTACCAAGAAAATTCCCTTTCCCTACTAAATGTTTCATAAGAAGTTGATATGCCATTAAATAAATCAGTCAGTATGTGGAAAACTTTTGAAGGATTCCTGATTCCAAATTTTTTCCTGAAGCAGCACCTTCCTCATTGTACTAAATAGGGAGGGTTGCTAGTATGACCATGGTAACAATGACTGGGTAATTGTTGTCCTTAGTCTTTATATAGATAAAAAGAAACCTCTACATTAAAAATGACTTTGTATCACATCCTGCCACCATGAAAGGGTGAGCAAATAATGAATATTTTATCTGACTTTGGCACTAAAGAGAGAGGTTTGATGGATACTGATATCAGTGTCATCGTGGTAGTGGAAACTGGGCAGATTTTGGTCTCGATGTGCAGCATCTTGTATTCTCACTGATATGATGTGGATTCCCTTTGCGATTATTTCCATGGCAACTGCTCTCCTGAGGGTTTTTTTTTTGTGCTTCAACCACATCAATTTATACATGCTACTAGACTGGCATGTAGGTCTCATCTGTTTACTATTGAAATAGTTAAATGTAATTTTCTCTTCTACTCTAAGAGTTTCTTTTCTCACAGTCAACACCTGTGGAAGTCTCTACCTTTTACTTGCTTTCCTGATAGTTACAGTCTGTGCACTTGTGGCAGTCCCACCTTGTTTGCTGTTATAGGATTAAAAAAATTAAACTGCACAAAAACTGAATGCATGGTCATGAGTAAAAAGGACAGCCCAAAATGCCAAATACAGGTCGGGGATACCAGAATCACACAGGTACAAAAATTTAAATACCTAGGAAGCATTATAACAAAAGACAGAAAGTGCAACACAGAGATCCGAAAGCGAATTGGCATGGCGAAGGAAGCATTCCAGAAGTTGAGTAAGGTATTAAGAAACAGAACAATTTCACTAGAAACTAGGAAGAGAGTACTGGATTGCTATATGATGTCCGTCCTTCAATATGGCAGTGAATGTTGGACAATACCATCAAAGATGAAGGACAAACTTGAAGCAACCAAAATGTGGTTCTACAGAAGGATGCTGCGAATCTCATGGATCAAGCCTGTGAGCAATGATGAGGTCTTGGAAATGATGGAAACAAAAAGGAAATTAATACTGAGGAAGAGACAGCTGAAATTCCTGGGACATGCAATGAGGAAGGAGGTCCTGGAGAACCTGATACTAACAGGCCAGATAGAAGGAAAAAGAGACAGGGGAAAGCAATGAATAATATATTTGAAGGACCTAGTCTGGTGGATGACAGAACGAGGATTGCACGGTGTAACAGGAGAAGGCATGCTCAGAGCCACTGGGGATAGGGAAACGGGGAAGACCATGATCGCCTACTTCCTGAAGGGACAGGGCACATCGAAGAAGAATCTTGTTACTTTATTGTTCCTGAAAATATTAAGAACTGACAGTTTTTCTTTTTCTCTCCTTCTGTCAACTTGCCATTCTCTCTCAATTCCACGTTCTTTCTTTTTCTCTTTACTCTTTGGATTCCTTTTTTAGTATCTTATGCAGTGTTTCAATAAATATTTGACACCAGTATTTCTTTTTCTGCACCTTTCATATATTTGTTCTCTTTCATTTTACCTGTTATCGTTACTCTCTCATTTTCTCTTGCATTATGCCTCTGTTGTTTTTTCTTCTCTTTCTCTCTCACTCTCCTTATTTTTTTTTTTACACTATTTTTCTTTGTCAAACTTTCCTATCATTTATCTTCATTTTATCTTCTTTCTTTATTAATGTTTTCTCCCAAAGTCACACACTCTCTCTCTCTCGTTTAGCTTTTCTTTTACACTCACTATCTTTCCATTGTTCTTCTAAATAACTCTTCAGTCTGAGTAAAGATTTCAAAATCTTGACCTTTATGACTCTCTCTCATTCTATTCCTCATTTTCATACTATCTAAAATTATGGGTTAACTATGCCTTCCTACCTTTCAGATATCTATTATTATAATGCTAATCCTCCCAAGGGTTGGACATTTTATCCTCAGTGAACAAATATTGTTGAATTAACATTCTACCTGTTAATTAAAAATGCATCCATTCCTTTTCATAAGAGGTTCTAACAGTTTGTTCACTGTCTGAAATATTTTTTGTCTCTGGAATCTATGCTGGAGAATTCCACAGATTAAACCAGTTTCCAAATTTTTTTTCTCTAAAATGAAAACTTGCTTGTGCCTCATCAAATTTTATGGGATAAAAAGTACATTTAAAAATGAAAAACAGAGAGTGAGTTAAAGGGAGATAACCAGATTCAAACCCGGAACATTATCATTGATAATTCTCGCTTTTAATTTGCTGAACCTAGTCAGGTTATTCTTAATACTTAATATAATGAAAAAATAACACAATCATAAAATCAATCAATAGTTCTTTATAAGTATTTATATTGGTGCTCATTCATTGAGAGTGTTGTCCTACAAAGAACAGTTTTGTAGTCATTGGAGAGTGTTATCCTGTAAAGGACAGTTTTGTAGTCATTGGAGAGTATTATCCTGTGAAGGACAGTTTTGCATTGGAGAGTGTTATCCTGTAAAGAGGACAACAGTTTGTAGTCATTGGAGAGTGTTATCCTGTGAAGGACAGTTTTGTAGTCATTGGAGAGTGTTATCCTGTAAAGGACAGTTTTGTAGTCATTGGAGAGTGTTATCCTGTGAAGGACAGTTTTGTAGTCATTGGAGAGTGTTATCCTGTAAAGGACAGTTTTGTAGTCATTGGAGAGTGTTATCCTGTGAAGGACAGTTTTGTGGTCATTATGGAGAGTGTTATCCTGTAAAGGACCATTTTGTAGTCATTGGAGAGTGTTATCCTGTAAGGACAGTTTTTGCAGTCATTGGAGAGTGAGTATCCTGTGGAGGACAGTTTTGCAGTCATTGGAAGTGTTATCCTGTAAAAAGGACAGTTTTGCAGTCATTGGAGAGTGTTATCCTGTAAAGGACAGTTTTGTAGTCATTGGAGAGTGTTATCCTGTAAAGGAGAGTTTTGTAGTCATTGGAGAGTGTTATCCTGTAAGGACAGTTTTGTAGTCATTGGAGAGTGTTATCCTGTAAAGGACAGTTTTGTAGTCATTGGAGAGTGTTATCCTGTAAAGGACAGTTTTTCTAGTCATTGAAGTGCATTATCCTGTAAAGGACAGATTTGTGATCCATTGGAGAGTGTTATCCTGTAGAGAACAGTTTTGCAGTCATTGGAGAGTGTTATCCTGTAAAGGACAGTTTTCTAGTCATTGGAGAGTGTTATCCTGAGGAGAGAGTTTTGTAGTCATTGGAGAGTGTTATCCTGTAAAGGACAGTTTTGTAGTCATTGGAGAGTGTTATCCTGTAAAGGACAGTTTTGTAGTCATTGGAGAGGTGTTATCCTGTAAAGGACAGTTTTCTAGTCATTGGAGAGTGTTATCCTGTAAAGGACAGTTTTGCAGTCATTGGAAGTGTTATCCTGTAAAGACAGTTTTGCAGTCATTGGAGAGTGTTATCCTGCTGAAGGACAGGTTTGCCATTCATTGAGTGTTATCCTGTAAGAGTTAGTTTCTAGTCATTGGGGAGTGTTATCCTGTAAAGGACAGTTTTCTAGTCATTGGAGAGTGTTATCCTGTAAAGGACAGTTTGTAGTCATTGGAGAGTGTTATCCTGTAAAGAACAGTTTTGCAGTCATTGGAGAGTGTTATCCTGTGAAGGACAGTTTTGTAGTCATTGGAGAGTGTTATCCTGCTTGGTTGATTTTCTAGTCATTGGAGAGTGTTATCCTGCTGAGACAGTTTTCTAGTCATTGGAGAGTGTTATCCTGTAAAGGACAGTTTTGTAGTCATTTGGAGAGTGTTATCCTGTAAAGAACAGTTTTGCAGTCATTGGAGAGTGTTATCCTGTAAAGGACAGTTTTCTAGTCGTGGAGAGTGTTATCCTGTAAAGGACAGTTTTGTAGTCATTGGAGAGTGTTATCCTGTAAAGGACAGTTTTGCAGTCATTGGAGAGTGTTATCCTGTGAAGGACAGTTTTGTAGTCATTGGAGAGTGTTATCCTGTAAAGGACAGTTTTGCAGTCATTGGAGAGTGTTATCCTGTAAAGGACAGTTTTGTGGTGGAGGTGTTATCCTGTAAAGGACAGTTTTGTAGTCATTGGAGAGTGTTATCCTGTAAAGGACAGTTTGTAGTCATTGGAGAGTGTTATCCTGTAAAGGACAGTTTTGTAGTCATTGGAGAGTGTTATCCTGTAAAGGACAGTTTTGCAGTCATTGGAGAGTGTTTTGTAGTCATTGGAGAGTGTTATCCTGTAAAGAACAGTTTTGCAGTCATTGGAGAGTGTTGTCCTGTGAAGGACAGTTTTGTAGTCATTGGAGAGTGTTATCCTGTAAAGGACAGTTTTGTAGTCATTGGAGAGTGTTATCCTGTAAAGGACAGTTTTCTAGTCATTGGAGAGTGTTATCCTGTAAAGGACAGTTTTCTAGTCATTGGAGAGTGTTATCCTGTAAAGGACAGTTTTGTAGTCATTGGAGAGTGTTATCCTGTAAAGGACAGTTTTGTAGTCATTGGAGAGTGTTATCCTGTAAAGGACAGTTTTGTAGTCATTGGAGAGTGTTATCCTGTAAAGGACAGTTTTGTAGTCATTGGAGAGTGTTATCCTGTAAAGGACAGTTTTGTAGTCATTGGAGAGTGTTATCCTGTAAAGGACAGTTTTGCAGTCATTGGAGAGTGTTATCCTGTGAAGGACAGTTTTGTAGTCATTGGAGAGTGTTATCCTGTGAAGGACAGTTTTGTAGTCATTGGAGAGTGTTATCCTGTAAAGGACAGTTTTGCAGTCATTGGAGAGTGTTATCCTGTAAAGGACAGTTTTGTAGTCATTGGAGAGTGTTATCCTGTAAAGGACAGTTTTGTAGTCATTGGAGAGTGTTATCCTGTAAAGGACAGTTTTGCAGTCATTGGAGAGTGTTATCCTGTAAAGGACAGTTTTGTTGTCATTGGAGAGTGTTATCCTGTAAAGGACAGTTTTGTAGTCATTGGAGAGTGTTATCCTGTAAAGGACAGTTTTGTAGTCATTGGAGAGCTTTATCCTGTAAAGGACAGTTTTGCAGTCATTGGAGAGTGTTATCCTGTAAAGGACAGTTTTGTAGTCATTGGAGAGTGTTATCCTGTAAAGGACAGTTTTGTAGTCATTGGAGAGTGTTATCCTGTAAAGGACAGTTTTGTAGTCATTGGAGAGTGTTATCCTGTAAAGGACAGTTTTGCAGTCATTGGAGAGTGTTATCCTGTAAAGGACAGTTTTGTAGTCATTGGAGAGTGTTATCCTGTAAAGGACAGTTTTGTAGTCATTGGAGAGTGTTATCCTGTAAAGGACAGTTTTGTAGTCATTGGAGTGTGTTATCCTGTAAAGGACAGTTTTGTAGTCATTGGAGAGTGTTATCCTGTAAAGGACAGTTTTGCAGTCATTGGAGAGTGTTATCCTGTAAAGGACAGTTTTGTTGTCATTGGAGAGTGTTATCCTGTGAAGGACAGTTTTGTAGTCATTGGAGAGTGTTATCCTGTAAAGGACAGTTTTGTAGTCATTGGAGAGTGTTATCCTGTAAAGGACAGTTTTGTAGTCATTGGAGAGTGTTATCCTGTAAAGGACAGTTTTGTAGTCATTGGAGAGTGTTATCCTGTGAAGGACAGTTTTGCAGTCATTGGAGAGTGTTGTTCTGCAAAGGACAGTTTTGTAGTTGTTAGAGAGTATTGATTGATAAAGGACAATGATGTAGTCACTGGCAAGGATAGCTGAAGCTTGAAGCCTGCTGCAGATAATGATATGCTGGCTGGCTGACTGTCATTACTGCTGTTCCTACACTTTCATCCTAGTCATCTAGGCTGCAGAAGAATGTGTAGAATCACTTCTACATGCATGTACATACTTATATACATATCGCCATGTACGCACATACACACACATATACGCACATACTCTTACATTAGTACCGCACATGAAAACTCTTTTTCCCACGCTTCATTCAGAAATATATAAGCTGATGTTCGCACGTGTGTAGACCAGTTGGAATCTCTCTTTCAGAGCTAACAGTTCGAATGCCGTTAGTTCCTTTCCAACTCATATACTGCGCTAATTGCATTTAGCAATTAGTTACACCAAAAATATTTCTCTCTCTCTCTTACAAGCATACTTCACTACATATATAATTATATTCAACTACTGATTCGTACAAATATCATATTTCCTTTTTTCAGGAACTCTTCCAGTACAAACGCTGATGCATTTTTTTCAACATCCAAGAGAGAACTTTCTCCACTAAATCTTGCATGCACAAAATAATCAGTCCTGTAACTATGTTTAATACATTGTTATTATTATTGTTATATTGTTCTCTAAGTTATTTTTATTATTAATATGGTGGATTGGACAACCAGTCTACTTGAAAATGGTGACTTTCAAATTACTACCACGTTGTCCAGTCGACAACATAGTGGTGTGTTTAAAAAAACTGACAAATGCAACAAGTAAAAACAACATTTATTTCACATATAAATTACAGCCTTGTGAAAACTGCAACAAATGAAAAATTAACATTTAAATAAAATACAAAAAACAATACATTTTGAAGGTACAAAAAGCATTAAAGAGCAAATTTCTAGGGAAGTTTTATTTTATTTTATTTTTTTTCTTAATCATTTCACCCCGAGCAAGGTGGAAACGCCACTGATGTGCAGGGGGTTACATAAATGTAAACAGATTAATTAGAAAAGAGTGAGGAGTACAAGCTAGTTAGAAAGGAACAATAGAAAGCTGAGAAAGCAGGTGCGATGACAGACACATAGGTGGAGAGAAAGGGAAGGTTATACAGGGGAGAGGAGAGAGCTAGAGTCCAGTGGTTAGTAGATGAGTTTTGACTTTGCATTTAAATTTCTGGAGGTTGTAGCAGTCAGGAAAGCAAGAATACGGGAGCGAGTTCCACAGGCGGGAAGTGCGAGAGAGGAAGCTGCAGGAGTAGAATTGTCGTCTGCATTTGGCTAACCTGACTGTGAATGGGTGGGACCCAGTTGCCAGTCTGGTTGCATGAGTAAACACCTGTTGAGGAGGCATCAGTGACTTAAGCTCATCCGAGCAGAAGCCATGAAAGTATTTATAGAACAGACAAAGGGAGGCCACATTTCGACAGTGGGGAAGTGGCTGCAGTCGAGTTATACTTAATAAACGATGAATGAGGGTTTTTATAAATAGGAAAATCAGCAGGAAAGTTTGGGGTTTTAACATTTACAAAGAAGGATATAAAATATTCTTAGAAAATAAAAGCAAAGCATTAAAAATACATTTATAAGGTGCAAAAAAATACTTAAACTCAACCTTAGGGAAAAACAAAGAAAAAATTTACCTTTTCTGGTACACTACTAGCAGCCGTTAACTAAAGCCAGTGTTTAGCAGCAGGGAGGAAAACTAGGGTGTGATCATCCTCTTTGTCGGTCCAGAGCTGCAAAGGTCATTTTAAGCATTTGGCCTGAGAACAACAATTGTGTATTTTTACGCTGGAGGTATAAGGGAGTGGTCAACCATTTATAGCAGTATAGGGCAAGGAAGGGTACTAATTTGTCTGGCGATATTATCCTAAGGGGTGACAAAGCCACTGATAATGGAATACAGGACTGGCTTTGCCGAGAAACGAACCTGCTGATTTTTAAAAATGGGATCTAGTCACAACAAGAACTATTTTCTAGGGTAACTTGGTGGCAGCCACAGTGATTGTCACATTTATAATGGTCAAGTGAGTAGAGATTTCACATTTTGTGAATTTAGTTTTTGTTTTGCTTTATTTTTCAAAACTGGTTTTCTTAATATTTAAATTCCCATTAACCTTTAGCACTGTGCATAATTAATATTACTTCTCAGTGAATTCTTTTTCAAGGGTTTTCAATTGCAGTATCCTTATTTTTAATTTCACAAAAATTTGATTTCTGTTGCCACAGCAGGATATGACAACACAACTATGAAATATAAATACACTATTCTTCAGATATCATAATGTCCTTCATCTCATAAAGAGTGATAAAGGTTAAAGTAGCAGAGAGATGATGAAGGAGAATGCAATTAAGCTCCTGATGACAATCCTGAAAGAATACTTTTGAAACTGCTTTAAAAAGTTAAAAAGAACATTGTGACATGTGACATTCTAAGAAGAATATTTTAAACAGAACTTCGATACCAAAGTTCTGAGGGAATTGTTTTTTTCAATTAAAGGTTGCAAAAATTCCAAATTCTGGATGTGTATAGTGGCACTGTGAATATTGGCTCAGAACAAGATATCAAAGAGCCGAGTTTGAATTCCAGTTGAACTCGTTGCATTCACTTATAAATACTTCTAGGAAAGGTATTAATTTGTCTCTTTTCTTTCCAGCCATGGGTTATACAGTAGAACTGATTGGGTTCTATAGTCTTGGATAGCAATCAGTCTACTACAGAAAGTAATGGTAACCTATTGAGGGAAAATCTTCTGTCCAGTCAGTCATGTCTCTTTCGAGACATGATCATTCTAGCGTGTATCACATATGGCACATAACTGACATTCCAAACATAGATCCTATATTATTTTTATACCATAATCAAATATGAGAGCTTATCTCTTGAATGATCCTGCCAAAATATCTATGCTCAACTAGATATTAATCCAATAATATGTAATAATTCCATTATTCCATAATTTCTTGATAACAATAACTGCATAGTCATTGCAATGTTTAGCATGTGATGGAAGTAGTTTCTATATAGACTTTTAAAACAGTCTCTTTGTATCTTTATATGTAAAAGGTAGATCAAGAAACTTATGTAACACCATTTGCATTTTGACAGGTCGTGTGATTCATATGCATATTTACAGGCCTCATGACTTATATGCATTTTTACAGGCTTTGTGATTTTTATACATTTTTACAGGTTTTGTGACCCATATGCATTTTTACAGGCCTTGTGACTCATATGCCTTTTTACAGGCCTTGTGACTCATATGCCTTTTTACAGGCCTTGTGACTCATATGCCTTTTTACAGGCCTTGTGACTCATATGCCTTTTTACAGGCCTTGTGACTCATATGCCTTTTTACAGGCCTTGTGACTCATATGCCTTTTTACAGGCCTTGTAATTCATATGCATTTTTACAGGCTTTGTAATTCATATGCATTTTTACAGGCCTTGTGACTCATATGCCTTTTACAGGCCTTGTAATTCATATGCATTTTTACAGGCTTTGTAATTCATATGCATTTTTACAGGTCTTTGACTCATATGCATTTTTAAAGATTTTTGACTCACATGCCTTTTGATAGGCCTTGTGACTCATGTATTTTTACAGGCCTCATGACTTATATACAATTTACACCCCTCTCAACAAACACATAATGTACACCCCTAACAGCACATGCATACATTTTTACTCCTTTGATTACACATGCATGTTTTTACTTCTTTAATACTTTTTTAAATTATTTTAATGAAATTCATGATGCCATAATTTGTCAGTGATTTTAAAAATTAATATTTTTCAATTCATTTTTGTCTTTTCAGGTGAGTACATTTAATCAGTAGAACAAGAGTGTTATTTACAAGATTAACAGGTAAATATACATGGATTTTTTGCTGATATACTTATAAAGGAAGTGACAACTTGAAAAATATACAACCAGATTAAAAGATGAAAACTATCGATTCAGGATATTTGTCACAGTTTCATTTAATTTTCTACCAGTTGCTAACAGTGTTATTAATATCATGATCTTCATTGCTGTTGAACCCAGTTGAAAATGCAAATTTATTTCTTATAAGATGCTAACAAAGAAAAAACAGTTGAAACATTTACAGTAGAGGGGAATGGAGATATCATAAATATCACAGATGTAAAACTTAGAGTTTTATTTGTCAGTCCATCATCCGTTTGATTTAAGTTCCGTGACTGTAAACATATCCAAAAAAGAAAGAAAGTAAATAGAAAGAATAATAATAAGAAGAAAATAGAAAGTGTAGCTGATATCATACGTTTACAGATTAGCCTCATATACCACCAAAGTTCACAATTACTCCAGTAAATAAATATTTCATCAATGTATTTGGCAAGTATTTCTTTTAAATAACCTCATTATGAATGTAAACCATGTGAGAAAAGTTCAGGTATTCCATGAAAATCTCCTTGCTGATTTCATAGCTGATTCCCAACATGTGAAAACATTGATAGATTTTTGGCAGTTTTCATCATGTTTGAGATTTTGTTGGTGATTGATTATTCAAAACACATTACATAAAACAAACAGCCTTAAATTTTTTGTGCCACTTAAAAACCTATACCAGTCACATTGAAACGACACTCACCACTACTGAAAATGTGCTCATATCCAGAAAAGTACACAACTAGATTAAAAGATGAAAACTAAAGATTCTGGATATTTGTCACAGGTTCATTTAATTTTCTATCAGTTGCTAACAGTGTTGTTAATGTCATGATCTTCATTGCTGCTGAACCTGGTTCAGTTCTTGAAAAATGCAGTTTTAATCCTTATCAGATGCTAACAAAGAAAAAAACAGTTGAAACATTTACAGTAGAGGGAAATGGAGATATCATAAATATCACAGATGTAAAACTTAGAGTTTTATTTGTCAGTCAATCATCCGTTTGATTTAAGTTCCGTGACTGTAAACATATCCAAATAAAGAAAGAAAGTAAATAGAAAGAATAATAATAAGAAGAAAATAGAAAGTGTAGCTGATATCATACATTTACAGATTAGCCTCATACACCACAAAAGTTTACAATTACTCCAATAAATATTTATTTCAACAATGTGGTTTTACAGAAGGATGCTGAGGATACCATGGACAGAGCACGTGTGCAATGATGAGGTGTTGAAAAAAGTGCAGACAAGAAGAAAACTGATTATATCAGGAAGAGACAAATGAGGTTCTAGGGACATGTAATAAGGAAGGAGGGCCTGGAGAACTTGATACTCACATATCGGATAAATGGAAGAAGAGACAGGGGAAAGCAGCGCAAGAAGTACTTGTTAGGTCTGAGCAAATGGTTGACAAGGCAAGGCTTGGAAGAGATACCAAGAGAAACAATACTGATAATGACAAGAGACAGAACCAAGTGGAAGTCCATGATCGTATATGTTCTGAAGGGACATGGCACATGCAGAAGAAGATTTGGCAACTATTTATTTTAAATAACCTCATTGTGAATAAAAACCATGTGAGAAAAGTTGACATGTTCATGTCTTCCATGAAAATCTCCTGGCTGATTCCATAACCGATTTCCGACATCTGAAAACATTGATGAATTTTTGGCAATTTTCCTCATGGTTGAGATTTTGTTGATGATTGGTTATTGAACAAACATTATATAACACAAACAGCCTTAAATCTTTTGTGCCACTCAAAAAACCTATATCAGTCACATTGATATTACACTCACCACTGCTGAAAATGTGCTCATATCCAGTGTTTTTTCTCTATAAACATTCAGCAAGCATTGATGTATGTCAGTGGGTTCAAATCTTTGGCAGAGAAGTTTAATAAGCACACCTCTGCTTCATACACACTTTCATGTCAAACATTATTTTGTCATTTAGTTGAAACCTGTAACAACGCAAATTAATTTTAACTTATTTGCAAGAACCTACTGCCATCCTACCAACATAAATGACTTTGTAGGCCAACATAAAATAGGAGACATTATTTTAGGCCCACCACTTATATAATTATCATTAACTAAACAGCCTTATTATCCTATTCTTGAGAACAGGATATTCTGTTGTTATGGTACAACTGAACACCAACAAACAAACATGGTCTGGTGTTAAAATAATTATGGAATATATCATTAGTAAATACGGATATCAGGTTCTTAATAGATTGCTTTTATTTTTTGTTATTTTTTATTTCGTATATATTCTTTTTTATTTTTAGATATTTTTTTTACTTTTCATGATTCTAAAAAGCTAGATTTTTTATTTACCTGAATATCTTTATTTGTGAACACTTCTCAAATTTTAGATTTTGTATCTATGATAGAAAATATTTGCAACTATTTGAAACTATGAAAAATAAAAAATAGAAATATGATAAGTTTTCTCAAGTAATAATATTATATATGTAAATTTAGCATCCAATCCACCGTATATATATATATCTGAAGTCAGAAAAACTAACAATGTTTTTAAAAAATGTATTCCTGAAGACAAAAGTGCTATAAAACCTATAGTCCATCAGATTCTTGATTCTTCTGTGTACAATATATAAACCATCCTTCTGATTTTAAAAATGCCAATAAAGGATTAAATTAATTTATCATAAATCATATAGAAGAAATACTGAATCAAGTCTCATTCAATTAAATTCATCAAAAATTAAGTTTTTAAGCATTAAATTTCTAGCTAAGATAATATTTACAAGAAATAAAAAACTTACTATTGTATGTATAAAAGTTAAGTTTTATTGTGTAATAAAATTATATATAAATTCGCTATAGATCCTTCATATAGAACAAAGCATATAAATAAATGCATCTTTTAACTCAAAAGAGCTATAAAAATTGAATTCTTTATTTTCTTATATACAAACCGTCCTTCTTATTTCATAAATGCCAACAAAATAGTTGAATTTATTCATTGTAAATCATTTTAAAAGTGTTACTGAACCAACTCTGATAGCAAGATTCAATTTGATTAATAAAAATTGCTTTTTTTATTTTCTTATATACAATATACAAACCATCCTTCTTAATTTATAAATGCCAACAAAATAGTTAAATTTATTCATCGTAAATCATTGTAAAAGTATTACGGAACTATGATATCAAAATTCAATTTGATTAATAAAAATTGTTTTTTTATAACATACTAACAGTACAGCCCGGTGTTGCTTGGGTGTAATGAAAGCTTTAAAACAAATACATGGTCCTGGAGCTCAGACTCAGTTTAAAGAATATTTGTGTGAAGTTTGGTGAGAATCGGATAAAAATTGTGGATTTGTATAAAGAACATACAGACAGATAAACAGATGTGTACACAAACATCTTGCCTTTTATATATATATATATATTACCGATTTTCTGCACTATTCTAAGAACTGCAACCTTGAAACTTCTGAATATCGTTTTTTATGTCTTTGTCTATGAGTGTATCAAATTTGATTAAAATCAGACCACTCCATCTATAACTCAATTTTTTCGATTATAGATTTTTGATATTTATCGAGGGTCCCTTGACACAAAACCTAGCTAAGAACACTCACAAATGCTCATAGTACAACTGTGTAAATTTTCGAGAAAATCAGTTCAGCCGTTTCGGAGTCTATAGGTAATGGACACACACACACACACACACACATACAAAGTTCCATTTATAAATAAGTTTAGATTAGATTTAGATATTCAAACCATCCTTCTTATTTTATAAATGCCAAAAAAATAGTTAAATTTATTCATTGTAAATCATTTTAAAAGTATTACAGAACCAACTATGATATCAAAATTCAATTTGATTAATAAAAATTGTTTTTTTTTTATAACATATCACCTTTTCTGGCTAAGATAATACTTATACAAAATGATATTAAAATATATAGTAGTCAAACACCTTATTAAAATTTTATTATAATTTTTAATTCTAATTTAATTCTGTATTTTTCCTTCACCCCTAAATAATAATATCATAAATTATTATTTGAATTATCTGTATTTTGTTTAGGTATAAGCAATTTGTTTTCTTTTCATAATTTCCTTTTGTTTTTATCTTATATCAAATCATTATATTTGTCATGGCAGCATCACTCATCAAATGGAATGAACTCTTCCAACCATTACATATACCTTCCTGGAAGTAGCTTGGGAGAGTAGCCTGACATAGTTGCCTGGAAGTAGCTTGGGAGAGTAGCCTGGCATAGTTGCCTGGAAGTAGCTTGGGAGAGTAGCCTGGCATAGTTGCCTGGAAGTAGCTTGGGAGAGTAGCCTGACATAGTAGCTTGGGAGAGTAGCCTGACATAGTAGCTTGGGAGAGTAGCTTGGGAGAGTAGCCTGGCATAGTAGCCTGGAAGTAGCTTGGGAGAGTAGCCTGGCAGTAGCTTGGGAGAGTAGCCTGACATAGTAGCTTGGGAGAGTAGCCTGACATAGTAGCCTCGAAGTAGCTTGGGAGAGTAGCCTGGCATAGTAGCCTGGAAGTAGCTTGGGAGAGTAGCCTGACATAGTTGCCTGGAAGTAGCTTGGGAGAGTAGCCTGACATAGTTGCCTGGAAGTAGCTTGGGAGAGTAGCCTGATATAGTAGCCTGGAAGTAGCTTGAGAGAGTAGCCTGAGGAGAGTGCCCTGAACTCAGCCGAGAGTCATCTATGAACACTATTACCGTAGCGACCTGTTATGGGTTATAAAATGGTGAGTGTCCTAAAAATAGAAAAAGATAGACACACTGATGCCAAGAATTCAAAATTGGGCTGCAAAATAAGGAACCGTTTCTTTTGGTATAATTAGAAGATAATACAAACTTGAATTAATGATGTTTATTTTTGGTATAAAACTTTAGGTTTTTACATCAAGTTACAACCTTTAAATTTTGTGTGGATACAGGAGCAGACTAGCTAAATTCTCTTCACTGTGGGATGCTAGTAGTAAACAAGTCTATCCCTTCTTGACTCTAGTTGTCAACTGACTAGCACCTTTCCTTTGTCAAATCTCCTACACAAAACTACTGTCCTTAACTTCTACTTCTTACTCCTACTCTTCCTCCTACTCCTACCAAAAGAAATGGTTTCTTATTTTGCTGCCCAATTTTGAATTCTTGGTGTCAGTGTGTCTATCTTTTTCTATTTTTAGAACACTCGCCATTTTATAAACCATAAGTGGACCATTACAAGTCCCAGTTTGAGAGTCGATTTATAGTATTACACACTAACCCGCATTATCGTTCTATTAACGAAGTTCCAAATGTTGTATTTTGCCATGTTTAATATATATTCATTATTTCCTATTTTGTTTGTTTTTATATTATTCTTGCTGGACCTTTAACCGGGTCCACAACAAAATTTTACATTCATTTTTTTTTTGTTTTTTGTACTTCCCACCTGTGAAATTCTCTTTCCTATACTTGCTTCCCTGATAGCTACAGTCTCCAAGAGCTTAAATGCAATGTCAATTGCTATCTCTTTTTGCCTTGACTCCCATCCTTTCCCCAACTTGCCTTGTATCTTGTTGTTCTCCCTTTACACTCTACTCTCACACAGCTCTCTTCAGACTACAGTTCCCATCCTTCTCTACCCATTCTCCGACACCCCTGTAATCTGTTCCTTTTTCTCTTCACTCACCTCTTAGGTAAGCCCCTGCACACCAGTAGCAGAATTGCTTTGCTTGTGGGTGAAACAATTATAAAAACATATTGCAATGTTCAAATCTGACTTGTTCAGTTCACAGGTTTTATTTTAATTTTATTAACTGCTAAATTTTCAAAAATATTTTAAATTAACCACCATGTTTGCAAGTAACAATGTTACCATGGTGACAATTTCTTCTAAGTATTTTTTTTCAATTGTTCTTTGTGAATGAAACATTGATGATAGAACATCTTTTTTTAACATCTAACTGATTTTCATATCTTTGGATATTTTCATTTTTTAATCATGTAGATATATATTAAAATTCCCAATTTAACGTTTTTCTTATCTATCAAATCTCTTGAGAGATAGGATGTGGATGGAGAAAGAAATCATTTTTATAGGGTGTTTTCTTCATGATAAATTCACGTATGTTTCTAACAAGTAAGGTTTCCAGAGTGATAATTTTTTTCTTAGTCTTTTTCAGCTGTTCTGATGATATTCTTACTGAACAAACATTGATAACAAAATAGAGATAAAATAATTTTAAAACATCTGACTGGTTTTCACATATTCCATCGTAAATTCTTTCGATATTTCATCATTTCATATCAGTCATTTTATCACATCTTAGTGTGTGTAGATTTTTCTATCATATATATATATATATATATATACACTGTTAAATATAAGAGACAATGAATGTCTATTATGTTTAATCATGAGCTGTTCTAAGCGTCACATTTTGGCTTTAATTTCAGTTGAAAATGAAGACAAAAATTCTCCAACATTTGGATAATTTTTTATTAATTTGATTCTAAGCTTTTGGCTCAAATGAGCCATCTTCAGAGAGGTTATTAAGACAGTAATACAGTAACATCCACCATCACCAATGATTTTATTTTGTGCTAACATAAAACTCTGCTAGGCAATGGCAATAGTTGCCAAAAACAACAAACGCAGTTTGCAAATTTGCAATGCGGTTCTATGACGTCAGACCGCGTGATAGCGCGAAATGACAACAGAACCATGTATTCAAATGCAATGTAACATGTTATGACATGTGAGCCGAAAGCTTAGAACCAAATTAATAAAAAATTATCCAAATGTTGGAGAATTTTTATCTTTATTTTCAAATGAAATTAAAGCCAAAATACGACGTTTAGAACAGCTCATGATTAAACATAATAGACATTCATTGTCTCTTATATTTTACAGTATATGTTTAGAAAATTATTTGCTGCCTCGAAACACTAAATATATATATATATAGTCATTTGCAGACAGATCTGTTTTGCTGTACCACAGCTCATCAGTACGGTTAGTCATCTGATTGCTTTTAGTCAGGATTGAAACTCAACTGAATTGGCATCAGTCAGCAATTCTACCCGTGAGCTATGGGCACTTGGTAGAGGAAGGCAAACTTTAGCATGCTATATACAGTGTAAACATACGCCAGTAGCTGAGTGTGTTCAAATTCATCACTGATTGAACAATGTGTAAATGCTTGAATAGCTCCTGTTTTTTTTTTAAATTGTCATCTAAATTACACAAAAATGAAAATAATACTGAAATTTCATGTTAACAAATATCAGTCAGTTAAGTGCATGTGATACATGCTTTGGGTGATCATGTCTCAAAAGAAACATGACTGACTGGGCAGAACATTATCTTGCAGTAGGTTGCCATTGCTTTCTGTGGAAGACTGGTTTGCCAGCCAAGGCTATAGAACCCAATCTGTTCTATTATTTAACCCATAACTGGAGGGATGAAATGGATTAATACCTTTCCCAAGGGTATTTGTGCATAAGTGAATGCAAGGAAGTTAACTGGAATTTGAACTCAGCACCCTGACTTGTCGTTCCAGATTGATATCCACTGCACCACAATGCACATTTTTTTAACAGATATATATAACTATATATTTAACAGATATAGTTACCAAAATTACTAAAGAATATCCTGAAATATTAATGAGTAAAATTGACATTGGCTTCAACCACAACCTCCAGATGCCGTTTGAATCTCCTCCAATTCTTTTGTTTAATTTGGTGAATACTGCCATAATCCTTGCATTCAGTTCATCTTTGGTGTTACACAGAGTTTTGTTGGTCTCTCACTCAACTGTGCATCACACGTCATAATCAAGGGGGTTGTATTCTGGGGAGTTAGATGGCCAGTTGTAAGGGGTGATGTGGTCACCGAAATTGTCTGACAGTCACAATTGGGTTCTCTTGCATGTGTGGCATTATACAGAGTCATCAGATTTATTACTATGTTCTGGATATTGGCCATGCAGAGGTTTGTCTTGCCAGCATTGTTTCATCTGTTCAAAAGCTTTATCCTTGCCTTTCTTTTTCATATTTTGTGCTGCACCAGTTGGTTCTGGGTTATGTTCTTGTTTTCTACAGAATCTACTAAATGTAAATCTGATTTGTATTTACTGCTTTCTATCATTATTGAATATTTTTTCTTTTTGTTTTCATGTTTGACTAATTGTATTATCTAGTCCTTTGTTGTTTCCATTTATGTTAGTAAGCCAATAGTTGCTGTCTTGTATGATAATTCTAGCTGAATAAGACCTCTTCCATCTTCTTTATAGGGTATACATAGATGGTCTGCATCAATCTTTGAATGATGCATCTTATGCTTAGAAAGAACTTTTTTGTCTTAGAATCCATTTGTCTGATATTGTTTAGAGTTCAGTTCAAGAAGTTGAAGCTATGTTAGACCACTGGTGTTAAATATTTGTTGTTATAATATTTTTGGACAGTATGGACTTTTTGACATGAAGTGTATTTGTGCCTACTAACACAGATGTTTTAAAATATGTAGGAATGGATATTGTTGAAATGTCAAGAAGGTGCAAAGGAAAACCTTTTTCTGATTCAGAATTTTAATTTTCCTAGCCAGAAGTCAAATGCCATCTCCTATCCCATTTAGATTTTGCACTTGAAGATAGCTGTCAGTTGGGCAGAAGTGTCTTCTAGCTGACAGTTTGGAAGTAAAATTTGACTTTGATTTTAAAGAGTCTGATTTCAACTTCAAAGGGAATGGTTGTTTCCTCAATCAGGCTTAGCCTGATGTGCAGGTGTGCTGACAACTCTGACCACCAGAGAGCCTCCTCATCATTTCATGGCACTGTTATTACTTTGTTTGAAAAGATGTCCTGTGTTAGAAAAAAAAAGGAAATAAAATATGTTGCATATTTTATTTTACATTTAGGACAAGTGTTATTGTTTCTGACAAAGCATTTGTTGCAGTTTATTATGGTTGAAAATTGACAAGGAAAAGGAGATTAGAAAGAAGATGAAAAAGATGAAGAAAAAGATTATTGTTGCTGACATTTTTTAAAAAAAGATGATTATGAAAGTGATTGTGATATTGATGTATGTGAAAGTCAGATAGAGTGTTCCCCTGCAAGAAAAATTTGTCCCCAGTGATCAAGTATCAATTTGTCCCCAAAGTCAGATTGAGTGTTTCCCTACATGAGAAATTTCTCCCCAGTGATCAAAGAGTATCAATTTGTCCCCAAAGTCAGATTGAGTGTTTCCCTACAAGAGAAATTTGTCTCCATAAGTCAAAGTATCAATTTGTCTCCAAAGTCAGATTGAGTGTTTTTTGACAAGAGAAATTTGTCCCCAGTGATCAAGTATCAATTTGTTCCCAAAGTCAGATTGAGTGTTTCCCTACAAGAAGAAATTTGTCCCCATTGATCAAGTATCAATTTGTATCCAAAGTCAGATTGAGTGTTTCCCTACAAAAATTTGTCCCCAGTGATCAAGTATCAATTTGTCCCAAAAGTCAGATTGAGTGTTTCCCTACAAGAAAATTTTGTCTCCACTGATCAAGTATCAATTTGTATCCAAAGTCAGATTGAGTGTTTCCCGACAAGAGAAATTTGTCCCCAGTGATCAAGTATCAATTTGTTCCCAAAGTCAGATTAGTGTCTTTCCCTACAAAGAAATTTGTCCCCAGTGATCAAGTATCAGTGTATCCAAAGTCAGATTGAGTGTTTCCCTACAAGAGAAATTTGTCCCCAGTGATCAAGTATCAATTTGTTCCCCAAAGTCAGATTGAGTGTTTCCCTACAAGAGAAATTTGTCTCCACTGATCAAAGTATCAATTTGTCTCCAAAGTCAGATTGAGTGTTTCCACGACAAAGAGGAAATTTGTCCCCAGTGATCAAGTATCAATTTGTTCCCAAAGTCAGATTGAGTGTTTCCCTACAAGAGAAATTTGTCCCCAGTGATCAAGTATCAATTTGTATCCAAAGTCAGATTGAGTGTTTCCCTACAAGAGAAATTTGTCCCCAGTGATCAAGTATCAATTTGTTCCCAAAGTCAGATTGAGTGTTTCCCTACAAAAGAGAAATTTGTCTCCACTGATCAAGTATCAATTTGTATCCAAAGTCAGATTGAGTGTTTCCCTACAAGAGAAATTTGTCCCCAGTGATCAAGTATCAATTTGTATCCAAAGTCAGATTGAGTGTTCCAGCAGAGAATTTGTCCCAAGTGATCAAGTATCAATTTGTTCCCAAAGTCAGATTGAGTGTTTCCCTACAAGAGAAATTTGTCCCAGTGATCAAGTATCAATTTGTATCCAAGTCAGATTGAGTGTTTCCCTACAAAGAGAAATTTGTCTCCACTGATCAAGTATCAATTTGTCCTTAAAGTCAGATTGAGTGTTTCCGACAAAGTGCATCCCCAGTGATCAAGTATCAATTTGTTCCCAAAGTCAGATTGAGTGTTTCCCTACAAGAGAATTTGTCCCCAAATGATCAAGTATCAATTTGTATCCAAAAGTCAGATTGAGTGTTTCCCTACAAGAGAAATTTGTCCCCAGTGATCAAGTATCAATTTGTTCCCAAAGTCAGATTGAGTGTTTCCCTACAAGAGAAATTTGTCCCCAGTGATCAAAGTATCAATTTGTTCCCAAAGTCAGATGGAGTGTTTCCCGACAAGAGAAATTTGTCCCCAGTGATCAAGTATCAATTTGTTCCCAAAGTCAGATTGAGTGTTTCCCTACAAGAGAAATTTGTCCCCAGTGATCAAGTATCAATTTGTCTCCAAAAGTCAGATTGAGTGTTTCCCTACAAGAGAAATTTCTCCCCAGTGATCAAGTATCAATTTGTCTCCAAAGTCAGATTGAGTGTTTCCCTACAAGAGAAATTTGTTCCCAGTGATCAAGTATCAATTTGTCCCCAAAGTCAGATTGAATGTTTCCCTACAAGAGAAATTTGTCCCCAGTGATCAAGTATCAATTTGTCTCCAAAGTCAGATTGAGTGTTTCCCTACAAGAGAAATTTGTTCCCAGTGATCAAGTATCAATTTGTCTCCAAAGTCAGATTGAGTGTTTCCCTATAAGAGAAATTTGTCCCCAGTGATCAAGTATCAATCTCTGACAGATGAAATTGAAATGTTTATGTGAAACTGATTCATGTTGAAGTCAGGTTGAGTTATCCTCAACAAAATGAAATATGATGTGAGAAGTTTAATCGCCACCCCAAGATCTTTTAATCACTGCCAAAACTGTTGAAGTTTATTCATCCCCAAGAAGTTTTGAGTTCTGTCATCATCTTCACCAAATTTGCACAGAAGTTTGGACAGTTGTCATCGTCTTTGTGGATAGCAGTCCGACATCTCAGATCTTGTGCAGTTTAACATTTGTTCGGTTATCTTTGATTCATCATTCATTGGATCCCTGATGAAAGTGATTTGTGGAAATTGAAGTGAAAAGTTTTAATCACACCGGAAGTTTGAGAAGTATTGTCACTGTTGCTGTGAGAGACCATGTAGTTGTGCAGAGTTAATTATCGTCAACATCATGGTTGCAATATTTGTCATTTTACCAACATTATTGATTCAGCACCGGAGACCCAGAATTGCAGCCTAGTATTTTCCAACATCCGGTTTCAAAAGAATTATTTCCATCTTTATAGATGGACTATATAACATGGGACGATTATTAATGGCCATACTTCTTTTTTGAGAATTCAGTTCAGTTTTTTATATTAGTTGTACACTTCTGTCATACTTTTTATACACTATTTTTTCATTTTTATGATGCATTCTTTCACTCTCATTTAAACCTAGGTTTCTATAAGCTTTTGCTTGCTCTAAATCTTTTATTTTTACAGCAGGATCTAAACTGATAAAGGAAGTTTGTTATATTGATCCTCATTAAATTGTGTTTGTTATAGCGATCCTCTTAAAATTGTGTTATTACTATTATTCTCTTTCTTCGTTCTCTGTCCCTTCAGGATATTGATGATCATCCTAAATTCTTGTTTTGCAGTTTGATAAAAAGTACTGATCTTCAATACCATTAGTTTACCAAATATCACAACTTCATATATAAGACCAGGAACATATTCATCGTAATTATTTTTTGGGGAAAAAAAAAGGAGGATAGTCTTCATGGAACAGACTCCAATATGGATATTTACAACAATCTTAACTACATTATCTATCCTCCTTAGCCTCATAATTTCCATTTCCTATCACCTCATCCACTTAGATCACATTTAATTCATCATAACTATGACAGCAGACTCTCTCTAGAGTGGCTCTTGAAACCTGTATTGAGGGAATCTTGTATTAAACTTGCACACTTTGCTTTGAAAAGAATCAGGTTCTTAAAAATCTTGCAAGATAATACAACCACTGTGCAGAGTGAGACTGCCAATAGTTCACAGGGGGTTACAGTTAGAGAAAAAACAAGGAACAGGGAGAATTGAAGAACAGATAAAAGATGAATAGGATTCAAGAAGATATAAGATGACAATTGATGTTAAATTAAAATTTTTGGAAACTGTAGATATGATGGAAGCAAGTAAACAGAAGGAGTTCCACCAGCAGGAAGTGCAAAAAAAAAAAAAAGGAACTGATGGAGTAGAAGTGGCAGTTGCATTTAACTATTTCAATAGTAAAAGGGTGGGACCTAGATGCCAATCTAGTAGTACACTTAAATTTGTGAGGTTTGGGCACCAAGGAAAAAAAAAAGATTGTAAGAGCAGTTGCCATGAAAATATAAGTAGAAAGAACATAGGGAAGAGCCATAACCCATTGGTGAGAAATACATCAACATAATATCTCAGTCTGCTTAAGAAAGTAACGAGAGATAATTAAACAGTATTCATACTTGGATAATGCAATTTTTACAAGTGCATCATGTTTGTACTTGTAAAAGTATAAGTTGGTATTACTCAAGGATAGAAAATCTTGGTTGCACCTATTTTTCATGTAAAGATTTTCTGAGTGATATCACAGGTAGGTTTTGAAATTCTGTCTCTTCATCAGAACCCAAATGCGTGTTACAAATTTCAATGTCTAACTTTTTATTGCTTCAAGCTATGAATCAGGCTACCAACAGAGAAAAACTGATCCAAAAAAAGGTATAGACAGACAGACACATGTTTATGTAGAGACAAGCAGAATCAGCAATATTACTGGTCCTGGCCTGGCATCACAGCTTCAGTTATTTTTCAACTGCCATAAAGTTGCTCACTTTACCTTTTCTATGAATATTTCTTTTATATTTTCATGGTAATTGTTTGGATGAGTTCATAGCTGTGTTACTTGGACTTTATTAATTTAAACGCAGTACTAGATTAGCAACAAGGTCTCATCAGTTTATGGTTGAATTGGCTAGATGTAACTGTAAGTTCTATGCTAACAGTTTCTTCTCTTGCACTTCATACTTGTGGAACTCTCTTCTAGCTCCATACTTTCCAGCCAACTTGAATCTTTAAAAATTTCAATGCAGTACCATTTGTTATCTACTGTATTTCTGGTTACTTGTCCACTGTTTTCACTCTTTAGTAATGTTTCTGTTTTCTAATTCTTTCATACCCCTTGTGTATTTTTTTTTTTTACTTGTTTCATCCCTAGCAAGGTGGTAACACCACTGATGTGCAGGGGACTACATAAGAGTAAAAAGATTAGATAGGAGAGAGTGAAGAGAAAGACAAACCAGTTAGAAAGGAGCAAGGATGGAAATACAGGTGTGATGACAGTTGCAAAGGTGGAGAGAAAGGAAAGGATATACAAGGTAGTGTAGAAAGAACTAGAGTCAAATGGTTAAGAGATGAGTATTGACATTGCATTTAAATTGCTGGAGGTTGTAGCCATCAGGAAAGCAAAAATATGGAAGCAAGTTCCACAGGCGGGAAGTGTGAGAAAAGAAGCTGCAGGAGTAGAATTGTCATCTGCATTTGGTCGATCTAACCGGGAATAGGTGAGACCCAGTTGCCTGTCTGGTTGCATGAGTGAACACCTGTTGCAGGAGCACCAGTGACTTAAGTTCAATGGAGCAGAAGCCATGAAAGTATTTATAGAACAGACAGTGGGAAGCCACATCCCATCTGTGGGGAAGTGGCTGGAGTCATCCCTCTAAGTCGGTACCTATCACATTACTGATTCTCCTTTGGGGCCTGTCAAGAACACTGAGATGAACAGCAGGGGTGCCTGACCATATATGGCAGCAGTATTCCTAGCAGTGGATTTAGCTATTGACTCAGTGTAATGGTTCCACTTGAGATCATAAGAGAGGGTAAGGCCGAGGAGGCACAGAGTATTGCTCTCAGGAAGACTCACTTGGTCCATGCTTATGAGAGGCAGGAGAGGTTGCCTGTGATGATTGGCAGACAGCAGCTTGGTCTTAGACCCATTAGTGGTTTAATTGCCTTACTTGGAGTTGAGTTCAATTCAGAAAAAAAAAATGAATGTAGCTCTGCCTCTCTCTGCAGGGAAACCCCTTCTGTCTCCCTCAGTTGCTCTGCTCAAATAAGTAGGATTCCTTTATCTTTCTTCTGTCATTCGAATTCCTACTGATTCAATGTAATGATAAGATTACTGCCTATAGTATTCGCAGTTCTTCCTGTTTATCTTCTAAAAGAATAAAATTCAAAGAGACTTCTGAGATTTCCCTCATGTGTTGCAAAAAATGGTGCTGAAAATTTTTGCATTAACTTGATAGATACTTAGAATTCAACATACTTGGTAAAAACTGAAAGATAGATTCTTTGTGTTGTCAGATGAAATGATGGCAAAAAGATGACTACTCAGGGTAAATTGATAGAAAGTGATTTGAATAGAAAATTAAAAAGGTGATATAGATAAATTGAAGAATGCAAATTAAGAGATAATTGGCCTTAATTAGAAGCAAATGACTATCAGAGAGATTTTATGAGCTGGTGTTCACTTCAGTAGATCATTTATTGGATAAACATGAGAAAAAATGCATTCCAATTGGAATAAATTTACACCATTATTGATTTTCCATTCTAACACATCAGTTTCTGACATCAGTACAAATTTGTATGTTGTAACTCTGTGCTCATCATTCCAGTTTTGATCTCAGATCATTTACATTCGTCTTATCAGATGAATCATATTTATACAGTCAGACGAGAGGAAAGCACTTCAGGCTTTTATTATTTTATTAAAATATCATTGATTCGTTTTTGTTTTTGTTTACAAGTTCATAGCACATAGTTATTGGTTTATTATGGTTTTAATGAGAAAGCAATAAGTGTTACATAGAGAGACTTATGTACACAAGACTCTCTTCGAAAATGCCAAATGCTTGTGGCAAATAATTCATTTACAGTTGTTTTCTATAGCCAACTACGCATTTGTTTAACAATTGATGCAAAAACAGGAGTAAAAAAAAAAGCAGTAAAAATGAAGATACGAATTATCAATTTTCATTGGCTCTTTGCAAGTATCAATCATTTTTTGTGTTAATCTTTTTCATTGGCTAAGGGCTTTACAAATCAATTATAAGCACAAATGATAAAATAATATTCTTTTTTTAAAGAGATAGAAATTGAAGAGGTTGGTTGGTTGGAAGGCATTTTTATATGACCAAAATTTAAATATCTGGAAAGTGTTTTAAACAGAGGATGGAAGGTGTGACATTGAAATTCAAAAGTACATTGAGATAGCAAAGATGCATTCCAAAAGCTAAGCAGAGTATTGAGAAACAGAAAAATTTCACTAGAAACAAAGAAAAGACTACTAAACTGTTGTGTAATATCTGTCCTCCTGTATGGCAGTGAGTGCTGGACAGAGGAAGAAAAAACTTAATGCAACAAAAATGTTGTTCTACAGAAGGATGCTGAGAATATACTTTACTGGAGGTGTTAGGAACAACAAAGTTTTAGAGAAAATGGAAACAAAAAAGACACTTAATTAACATCATAAAATGACAGTTGAAATTTCTAGGATACATAATGAAAAAAGAGGGCTAAGAAAATGTGCTACACATAAAATAGATTCAAGGCAAAAGGGACAGATGCAATCAAAATTTAACTCACCTAGAGAGCTTGTGGTGATGTGAATATCGACTCAGAATGACAAATTGGGGATCTGAATTTGAATTCCAGTTAAATTCCTTGCATTCACTTACACACAAATACCCTTGGGAAATGTATTAATCCATCTCTTCCCTCCAGTTATGGGTTAAATAATAGGACAGATTGGGTTCTGTAGCCTTGGTTGGCAACTATTCTACTGCAGAAAGCAATGGCAACCTACTGCAGGATAATATTCTGCCCAATCAGTCATGTATCTTTCGAGACATGATCACCCAAAGCGTGTATCACGTATGGAATTTGACTGAGTGAGCTTGAGTAAAGGAAAGCAAAAGAGGGTTCAGGAAATATAACAAAAAGAAAAAGTTTATCAATGGCTACAAAACACAGGAAATTGTGGCCATAAATGCATATGTCCTGAAGGAACATCACACATAGAAGATGATGTTCAATATTCATAAGATATGTTATAGCCTTTAACCAGACTAAGTTAAAGTCAGTATTTCATGTTTCTATTTTAGAGTAATGGCTTGCAAGCAGTTTTTACAGAACATGCAATAGTATATTGAGTTTAAACCTCACTGGGGATCCTACATACAGTGGCATTATACCAAACAAAGTTAACCTTTAGCAATATTTTGTCTCACCAAGGATTTTATTATCTTTTACAAAAATCAATTTTTTTATTTATTTTTTCTTTTCCCCTGTCATGCTTTCCTTTTCTTTTACTTTCTCGGTCATAAACATTCTTTTTTTCTGAGGTTATTTCCTTCTCTTTGTTATTTATATATCAAACTTTACCTTTAATTCTCTCTCTCTCTCTGTCTAATTCTTTTGTTTCTTTACTCTTATCAATTTTATGATCTCTGCTTTTATTCCTATACTAGAAATGTATTCATTTCCATCACTTTTTTATTTTCTTTGAAATGAAAAGTCATTAAGCAAATGATCAAGTCAAGTGTAAAATTAACTTCTGCTCGACAAACAAATAAACTAATCTCTCTGTCAAGGGAAGAACTGTACAAAGAACCATACTTTTAGATCAATTTCTCAATTTTAATTCAAAATAGATAAAAAAAAAAATGAGCCCCTCTTTGAGTTGATACTAAGATCAAATTTCCTTGATTTTTGCCATTTTAACTGCTTTTAAGGCAAATGAATGATCAATTTGATCAATTTTACTTGAACCAGTACAGTTAACCAGAATGATACTAAAACCAAAATCAGTAATTTAACTAATTCAAAATATTTTTGTTTTTATAAAACTGAGGTAAAGGGCACTGATCTTGGTTGATCATCAATTTTTTATCTAATTATTAGTCATTCCAAGAAATCTCATGATCATTAACAGTTTTAATTATAATCATTCTCAATGAAGTTTGCTGAAAGGAAAGTTGACGTTTAATGTTTTAAATTAAAGAAAAACATTTTACTGATTATTGTAGAATTATTCAGATTGTCATGGTTATTTTTCTGTCAGAACATTTTAACCCACCTCCTCACCAGCTTTCTGAAAGTGGATATAGTATCTTTTTAGTTCAATCACTCTTAGAGTCATAAAAATAATTTATTGTCAAATTACATAGAACACTAGGTAGGCCAGAGAATACATTGGCAAAAACATTTTCATAAAACAAACATCTTTTACTTATCAAGTCCATTCAGGCTCTGGGTCATCATAGCTCTGTACAATTTTCTGTCATTTATTGCTCAAAATAACTTTTCTATGTTGATAATTTTTTGTCTCCATTCTGCTATTCGTTCAGACAGAATTGTTGAGTTGATTACTTACTGTTTTCTATTGCTTCTATTGTCTTTAATATATCCTGTGAGTCTTCTTTCCTCATTATGTTTCTCAGAAATTGACACTGTCTCATTCTGATTGCAAGTGTAAGTGTTCTTGTTGTTCCTATATTCATAAAAACTTTTTAAGACTTATTACTTAAATGTTTTGTCAATGATATTCCTTGTATGTGTCTGTAGAATCACATTGCTGTCATTTGAAATCTCATTTTCATCTGTAAGAAAATTATTCAACATTTACTGCCTTGTATAAAATTAGGTATTAGATAGCAATTAACAAAGGAGAGGATATTATTCCCAAATCACAATATTTCATATTTAATTTCAGCATCTATATACAGGCTATATATGCTTTTAGTATATTGGATACTAACCATTAAAATCACTATAACTTTTGATATATTTGATTAATAAATCACTGGTGATGGATGTTCCTCATAATATCATAAATTAGGTTACCATCTTATAATATAATTGCAATTTCAGGTCAAAGGGCCTTTATAATTTTTTTATTAAATGGCTTGATCAGATCTTCATTGGCTAAAATTTCTCCTTTAATCTCTCAAATGATGCCATTTAATAACCAGAGAGTAAACAATTTCTTTTCATTGTGGTGCAGTAGATATCATCTTGGAATGAAAACTCAGAGAGCCGAATTCAAATTCCGGATAAATTCATTGTATTTACTTATGCGTAAATACCCTTGAGAAAGATATTAATCCGTCTCTTCTGCCTTCACCTATGGGTTAAATAGCAGAACAAATTGGGTTCTGTAGGTTCGGTTTATCACAGAAAGAAATGGCAACATACTGCATGAAAACCTTCTACCCAGTCAGTCATATCTCTTTTGAGACATGATTGCTCAAGTGTATATCATGTATGACATTTAACTGGCTAAAACAATTTCTTAAAATAGATGAATACAATCAAATATCGTTTGAATTTTGTTTTGATTATTATTTGTTGAATGACTCACAATGCAGAGCTTGTTATTAAGGAAAATATATAATACCTTTGAGAAAGGAATTAATCCGTCTCTTCTGCCTTCACTTATGGGTTAAATAGCAGAACAAATTGGGTTCTGTAGGCTTGGTTGGCAACCAGTCGACCGCAGAAAGAAATTGCAACATACTGCATGAAAACTTTCTATCTTGTCAGTCATGTCTCTTTCAAGACATGATTACCCAAGTGTGTATCATGTATGACACTGAACTGGCTAAATTGAAATAGATGAATACAATCAAATATCATTTGAATTTTTATTTAATGATTATTTGTCCAATAAATCACAATGCAAAGTTTGTTATTAAGAAAAATATGTGATTACTATTGATGAGATGTTTTGTCTATTACATAGTGAAATATGAGTGTATAAGAATTCAGTCATATATATGTATTTTTCAACCAATAAAATCCTATTAGAAGGTTTGTTTGATAAACAGCACATACTGCTTAAATACTTGCAGACATAATTGTAGATCTACTACCTAAAAAGATAGCAATAATAACTTCTTTTCACAACTCGCACAAATTCTAGAAAAAGATTTTCACAAGCCTGTGTGAAATTATTTTCTAACTAATTAAAACCATGTATTTAAAAATTCACACCTCTATGTAAAATTAGATTTTGGATTCTCTTATGAATTAAAAAAAAAAGAACCATGCTGCTTCTCAGGGTTCAAAACAATTTTGAAGGTCAGTTTGATCTGCGCATACATCTACCCACACACACACATAATGGAACAGATGACAACCAGCAACTGCTGACTAAGGCTTTGTTCATGCATGCAGTAGAAAGAAATAACCAGCAGTTTCCGACTAAGCCATTGTCTACAAACTCACAAACGTATTAGGCTGACTGTCATGAAGTAAATCAGTCAACACATTTCAAACTGCACTAAGAACATATAATTATTTTATAAAACAAACTTTCACAAAGAAAAATGAACAGTTTATTGCTATTGTACATTTTTAAAAAGAATGCATAAATGTTAGTTCATCTGAGATTCTGGTTCCAGTTTTCTTCCAAAAATATCTTTTTATAAGCATATTTTAAAAGATGTATTGTTGCTTTTATGAAAGGTTTTAAATCCTGACACTCAGATAACAACAAAAGCTGGGTAGACAGATGCCAACATATGTAGAACCATTCTGTGATGGGTAAGAAGTTAATATATATATATAATATATTAATTCAAGTACATTTTTTATGACTTTGTCATCCTGATTGGAGTTATCATGCATCTGATTGCAATATAAGAGTTTGATATGTTTAGGGTCTTTTTTGGAAGTACCATATTCTGTTAAAAATGAGTTGAAGTTTTTTATTTGTCATCTTTGTTCATCTAGAATGTGGTTTGGAAGTCATTCTTAATGAGAGTCTGCTTTATATTTTTTAGTTCAGAGTCAAAACTCTTTTTGTGGAGGAGTTAATTTTTGCTCAGTTAATTAAGTTGTGTATAAGTGCTATTTTATACTAATTAGGACATTCACTCTTATAGTTGGAAGTGCAGGAGTTTCACTATTTGGCTTTTTATATGGGGAGGTCGTAAATGTGTTATTGTTTGTGTCTATTAAAATGTCAAGGTAAGAAATTTTGTTATCTTTATTAAGTTTGCATGTAAATGCCTACAATCTCATCAAAGACAAAGGAACAATTCAAAGCAACAGAAATGTGGTTCTACAGAAAGATGAGGATACCATGGACTGAAGATGTGAGCAATGACAAGGATTTGGAGAGGATGGAAATGAAAAGGAAACTGTTGGATATTGGTTAATAGCAAATGATTTGACAAACAAGTAGATTGGTGTAGTCAGTCCAAATGAAAGGAAAACCTATTGAGTGATTAATGGAGAGATATATGTAAGTGAATAGAATCGACTCATGTGAATGCATTGGGCAGGTCCATTATAGTATAGCAGAATAACCCACCGACTGAATTAGATCAACTCCTATAAATGAAGTAGATTACTTCAAGGGGACAAAAAGGAGGCAGCTATGTTAGAAGGCAAGTTATTTGATTTCTACAGAAATTTATACATAACATCAGGAAAAGACAGCCAAAGTTTCTGGGGCAGGTAATCAGGACAGAGGGTTTAGAGAATCTGATACTCACAGGACAGATAGAGGGAAAGTGAAACAGGGAAAAGCAATGCATGACATACTTGATGGGCTTGAGCAAGTAGATGGCTGGGCAGTTTTGGAAGAACTAAGAGATATGATGTTAAGAGATTCAAGGGTTATGGTAATGTGGAGGGCCATGATTGCCTACATCCTGAAGGGACACAGCTCATTGAAAAAAGAAGTATTTACAAAAAGTGATGCTTTGACCTATTAAATTTACAGATAAAAGTTTTGGAGTCAGGCTGTTCTCGGAGACATCTTTTCAGATTTGATTAGCATAAAAAATGAAACAAACATCATGTTTTAAAAACATCTCAATTGTGTCAAACAGGATATTTTCTTTTATTAACATTCTATGAAGAAAAACAAATGTTTATCAAAACTTTACAAATAAAAGAGAAACTTTGCCAATGTATCATTAGAAGCAAGTAGTCTATATCATGTGTCTTGTTTCATAGAAGCAAGTATTTTTTCCTTGATTTTTGCTTTCCAATGAAAAATTCAATTTGTCTATGACATGTTGGCATATTATCTATATATACACAAACATGGCTGTATATATAAAACATATATGCATCCATATAAACAAGATGACACCCACATATATATATTTGTATATATAAATATATGAGTGTTATTATATATATATATATATATATATATAATTTTCTATTTTATTGAAGCAGACTGCAGATTTTTTGACAATACCTCGGCATATATTAATGTCATTTGATTCTAAAATTGACAAGCCTTCAACTTTTGATGAGTTATTTTTTATCAAACTTCTTTTTCTTTGTTGCGAGCATCACTTTCCCCTGCTTGGCTTTGTATGTGGTAAATTCAATGTATCGTTGATTTTGTTAGCATAAAATATTGAATATATCAGTTATTTTGTAAGTGTATTCCCCTAAAGATGTGCAGAAGACACAGTGTGATAAAAGAAAGAGAATGAAAACAATAGGTACTCTTGCATAAGGCAGTAAAGGAAAGCAAGATGAAAGGACTAAACAACAATATTAGGAAGACAATCTATGGTTGTCAGAGGAACAACCAAAGATTTGAAACACAAATTGAAAACATTGAAATCGAGCAAGAACAATAATTTATATTTCTAGAAAGTGTTTCAACAAAGAATAGAAAACACAGCACTAAAATTCAATGGTGCATTGGAACAGGAAAAAAATGCCTTCCAAAAACTCAAAATATAAAGAAACAGGAAAATTTAATCAGAAAAAAAAGAAAGAAGTGCCAAATAGTTATGTAATATTAGTAACCCAAAATATAACAGTGAATGCTGGACAGTATCTTCACAGATGAAGAAGAGACGAGATGATAGAAATGTGGCTCTACAGAAGGCTACTGAGAATATCAAGTGAGTAATAAAGATTTTAAAAAATGGAAATGAAAAATCACTTTTACATGAAATAAAAAAGACATACTTGAAATTCCTTGTCCACATAATGAGGAAAGAGTGCTTGGGAAATGTGACACTCAAAGGAAATATTGAAAGCCAGAAGCAAAGAGGAAAGCAGGGAATAACCAGGCTAAGGTGTTTATATAAATATTCGATAGAACAAGAATTAACAGAGATGGTGAAAAAACAAACCTTATGTAGGGCTATAAAGTACAGGAAGTTATAGAGAACCATGATCGCTCTTGCCCTGAAGAGACAAGTCACATTGAAGAATCCTCCCACCACAAAAATGTTTTTGTTGTGTAGGCAATATATTAGTTAAATTACACTGGTCAACAAAAAGAATCATTTTTTAGCTAACTTAAGGGTGTTGAATATGGAAATGACCTTACATTTTCTTGGTTAACTACCATTTGTGCTGTACAGAAATACCTCACCTTTAGAGGAAAAGCTATTTTTCAATTGTTTTCTATATATATGATATTGACTGATGGTAATATTACTCAAAGTAAAATTGTAGAAACCTCTCAAATCATATTTAAACCAACAAATATTACTCTACTTATTGAGAAATAATATTTTTTCAATAACAATCAAACCCTAAGTTTTTAATAATAACATGTGTGAATATACCAAGACCAACAAGTATTTTCATAACATCATTTAATAAACTAACTGCAGAAATAAAATCTTTGCAAACATAAAAACTATGATAAAAATTTTCTCTTTCCTGATTTTCTGTTATGTTCAATGTTATTTTAAGTCCCTTTTGATACTTCAGCAGTAGTCAGCCATCATTATTTTATCTCACCATCCCTGGTAGTGTTCTTCTATTGTTTTGATATTGTGATGGAATCATTCTACTTGCTCATCACTCACATTGCTGCAGGTATCCAGAAATTTATCTAAATGGCTATGCAAAAAATAACCCTTAATACTTATATTAGCATATTACTGATAAAGTTTATCAGTTAATTTGAATTTGGGCAATAAATTGGAAAAATTCAGTACTTATATTTTAAAATGTTTGACTCAAAAACACTTTTTTTCTTAAAAAACTAGTTTATTTCTGGTGACTGACATTAATTGCTTGACCTACCTGAAAATTCACGGGTTTTAACAACCTTTCTTAACTAAATGTTGCAATCAACCAAGATCATAAATTGATCTTTTTTTAAAAAATGAGCAATTCAGTACAGCAAAAACAGTAGCTAACCATAAAAGTTTAAGGTCATTTTCAGAATCAGCACCATCAATTTGAGCTAAAAAAAATATGTTTTGTTTCTTAGCACCAAAATCATGTACACCAGTGTTATTTGACTATATTGTCAGACTGGGATTTCTTAACTTTATCAATGTGAGTAAAAAGAATTTTCAGCAATATAAAAAACTAAGCATGACATTAAACTGCTTTCATTTTAGCTTTGGATAGCAGTTTGTCTAAGAGAAGAAAACCCATGAAATAAAAACCTCTACACCTACTCTGTGTAGAAATAGGGAAGAACCCTCTAACCTTGGTAGATAATCTTCCTAGGGATGGTGTCTTGATAAAAACGAGTTTCCAGTTGCCTGGAAAGAGCATACAGGTGTAAAACTTGCTCAAATATTTCATGATGGTTCAATTACATATGATAAGTCAGTCATTTAAGTACCATACATGATACACGCTTGGGCGATCATGTCTCAAAAGAGACATGACTGACTGGGCAGGAAGTTATCTCGCAGTAGGTTGTCATTACTTTCTGCAGTAGACTGGTTGCCGACCAAGGCTATAGAACCTAATCTGTCTTATTATTTAACTCATAACTGGAGGGAAGAGATGGATTAATACCTTTCCCAAGGGTATTAAGTAGACTATGTAAAAACATGCTCAGCTTATAAAAGACAATATAAGGAAGTTGAGATTACAGCTCAGCCTTACACAAAATCAGGCAGCCTGGAAAAGAGCCATTAAAAAACCCTGCCCACCCTGCTAGCATGGAAGCAGATGTTGAACAATGATGATGAGAGGAAAAATGTTTCATATGTTTCATTTTAAGTCTTTTATTTATTTGATTTTTCAAATGGACAGGAAATTTTAGAACAGCTGATATGTGACTACCTGAAAAAGAGGTGGACATGTCATGTGCTATCTATTGAGGTTGGGTGCCTTGGATTCTTGGGACAGTCAATTGTTTCCTCCCTTTTGAAAGTGGGCATCATTGGTTGACACCTGAAGTGTGCTTCACATTGTCTCCAGACAGCTTGACAGGTGTCGAGTTGGATCTGATCAAAATACAAAATAAACAAAGTTAATTAAAACTATGTTTGCGACACAATGCTACTTTTGTCATGAAACTTCATTTTATATTTTGGATAATAGTCACTATGAGTGCATTTTGTTTTTGTTAATGATCAAAAGCAAACACTTTTAGCACAACATTGAAATCTGGCTTGCAGTTGTAAAAATCAAGAGACTAACACATTTGCACAAAAAACAATACCAAGTCTGGTGGCAAGAGCTGCTGGTGGTGCCAGGGGTGGCAGGACCACTTTAGCTTCCAAAACTGTTTTAACTCCCCAAGTTGGTGACTGATATATCTCATATATAATAGAAATAATAATTATATTCATGTCGAAAAACCTTCCATGTATCTATGAAGAAGGGAAAAAAAGATTTTAAAAAAGAAAGAGCTAAGTACATGAACAAAATCAAAAGAGCTCAGACCAAGTCAGCACGAAGCCCAAAGAAAAAACCCCAACACGAGCAATCAACTAACAAAAAAAGCGTTCAATACTTATGAGTATGAGCTGTTCCAAACATCGTATTTTGGCTTTAATTTCAGTAAAAATACAGACAAAAATTTTCCAACATTTGGATGTTTTTTATTGTGCTGGTTCTAAGCTTTTTGTTGATGTCCCCGTAACTTCACTGAAGATTGCTCATGTGAGCCAAAAGCTTAGAACCAGCATAATAAAATAATATCCAAATGTTGGAAATTTTTGTCTTCATTTTCACCTGAAATTAAAGCCAATATGATGTTTAGAACAGCTCATGATTAAAAATAGTACACATTCATTGTCTGTTATATTTAACAATATATATATATATATATATATATATATACACACACACACACACACACACACACATATGTAATCTCTCTTTCACTCTCTCTCTCTATATATATATATATATATAAATATAATAACTAAATAGACTCTGTAAGTATGTAGGCCATAAATTTATACTAAAATAAACCTTCAAAAAAACCACTAACAAACAGAACCTAATTCCATTACAATCCGGTGCACTAAGGCGCCGGATAAATGGGGAGAAAAAAAAGAAATCCACGGAACAAGAACAAAACATTCAATACTCCGCAGCAAAGAAAAAAACCTCAAACGGAACCAACCACAAGAAAAAGTGCTCGACACAAAGTACAAAAGAAGATATACAAAAGTAGAGCAAAGACACACAAAAATCTAAAGTGAGCCAAAACCTACCGCGGTTTCACACTACGGATCGTCAGGGTGTGTATATATATAAATATATATATAATCTCTCTTTCTTTCTTTCTCTCTCTCTCTCTCTCTATATATATATATATATATATGGTGCAATTGTTAAATTTTTTGTATTTTATATTTTTAATTTTGTGTATCCACTTTGATTGCTTTTGATTTTGTTGTTTGCACAGTATAGTAGGGTTAGTTGGGAACTGCCAGTGAGAAAAAGAGCACCATGACACATTTCACTCCATCAGAAATTTGAAAATGACATGCTGTACTGCTTGGCATTTGTGCCAGTTGCATTAATATGAACATTTCAAAGTGCTCAGGTGTCAATCTGAGGACAGAGCAGAGAATTTGAAAATTGTGATTATGAAAGTGTTTAGAGTGGTCACTATAATGGCAATGTTATGCTGCCATTCATTTTCTTACAGAGCTTCAGACTGTACATGGAGATTTACAGCAAGTGCCTTGAGGAGATAATGCTGCCCTGAGTTAAGGGAATGGCTGTTGGAAGGTTTTATGTCTGGCAACAGGACTCTGCACCATGCTACACAAGTAGAAGAACTTAGTCATGGCAGTCATCCAATTTTTGTGATCAGATCACCACTTACACCTGACCATCTAACTACCCAGTCTCTAAAACCCTTGATTAATTTGTGTGTAGTGCACCTGTTTGAGAGATCAACAAAACTCTTTGTCACACCAAAAATAAATTGAAGGCAGAAATTATTGCTGCACTTACCAATTTAAACAATGTGTCTGTCCAGAAGAGTTACAGAAGATTTCAAAGTTTTCTGAAGGCCGTGGTTGAAGCTAATGGCAATTTTCTTGAATAAATTTATTCTTTCCCATTTCTAGATATTTATGTGTAATTTTGGTAAATATGTCTGTTAAAATGAGACATGAATATTATTTTCTTTTTTTGCATAATTTAGTTGACAGTTCATTCATCGCACCCTGTACAAGTGTGTATATGTGTGTATCTCTTTCTTTCTCTCTCTCTCTCTATATATATATATATAGTCATCCGCAGACAGATGTGTTTCGCTGTATCACAGCTCATCAGTACGGTTAGACAGCCAATTGCTTTTTAGCCAGGATTAAAACCTGACCGAATTGGCATCAGTTGGTGATTCTACCTCTGAGCTACAGGTGCTCGGTAGAAGAAGGCGGACATGTTAGCATGTATATTATCATTATACATGCCCAATAGCTGAGAGTGTTCTAATTCATTGCTGAATGAACGATGCGTAGATGCCAGAGTAGCTACTGTTTTTCAAAGTCTTCCATTCTTCCAGAGTGCTCAATTAGGGTGTGTGTATATATATATATACACACACACACCCTAATTGATTTATTACAAAAAAAGTGAAAGAGCATATGGATTAAAAATTAAAAATTAGATTAAAAACCCACCGTTCACACATTTGCTTTTATAAAAAGTGCTCGATACAAAGTAGAGATTAATATTGTAATTTTATTATTGCAATGGTTTATAAAAGCACAATATCACTTCAATCATTTATTTTAACAAATCACCTGAAAAGGAACAGTTTTGTTCTGAAACATGAAAATCTTTGTATAGTGATATTATGCTTTTATAAACCATTTTAGTAGCAACATTATAATATATATATATATATATATATATATATATATATATATATGAATAGAATAAGTAAAAAACAAGTAGTAAAACATATCTTTAATCTAACATGTTTCACTTCAACAAGCTTCCTCAGAGATTCTTTAAAGACAAATGATTTAAAAATCTAAGAGACAACATGTTGATTGAGGTATAGTTTCATTGGTCAGATACGTGTCACGTGTGATAAAGCCATAAATAAATATTAAATGTAGAAGAAAAAACTTGTGTCTATTTAAGTGTGTGTGTGGCATGAGTAATAAAAACATTAGATGTTTATTATGAATTCTAGCATGTGTGAATGACAGTGATTAAATATATGTCCGTTCAAAATATGTAGAAAGTATTGTATATACTGTCAAGTGATGGAACGATTTTCTTTTTTAAATAAAATGAAAGAATCAGTTATGAATGTATGTGTTGAGAGAAATCATTTGTGAATGTGTGTGTTTTTGAGTCAGTGAAGTTAATAGGTGAAATAAGGCATACACATGTCAAGCGATGGAATGAATTTCTATTCTAAATAATGTGAGAGAATCATGTATGAAAGTGTGCATATGGAATCGTAACAATGAAATATATTTCCATTTAAAATTCTAACAAAATAATTTATAAAAGTAATAAGCCAACTTTTTATAAATATATAAATTGTCAAAAAATAATATGTTAAAGGTTAGAATCTTTCAATGAAATAATAAAATACTAAATATCTATGTCTTAAAATTATGACAATAACATAATTATGTAGTAATATATAAATAAGAAACATACATATAAATTACCATACTAAATCATTACAAATAAACAATATGAATGATATACAATAATAAATAATAGTAAATAATAAAAACAAAAATAAAAAAATATGAATAAAAACTAATGGTAATAATAATAATAATAATAATATTAATAACAATAATAATGATAATAATTAACAACTGTAAAAATTTATAACAATAGTCAGTCAGTCAGTTAAGTGCCATACGTGATACACTCTTGGGCAATCATGTCTCGAAAGAGACATGACTGACTGGGCAGAAAATTATCCTGCAGTAGGTTGCCATTGCTTTCTGCAATAGACTGGTTGCCAACCAAGGCTATAGAACCCAATCTGTCCTGTTATTTAACCCAGAACTGGAAGAAAGAGACGGATTAATACCTTTCCCAAGGGTATTTGCGCATAAGTGAATACAATGGATTCAACTGGAATTCAAACTCAGCTCCCCGGTTTCTCGTTCCGATCCGATATCCACTGTACCACAATGCACATAATAATTGTAAGAAGAAAAAATATAGAAAAGAGAAAGAGGAAAAAAATCATAATTAAAGAATACAAGGAACTGTTTAACTTATTTAATAATATCTATTGGTATTTTGGATTCATGAATTATGTTTTTGTGAAAAAATTTGTAATATAATATTTTAATTGTGTTTATGGTTGGTAGTAATGTTATGTTTTCAGAGTAGTTCCTCCTTTTTATCTAATTAAATCAAAATTGTGTCCTACATTATTTTGATGTAATACAAGAGAGTTGGAACATGTGTTCAAATATGAGTCATTTTTATATTCATAGATCCTCACTTTTAGATTTCATGATGTTTCCCCTATATGTACATTATTGCACAGTTGTGGTGCAGTGGATATCGGCTCGGAACGAGAAATCAGGGAGCTGAGTTCGAATTCCAGTTGAATCCATTGCATTCACTTATGCACAAATACTCTTGGGAAAGGTATTAATCCATCTCTTTCTTCCAGTTATGGGTTAAATAACAGGACAGATTGGGTTCTATAGCTCTTGGCTGGCAACCAGTCTACCGCAGAAAGCAATGGCAATCTACTGCAGGATAATCTTCTGCCCAGTCAGTCATGTCTCTTTCGAGACATGATCGCCTAAGCATGTTTCACATATGGCACTTAACTGACTGAGACACTGTATGCATATATATGCGTATATTTGTGTGTGTGTGTGTGCATCCTGGCCATGCACAGAAAATGTCTTTAATGTGTTGGCTTTATAGACATCTAGGAACATCTCTCCATTGACATATATATATATATATATATATATATATATATATATATTTTTTACTTTATTAATATATATGATGATAAATTATTTTTTATACATAAATTTATATATATGCTGCACAAATTAGAAATAGGTTAATAAGTTTTATGTGAAACAACAACAAACCAAAATTATTATATTGTTATTTTTACTACCATCTTCTATGTCTTTTACAGTTGACATTTTCTTCTTGAGCATTTGACCGTTACTGCCAAACTCATCCTTGTGTAGACCTGAGCCAGAATAAACTATATTTTTGTCTGACCAGAAGCCATACAAAATAGTAATTTTTCACTCCTTTCATTGCAAGCAATGTCTGGCTTCTTCCAATGCAATAAGAGAGTAAATAAATCTCGAAGTGTGTATGTGGACTTGTGTCTTACTCCAGCTGCTATATATTTTCATATGTATATATGCATATGATAGATAAATAGATATATAGTATCTATCTATCTATCTATCTATCTATCTATCTATTTTATTTATTATATATATATATATATATATATATATATATATATATATATATCTGTAAATTCAGATTATATTTAGAGTGGAGAATATCTATTTCAACATGTCAGTTCAAGACATGCATTGTCATCCTCATTTAATCAAAGAATGGGGAAAATTCTTATGCTAGAAGCAGATGATAGTAAAGGAAGGGTGGGGAATATTGTTCACTAAAGGGTTAAGCCAGGGAAATCTGAGTAGTAAATTCTGTTTTGGTAGTGGGAGACATGTGGCTTGACCATTGGGTTAGTAGTGGTAGGTAGAAGATTATCCTGCAGTAGGTTGCCATTGCTTTCTGCCCAGTCACTCATGTCTCTTTTGAGACATGATCACCCAAAGCATGTATCACATATAGCACTTAACTGACTGACTGAGATGGTGGCAACCTTGCAGCAGTGAAAATGTGGCTGAAGCCAAGATACCGGATCAAGACAAATAATATTGCTGATTCTTTAGATTTTTTCAAGGAGCTCTCGATAAATAGCAGGAGAACCAGACCATATATGGCAGCAATATTCTAAGCATGGTTGAATGGTAGATTTATAGATATGTATGATAGATTCTGGTAAGAAAAATTGGATGGTCTTATCAAACTGATCAGACTTACTACCGAGACAGGTGTAAATGGTTGTGTCATCAGCATAATTACCAAGTTAAGAGCTGATGTCATCAGGAACGTCATTAATGAAAATTAACAGCAAAGAAGGGGCAAGAATGGAGCCCTGGGTGACTCTAGCATTAGTACAAAAGTAACTGTAAGAAAACAGTTCAGAATAACTTACATTTCAAGATTTGACTGGAAAAAAATTTGTCAGGAGACACCATAACTTTTTAACTTAGGGAGAAGACCTGTATGCCAGATCCTGTCAAAAATTTTCGAGATATTTAACGCCAAAGCCCAGGCTTCACCATTTTCATCTACAGTTTGCTAGTTACTTTCAGCAATTATTGTCAGTACATCAGCAGTTGATGTCTAGAAACTGAAAAAAGGCTCTGTGATGTGAGATGCTTAAACAAATCAGAAGTGATTAGGGTCTCTAATAGTTCTTCAAAAAGAAGTAGAGTCCAATTGTATTGAACAGATCATCACACTTAAAACTGGAACAACAGATGAGGACTTTCTTCTTCTTCTATGGGCCATGTCCCTTCAGGAAACAGGCAGTCATGGCATTCTACATCTCCTTATTCCTTGTAGCTCTTAACACCCTTTCTCTTTTTGCCCCTCCCAAACCCTTCTCTGCTATTCATTTGCTCAAGCCCATTAAGTATATCATGCATTTCACCTGTCTCTCTTTCCATCTGTTTGTCTTTTGAGTATCAGATTCTCTCAGCCCTCCTTCCTCTTTACATGTTTAAGAAATTTCAACTGTCTTTTTCTGATGTTAAGTAAAAGTTTCCTTTTCATTTCCATCCTAACCAAATCCATGTCTTTTCTCACATGTTTAGTCTGCAAACATGTTCAGCATCCTTCTGTAGATCCATATTTTGGTTGCTACAAGTCTTCACTTTGATGAGATTGTCCAGCATTCACTGCCATATTGAAGGACAGATATATTATATCACATAACTATCCAGTACTCTCTTCTTTGTTTTCAGCGAAATTTTCCGATCTCTAAATAGCTGGGCATTTTATTGAAAATCGGAGCCAGTTCAGGAGTTCTGCATGATCATCAAAGGGATGCCATCAGGTCAACATGCTCTGTGTGGATCCAGGTTAGAGATGATGGCAGAAACCATAGAAACAATATCACCAACAGAGACTCAGTTCTCAGTGGGAAGTTAGACAGGGATACGACAGGTGCATTAGGAGTAGATTTTAAGAATTTACAGGTAAAACATTCAGCTTTATTTTAACACCTCAAATTAATTGAAAAGGGGAATGATAGAAAAATTACAATCATTTACTACAGGTGTTTTCAAATTTTTTGACTGACAGACCCCTTTATTAAAAATTTATCCATGGGTGACACTTGCACCCTGAAAAAAATAAATAAATTGAACGTCAAGCCCTTACATGTGTAAAGTAATTTTTTGTATAAATAACATTGACATGTAATGGGCAATAGTGTAAGCTTTTGTCATTTGATAACATTAATAAGTAAAAATAAATGTCCAGACATTGAAAATTTATACTTTGAATTTCACGTGATGAGTTAATCCATGGACCCCCTATCTTGTCCTTGCGAACCCCCTGTGGTCCACGGACCACAGTTTAAAAACCCCTGATTTAGTACACCAAACCACCAGTAATCTGAGCCAAAGTTGTTAGACATAATATGGTGCCTCATTTTTCCAGCAAGCAGTGGCATAGTTTCTTTCAAGACTCATTTACATTTATTACGACCAGCAACAAATGGGCATCTGTTATGATAGGAACTCTTACTACATAAATATTTCTTAAGAATTCTTTGATTTTATTTATTACTTGAAATGCTGTTTTTAGTGGATACCTGTATTTAAGTAAATTCCCTGCTTTTAGATCAAACAATATTTATTTTATCTCCCAGCCTGAACATAAGAGAGAATTTATTGAGGAGGCCATAGATGCAGCGGTGGCATCCTTCTGGTTCAGGCAAACCGGAAATATCTGATACATAATTGCCAAATTCTTGGTGTAAATTCTGCAGAGGTTGAAAGACGGTTTTCTGTGATGAACATAATTAATTCTGACAAAAGAAATCACCTCGAAGTTAAAAATGTGGCAAATCTTCTAGTCATAAATTTGATAGATTTTTCATTAGATCCCTGGTATTGCAGCAATTCAATTTAAATGTGGCTAAGATGTATTAACACTGCTGATGACACTAGAGTTAAAAAGAATGTAGATATGATAAAAAGAGATGTTCAATCAAGGATACATGAATATATGATTTCTATTAAATTATCAAAATGGTTTAATTCTTTTTGGTACTATATAAAGTAATTTGTTTCCGTTCTCAGTTTGAAAAGAAAATGAGCATAATAGGTTCTTCAAAATTACCTGCATTTATAGGAGCGATTCCTGGAAATTTGTGATGCCGTTATTGAATATATATATATATATAATGTTAGGCAAAGAAAAGCACTAGAAAGCAAGAAAAATAATAAAAATAGTACATAAACAAATATCGAAAGTTAATTTTAGAAGATAACAAAAACAGAAAATGTCATTTGGAATTTAAGCCTCGAATACTCAGAGATTCTGAAGAGATTATTTCACATACAATAAAATAATTGATACTGCTTTTCAACAATTGTAACCCCGAAAAGTTATAACATGAGTAATCACCAAAACAGTGGTTGAGAATAACAATATATCAACAAATACAAGACTCACATGATGCATGAATTAGATACACTACTATATTAAAATTTACTCAAATACAATATTATCCATGTATTTGAGAAGATAACATCCCATTCTTATATATAGGTGGGTATACAACACACATATACATATCCTATGTGCGGATGTGCGTTGTGGTGCAGTGGATATTGGCTCAGAACAAGAAATCAGGGAGCCAAGTTTGAATTCCACTTTAATTCATTGCATTCACTTATGCGCAAATACCCTTGGGAAAGGTATTAATTCATTTCGTCCTTCCAGTTATAGGTTAAATAATAGGACAGATTGGGTTCTATAGCCTTGGCTGGCAAACAGTCTACTGCAGAAAGCAATGGCAACCTACTGCGGGATAATCTTCTGCCCAGTCAGTAATGTCTCTTTTGAGACATGATCACCCAAGTGTGTTTCACGTATGGCACTTAACTGACTGATACATAGCATATACAAACACAGACATGCATACATATCCATAAATATATATGGATATGCATATAGACACACATACATATATATATATATATATATTAGTCATCCACATAAAAGCCTGTTTTGCTGTATCACATCACATCAGTGTGGCTAGAGACATCCACTTTCTTCTGGCCAGGATTGAAACATGACCGAATTGGTGTCAGTTGGAATCACTAATTTCTAATCAATAGGCGCATAGAATCAAAGAAGGGAAATTTTAAAGTGCGTATATAAGCAGTGTATACACACGCAAGTCACTGAAAGAACTGTATTCATTTCTGAAGAGTAATGCTTATATCGCAGAAGTAGAAACTGTTTTTAACATTTTCTTCTTTAGAGAGCTCAATCATAATGAGAGCATAATATATTAGTCATCCACATACATGCCTGTTTCACTGTATCACAGCTCATCAGTGTGGCTAGACACATCTACTTGCTTCTGGCCAGGATCGAAGCTCAACCGATTTGGTGTCAGTCTGTGTCACTAACCCCTAATCCATAGGCTCATGGAGTCAAAGAAGAGAAATTTTAACGTGTTGTATATAAGCAGTGTTATGCATGTATGCAGGTAGATATACCACAACTGTACAAAGAGCTAAACTATGACTTGATTTTAAAAAAATTGCACAAGAAGAGAAAATGTAAAGTTAATAAATATAACTATAGGTAAGCAAAAACAGAAAGCCGAAATAACATAAATTATCATCTTGTTTGTTATACAGAAAACAAATACTAATACAAAAAAAACATGGACACATTGAAAGAAATAATAATAAAAAATCCATATATAACTTCAAATAAATATAATAGTCATAATATATTTAAAAAATGAAATAAAATAATAATTGAAAATTATATTAAATAATTATATTAAGGAATATTTTTTTCCTTTAAAACTTAAAATCCATTCTTTTAAGTTTTGACAAAATGCATTTTTATTCTTTGAGTTCAGAATGAGAATTTTTTGTTTACCTAACATTTTATATTAAAATAAAAATATTATTGTTTTGAAGCTGAACACATAACCAATATAACATCTATATACATCATAGATTATACATGTTCCAAAGGTTGACACAGCCAGGGGTGATAGTGGAGACAACATTCCGTTGTCTATACAATGCTTCTATGGTATGCACCTCAAATAGCCTCTGACAACAAATCCAGAGCCATGCTCTCTATATGATGCTTCTATGGTATGCACCTCAAATAGTCTCTGATAACAAATCCAGGCCCATGCTGTCTATACAATGCTTCTATGGTATGCACCTCAAATAGCCTCTGATAACAAATCCAGATCTATACTGTAGAATTGATGAAGGTGAAAGACTGACACTTCATAGCAGCTTAACTGAATGGGAGTTCATCGAGGAAAAGAAAAAATTGGATTTTAAACCTGTTTCTTTGCATTCATATACAAATATGGAAAAGGCTTTGGAAATTGCTGGCTGTGAATCCTACATAAACATTTTTCAGTCTATTGAAATCTTTCACTTCATACACTATACATACATATATATATATATATATATATAGTCACATATACCAATGCATTTATATGTAGTTATCTAAAGATACAAATAATTTTATTGATCTTTGCTTTCATGTATCGATTTGCTTATTTTTTGTATATACATAAAAACATAATTGAATATAATTTCTTGAATTATGTACTATTGTATACAATTAAAAATAATTGTTGAAATAATTCTATCACAAATCATATGATTAATAATTTACATTCATATATATATATATATATATATATATATTGTAATAGTTGTTACAATGGTTTATAAATTCATAATATCACGACACAAAATATTTTTGAGTTTCGAAGCTGATTTGCACACTTCTCCTTGGGTAAAAAGGTTGAAATGAAAATTAAATGGTGAAAACGGTTTATTTGTGGTGATATGATGTTTAAGTGAAAGTTGGGTTGGGAGCTTATTCTGATTCTGTCGGCTGTATTGTAGTCTTAGAGAAACGTGAAAATTTTTATGTAGTGACTCTATGAATTTATAAACCATTGTAACAACTATTACAATATAACGCTCTACGTTTGTATCGAGCACTCTTTATAAAAATAAATGCATGAACAGCAGGTAAAACAACTACGAGTTCCACAACTTTGTTAAAATATATATATATATATATATATATATATATATATATATATGTACGTACACGTGTGTGTGCATTTAGAAAGAAAGGGATGATGTAATTCAGTTATTTTTTTTAACATTACATTCGTGAAAAATTCATAAATTCAACATTAAAAGCAATAAAGATAAAATTAAAATACCTTCACCATACAGGGTGTGGGAGGTTTTTTTCTGTACCCCAAATAATCAAACTGAAGCCATCTTGGAAATAATGAAGGGTAGAAAGGATGTCTACTGAAATTTTTCCTTCATCACAAAAAAGATCAGAAAACCCATTAAAATAAACTGTTTTTTATTCTGATTCTTTCAGTTGAATATACCATCTTTTTTTTTTTTGTTTTTTGATGGTTTCTATCTGTTACTTATTTGCCTATATTTTGTTCATTGTACTTTTTTTATAACATCTGTGAGGTTTATATTTTCTATAATTGATTAAAAAAAATATATGAATGAAAAGAATCAACACATATGATATAATCTAAAGCTTCCATTAGAAAGCTAAGAATGCTGAGTTATACAATATAAGAACCAGTAATAAAATTATTTGTGTCCATATATGTAAGTCTACTCGTATTTATTGGGTACTGTGTGCTGATGTCCCAAAAAGAAATAAAGGAATTGTAGAAGGAAAGAGTTCAAAGAAATAAAAGAAACTAACCATATCTATGGCATACTGGCAATTTTTTTCCTTGAACTAAAAAAAAAAATCACTTAGCTTATGATAGCAGAAGTTAAGTCTCTCCCTGAAGCTCATATTTAACCATTATAGTTGTAGTCAAACAGTATTTTCAGAATATTTCTTGTTGAAATGAAAGAGTATTTTGTTCACTCTGCAGCTAATTCATGCTATCAAATATGATGTATTTTTTTTACTTTGAACTCAACTTATTGTTCTGTTTGGTATACTTTATAGGCAAAGAAACTGGTTAATACAAGCAAAGCATAACTTGTATTTCATAATGGAGATTACTTTTATGGATACAAATGATTTTCTTGAAGATATATGCAAGGATTCATTCATAACTAAGGCTTCTTACCACATGACATTGTTAAAGCTAGAGATAGAGATTCACTAAGGTATTTTGTGGAATATAAAATCCTTTCCAAATGTGCTTAATGTCCATATAAATATTCAAGGGTATTTTTAGTTATTCTGAAAATCATCATCATCAGACATTTATTTTGCCTAGATTGTGAACTTCACTATAAACTGTTATAAATTCTAATTTTAATACATATTTTCTTGACCTAATTAATTTTTTGCACACATAAAAATTGAGCGCCAAGAGCAATGGACTTTCTGATCTACCCATACCATACTCATTCATATCTATATATATATATATATATATATATATATATATATATATATTAGTCATCCACATACAAGCCTGTTTTGCTGTATCACAGCTTATCAGTGTGGCTAGACACATCCACTTGCTTCTGGTGTGATCGAAACTTGATTGATTTGGTGTCAGTTGGAGTCACTACCCACTAAGCCATAGGTGTATGGAATCAGAGAAAGGAAATTTCAACATGTAGTATATAAGCAGTGCATATATGTATATACACGCCAGTCACCGAAAGAATTCATTTTTGAAGAGTTATGCATAGATCGCAGAAGTGGAAACTTTTAAAATTTTCTTTTCTAGAGAGCTCAATTGTAATGAGAGCATAATATATTAGTCATCCACATACAAGCCTGTTTCACTGTATCACAGCTCATCAGTGTGGCTAGACACATCCACTTGCTTCTGGCCAGGATTGAAACTCGATCGATATATATATATTTATATATATATATATATATATATATATATTGATTATTTAATTACTTAGTTTTTAGTTCCCCCGTCATGTGAGCATTCAAAAAAATAATCATTACATGAGCATTCTTAAAAAAAAAATGGTAAATGGTAAAATCAGTTTTGGCAAAACACCTGAAGACACCACATGGTAGAAACCTAGGTCATGTAATAACTTGTTTACAAATGAAGAAAAAAAAAAATATATATATTTATATATCTATATACTCCCTATTATAATAAAGGCATTGTATAACTATTTGTGTTTATGTATGTATGTGTGTGTGTATATATATATATATATATATATATGGTGAACTCTCTTACGTAAATAATAAATGAGGGTCAGCAGTGGAAGGTGCTCTTTGTTTTACACTTATGGTCTTGCATGCACCCTTGTTGAACTATTAACCATTCAGCTATCGATTAACCTCTACTAAGTTTTGTTCAAAGTGGTCAGTTGATAGTGTGACACAAAGTGCACACTCTCCATAAAAACACAGCCCATACAGGTGCACTGTGTGTCACATGTTAGGTATTCATGATTTTTTATATATATATATATCTGCAGACAGATCTGTTTCACTGTATCACAGCTCATCAGTACAGTTAGACATCTGATTGCTTTTAACCCAGAATTGAAACCTGAGCGAATTTGTGTCAGTCGGTGAATATTTTTATATATCAAGAACAATATTGGGGAAAAATTTTCTTGTGATACGATTTTCCCTATGTATTCATTAGACTAAATTTTCTATGTTGATGCAACTGCACATGCTCAGTAACAAGGGATGCTATGAATTTTCAATTATTTTTTTTCAAGCAAATTTCATTTAGAAAAGAACCTAAATGAAATCAACCAGACAAAAATAAAAGAATTACAATTCCCAGCATCCCTCGTTTGTGTAGATATGTAATCGCAGCAACAGTGAAGTTAGTCTAATGAAGTCCTAAAAGACTGAAAATGCCACAAGAAATATTTTCACTTTGTCATAAAATTTTCAACAAATATATACATACATCATTGAATGTTTACATGTACAGAAAAAAAAAAAAATTAAGTTTCCTTGTCCATGAAAATACTCTTGTATTGCATACTGTTGTTGTGACAGAAGAAATGCCTCTTCACTGGATGAGGTTAGTATTTTAGGTCAGCAAACATGCAGATCCGTTTCTATCCTGGCCAATCATAAAGCATTGCAGAATCGAGTCGACTGCTTTAAAAACCTCTTCATTTTCTTGAGTACTTGTGAGTGAATCGAGCAAACCGCATGACATTTTTGAGTGTCTTTACCATTTGACCTCATGGCTTTGTGAGAACTCCCATTCGTCCTTTTACAATTCAGTAACAAAAATTTGTTACAGTGAAAGACAACAGAATCTGGTCATGTGTATTAGATATATTTTCCCCTGATGTTGAAACCTGCAGATAACACACATGCATATATGTATATATATTGATTGTTTAATTGCTTAGTTTCTGGTCATAAGATTAGACCAGTGCACATTTGTATCAAAAAGTGTTCAATACATAAATAACATGGAGTATAGTAAAAATAGCCAAGTCTTACAGCAGTGGCAAAATATATAGACTGTGCCAGGAAGAAAAGTCAGAGATTATGCTATTCCCAAACAAAAACAAACGATTGATTGAAAGAACGGAAATTATGACCAAGTGTAATCATACTAAAATACCTCTAAGGTTCATACAACCATATATGAAAAACGTCATAATTCCTTGTAATTTTAAATTCAAAAATTCTCTGTCACATGAGCATTTAAAAAAAAAACACTGTTACATGAGTGTTTTAAAAAAAAAAAGTAAATAGTAAGATCAGTCATTGAAAATTGCCTGAAGACACCACTCATGGTACAAACCTAGGTCACATAATAAGTCGTTTACAAATGGAAAAAAAAAAAAAAAATATATATATATCTATATATATATATATATATTATATATATATATATATTATTTAACATTATCTTTAATGGATACTCATATTTGAGTAGATGCTCTGTTTTTATTATTTAACAGTATATTCATTTTCATCTACCTGCCTGAATATTTGAGAAATCTTGTTAGATGTGTCCCAAAATGTTTCTATATGTAGAAGCCGACTACATAAATAGTGTGACTTAAGAATTTTTTGTACGAATTTTAATCCTCTCACCAAGAAAAAAAGTTACTTGAGTATGGTGCAAGCAGTCACTGAAAATGCATGAATTTTAACCTCGTGAAAAAACTTCACCTGTGTATAGTGCAACCCTATAGTTTTTGCTTAAAAACACTGATCTTAAAAACTCGCACTGTACTTAAGTATATATATGACTATATATGTAAATAAAGAAAGTTTAAAAATTATAAAATACAGTTATTTTGTTTAATCAAATGTGTTGTAATGAAAGAATAGAATCTTATCCATATTAGATATGTTTTCCTCTGAAGATAATATTAAGATATTAAGGATTCTGCAGATATCATGGATCAAGCATGTGGCACTTAAAAAGATATTATAGATAATACCATGCGCATGTGAGCAATGATGAGGTCTTTGACATGATGGAAACGAAAAGGAAATTAACACTGAGCATCAGGAAGATACAACTGAAGTCCCTGGGACACACAATGAGGAAGGAGGGCTTGGAGAATCTGATACTAACAGGCCAGATAGAGGGTAAAAAGAGACAGGAGAAAGCAACGGATAACATATTTGAAGGACCTAATCAGGTGAATGATGGAACAAGGGTTGCATGGTGTAACAGGAGAAGGCGTGCTAAGAGCTACCAGGGATAGGGGGACGTGGAGAGCCATGATCCGCTACGTCCTGAAGGGACAGGGCACATAGAAAAAGAAGAAACACATATATATATATATGCACACACGCAGTTGTGCAAATTAATTGAAACAAAACAAATAACACTTTCCCTGAATATATATACATTTTCTCTTGGCATTGTTTTTCTCTTTCAACCACATAGTTGAAAGGCTGAAACCATCAATATCCACTATCTCTCTGTAAGGCTTGCCAGTGTGTTCATGCAGTGTTACAATTTTTGTATGCTTCCTTGGAGTAACATCCATCACTGACAATGGCTGTAGGTTTAAATGAAAAGATACCACTACTTTTGTTTTGCAAAAATTATTAAATCAAGAGTGGTTACCTGTTGCCTTCTTTACTGTTTTGAAGTTAATGTTTGTTTTTTCTTTACATGGCAGCTAAATAAAACTAGAGAACCTAATGTAATTTGCTTCTTAATCCATAGCTGGGAGATGAAAAACATATCTTTTCCAAAGATTATTGTGAAGTTTTTTTTATAATCATATTGCTCCAAGTAAGGCAGTTTACTGCCACTGGTGCACAGGGGGTTACATAGGAGGAAAGTTATGAGAAAGAGTGACAGGTTATAGGGGGTGTCAGGAAGTGGGTAAGAAAAGGAGAAGAATACTGATGAGAGTAGAGTGGATGGGAAAAGAAGTGTGCGAGAGAGGATGCAAGTCTTTGAGATAGGAGATGACTATTGACTTTACATTTAAATTCTTGGAGATTGTAGCAAGTAAATGGAAGGGAATTCCACAAGCGGAAAGTTCGAGAAAAGAAGCTGATGGAGTAGAATTCATGTTTACATTTTATTCGTTTCACTGTAAAATGGTGGGACCTAGTTGCTAATCTTTTGGCTTGAGTAAATTCATCCATAGGGGGCACCAGAGAGCTAAGTTCATTGGAGCAGAAGCCGTGAAAGTATTTGTAGAAGAGACGCAGGAGAGCCACATTGCGCTGGTGAGAAAGTGACTGTATCTGAGCTGCCAAATGGGGTTTGATCACATTACAGATTCTTTCTGTAATATGATCAATTCCGACTTGTGATCCATGTAAAGTGAATGCAAAAGCTCTATTACCTGCATCAATAACTATTATGTGACTTGCACATTTTGTAATCCCCTGCAAGTAATGGCAGTTCACAAACTGTAAAGGGAAGTTGTGAAGGATCATGAAGATGTATATGTACTGTGCATATTTTTTTTTTGTGTAGTTGGTTGTTTGTTATTTTCTTCAGCAGCATATCAACTTCTATAGGTTATTTAATGCCAAAATCTCACTATTTTGTATACAGTTTTGGTTATGAGATAATGGCTTAAGTGATACAAGCCTTATTAATTAACCCATAGATAGGGGAGAAGAGGTAATGATATTTTTTGCAAGGGTATTTTTATGTAAGTAAATATAATGAACCCAACTGGAATTGTAACCCAGCTCTCTAATTAACAATTTCCAATCAGAGTTCTAGCTGCCGGATGCAGTTTATTGTCATACCCAGGAGCAAGCATCAGTATTGAATTTGGATATGGTTTGATATTATCAACAATGTTGCTGATTTTATATTCTTGTATCACTTATAAGCAGCCACACTTTTTTACTGATGTCTGAATTGACTGTTTTTGCCGAAGGAAAAGCTCGAACAATTTCTGCCTCATCTCTCTTGTCTGACGAACATTCTGCTGTAAAATCTTGTCCACATAGCATGTTTATTTCAAGTTCAGTAACCTTTTGCATTTGGCAACATGTATCATCTATCTATATTTTCATAAATGGAGAAGGCAAAACATTCAATGTACTGTCCGTAATTTCTCAATACTTCAGTTTATATATATGTAGAAGTGCTGAAAAAGGTCATGGGCCATCTATTTAGAATGCAAATTAGTAGTTTGAGTAATATCTAGGGAAATAAATTGGGCTGAGAAATCTTCAACAGTTTCCCCCTATATATATATATATATATATATATATATATATATATATATATACAAATAAACTTTTCCTTTACACCCAGTGGTGTGTAGGGTAGCATTTTTGCTGTTCAGTATTTTGAGTAATATCTGGGGAAGTAAATTGGGCTGATAAATTTTCAGCAGTCCCCACCATATATATATATATATAAATATGACACACGGCCAAAAGAAGAGGGTACCCAGTGATGATTGAACTAACTGCTCAGTTATTATGATTCTAGCGAGATGAGCTTGCTAGCCATTGCACCACGCCAAGGCACCTAATGTATATATATATATATATATATATATATATATATATAAAATTAATATTGAGATAGAAATTTGGATTCATCAATGTATAGAAGATTGTATAATGGACTCTTCCATTAATTTCAACATATGATGGCTCACAGTTCAATTTAGAATTAAATGCACAAATTACCCATACAGATAATTTGCTTATAGGTGTGAAGGCTTGTGCTGAATGTATGGCTGTAATCTAGATCACAAATGCTGTGGAAAAATTCTTCAATGAAAACCAACCTCTAGAAAATTGCTCTCTTTCATTTTTTTTCTTTTTTACTTCTCTGGTAGTTTTCCTTTTTCTCTTCCTTTGTAATTTACATTCTTCTCTCTTTCTTCCCTGGTAATTTATATTCTTCTCTCTTTCTTCCCTGGTAATTTACATTCTTCTTTCTTCTTCCCTGGTAATTTACATTCTTCTTTCTTCTTCCCTGGTAATTTACATTCTTCTCACTTTCTTCCCTGGTAATTTACATTCTTCTTTCTTCTTCCCTGGTAATTTACATTCTTCTTTCTTCTTCCCTGGTAATTTACATTCTTCTTTCTTCTTCCCTGGTAATTTACATTCTTCTCACTTTCTTCCCTGGTAATTTACATTCTTCTTTCTTCTTCCCTGGTAATTTACATTCTTCTCTCTTTCTTCCCTGGTAATTTACATTCTTCTCTCTTTCTTCCCTGGTAATTTACATTCTTCTCTCTTTCTTCCCTGGTAATTTACATTCTTCTCTCTTTTTACATAGTAATTTACATTCTTCTTCTCTCTTTTTTCCTTCGTAATTTACATTCTCTTTCTTCCCAGTTAACTTAAATTCTTCTTTCTTTCTTTCCTGGTAATTTACATTTTTCTCTCTTTCTTCCTGGTAATTTACATTCTTCTCTTTTTCTTTCCTGGTAATTTACATTCTTCACTTTTTCTTCCCTGGTAATTTACATTCTTCACTTTTTCTTCCCTGGTAATTTACATTATTCTCTTTTTCTTTCCTGGTAATTTACATTCTTCACTTTTTCTTCCCTGGTAATTTACATTCTTCACTTTTTCTTCCCTGGTAATTTACATTCTTCTCTTTTTCTTTCCTGGTAATTTACATTCTTCACTTTTTCTTCCCTGGTAATTTACATTCTTCACTTTTTCTTCCCTGGTAATTTACATTCTTCACTTTTTCTTCCCTGGTAATTTACATTCTTCACTTTTTCTTCCCTGGTAATTTACATTCTTCACTTTTTTTTCCCTGGTAATTTACATTATTCTCTTTTTCTTTCCTGGTAATTTACATTTTTCTTCTTCTATGGTAATTTACAGTCTTCTCTCCTTCTACCCTAATAATTTACATTTTTCTCCTCTACTTCCATTGAAATTTTCATCTTTTTGCATCTTCCGTGGTAATTTACATTCCTCTTCTCGTTTTCCCTGGTAATTTACATTCTTCTCATTTTTTTTGTCTGGTAATTTGCATTCTTCTTCTCCTTCCCAGTAATTTACATTCTTCTCTTTCTCTCTGAATTTACATTCTGTTCTTCTTTTCTGGCAATTTTCTAATTCTTTGGAAACATAAATTTTTCTCTTTTCTGAAGACTTTCTTTTCATGTAAGTTACTTCTTTATTTGTCTGGTTATTTCCCTTATCTTCTGGAAACTTGCCTTTTTTACTTGTTCTCTAGAAATTTTTCTTCACTGATAGAATTGATAATTCTTCTTCCCACCGCCTTTAATAACCTGCTTTCTTTTCTGGTAATTTTCCTTTTCTTTTGTCAGAACCTTTCTTCTCAGGTAATTCAGCTGCTACTAATCTTTCTTGATTTATCAATCTTTGATTCCCAAAATTCTGTCTAAATTCTGGAAATGACACCTGGCTGCCTTCATTTTCTGATGACAATAAGGTTGATTAAAATAATACAAAAATCAAACATTGATTTATTGATCTGAAAGTATTTCACATCTATTTTTTCAAACCAATTCAAAGCTGAAACTGTTATAAGCATTTTCAGTTCTCCTTTTCAGAAGATCAAACAAATGGCATCAGAAAGTCATAAAAATTGACAAATGGTAAAATAAGTTTCTGCTCGTGGTATTATCTATAATCTCTCTTTAAGTGCCACACCCCATCTGGGTAGTGGGGTGTAAGTAGCTCTCAACAGCTTCCTTTTCTTTAATATATGTAATTTCTAAGATCATCTTTGTTTTTTTTAATTTTTTTTTTAATCGTATCACCCCCAAGCAAGGCGGTAATGCCACTGATGTGCAGGGGGCTACATAAGTGTAAAAAGATTAATTAGAAGAGAGTGAAGAGGAAGACAAACCAGTTAGAAAGGAGCAATAGAAGGACAGGAATACAGGCATGATGACAGTTTCAAAGGTGGAGAGAAAGGAAAGGATATACGGGGTGGGGAAAGAACTAGAGTCAAGTGGTTAAGAGATTAGAAACGTAAATATTATAGTTTCTTAATGCTTTTTTCATGGTTTTGAATTCATAGTTGTCTTCATACACCTGTTGTCTATCAAGTTTAAAAAACAAAATCTTCTTAGCTGTTTAATACATAGAAAAGAGAAAAAGAAATGTATCCATGCTTTTTTCAAGGACATTATTATAAAGAGATTGTCAACTTCATTTGCTAATACTTTATCTTTGCTCATAATTATTAGTCCATTTATCATTCCATTACATGTCACTTTCTCACCAGTGCAGTATGGCTTCCCTGTGTCTTTTCTACAAATACTTTCACAGTTTCTGCTCCGATGAACTTAGCTCACTGGTGCCTTTATATACGAATTTACTCAAGCAAAAGATTAGCAACTAGGTCCCACCCTTTTACTGTGAAACCAATAAAATGTAAACGTGAATTCTACTCCAGCAACTACTTTTTTGCACTTCCCGCCTGTGGAATTCCCTTCCATTTACTTGCTTCCCCGACAGCTACAATCTCCAAGAATTTAAATATAAAGTCAATAGTCATCTCCTATCGCACTAACCTGCATCCTCTCTCTCATGATCCTTTCTCCATCCACTCCACTCTCATCAGCATTCTCATCCTTTTTTCACCCACTTCCTGACACTCCCTATAACCTGTCACACTTTCTCATAACTTTCCTCCTATGTAACCCCATGCAAAACAGTGGCAGTAAAATGCCTTGCTTGGGGCGTTATGACTATATAAAAAAAAATGTTACAGTCTTATAATTTCAAGCATGAACCTTTATTATTCCTTTCTTACCTTTTGTGACTCTTTGATTATTATTCCCTTATAGTTATTATTCCCTTATAGTTATTATTCCCTTATAGTTATGGAATCAGCTTTCTGTGAGATTTAAAATAGATGGCAGTGCTTAAGAAAGATGACAAAACTACAAACTTACTAAGAGCTACAAAGTGCAGGAAATTGTGGAGAGCCATTATCACCAATGTCTTTAAAGGTATATGGCACACAGAAGAAAAACAACAGCAAAATCAATAAAGTGCCTCCATCAAAATCTGCTCCCAAGACACTTGATATACTTTGTCAGGCTTTTTGCAAATAGTCTGCAGATTGAACACAGGTTTTTCAGTGGCATGGATGTTTCAATGCCAGTCATGTGTCAGTTCAAGATGATGAGCCTTCAAGAAGGCTATCACCAGCAAAGAAAGTCAGATACTAGTAAAAGAAAAGTTTGTGACCTCATCCATAAGAACTGTCACTGAACAATCCATCAGCTCTCTCACACATAGTTGGTTGAATTGGTTAGATAGTCTGCCAATAGATCCTTGTCTGTGAACTTGCCAATACATTATTTTATATATATATATATATATATATATATATATATATATATTGACAGTAATCTTTATTTCAGTCATGTTTTGTTGAATATGACAAACAAGAAAAATTTATTAAATTAAAACTAATTTTTTTTTATTTAGTTTTTGTAATATTTTTGGTGAATTTCTTGTTTGCTAGGAGTAAGGCAATCTAAAAATTGTTTGTAGGGTCTATTATTCCAAAGAACTTTTGGTCTCTTTTTTAGTCATTTTCATGGGGTTTGTTGTTAAGTGTTGTTAATCAATTTTCATGTTTATATTTTTTATAATAAATGCTATGACTATTTAAACAGCACAAAAACTACATCTTAAACAGTGAAAGAAGTTATCATTTTTGGTCAAGACTGACTAGGAGTTGTGGAAACACTGTCACAAAGACTGTGTATTCAAGTTATACTAAATTAAAACTTAAAAATGTTATTGATTATTTAATTCTCTTTTTTCTTCTATCCTACTATCTCTGATCCATTAAATTTGTTTTCATAACATATAAGGGGGGACAAAACCTTTTTTTTTCTTTCACATCAGTATGTATACAAGTTTGTGAAGGGTAAAATACACACACACACATATATATATATATATATATATATATATATATACACACACATTTCACTGTTGGAATGTTCATGACTAATCTAGCTACCCTACTCCATGTTCTTGCAAGTGAGGAGGTTGCTAGCAACCCAATAAGATAAAAAATAAAACCTACCAAATGTTAGGAGAGCTTGTGATGTGTCAACAACCAACTAACTAGAGGTAGTGTCACAATAAATCTCTGTTGAGAAGGTAACAGGAAACCACTCTGCTATTAATCCCAAGAAACATCATGGAAGTAAACACTCAAATTATGAAACCAAATGGCATGAAAGGGGTTAATCTAAGGGAATTAATCCTTTTTCTAGGAAGGAGCAACATGCACAACAGATGTCACCTGATTGTCATTCAGTGACTGTTAGCATAAATGGCATCAAGTGGGCAGAATTCCTCACCCAGAAAGAAGTGACATGAGCAAGAGGTTCCACCAGGACATCATGCAGCAATTGTTCACATCAAACAAAAAGATCTCAGGGCATGTAACGTCAGAATGTTGAACAGCTGTGGCCACCTGGAAAATATAAAAAAGGAGATGAGTAGTTTAAATGTCAACATTTTAGGTGTATGTGAAACTAGGTGACCAAACAATAAAGATTTTGTCAGTGACAACCAGAGTATTATATATGTAGATGGAGAGAAAAATGAAAAAGGAATTAATACTGGATCAAGGCTGAAGAAAAACAAATAGATCACAAACCAGATTTTCAACATGATGCAAAGGAGACAGAAAACAATGCAAAGACATGGGATGGAATGCAGAAAACTAAACAAGAAAAATAAGGAAGAAATGCAGAAAAGCTAAAGAATGGCTCAAGAAAAGTGTGGAGAAATAGAGAGAAAAAATACTTCAGCTGTTGGACAACTATATCAGAAATCTCTTCAGGATAAAAAGAGAACAGCCGACAATACACAAAAATGCTAATAAGCTGGAAATATTAAAACTGAAGTGGAAGCTGCAATGGCCTAATTGAAAAGAAACAAGGCAGCAGGGCCAGACAAAATTCTGATAGAGACACTGACAGCCTTAGATGATTTCAACATAGACAAGGTTGCAGAAATAATAAATGAAATCTACAACAGTGGTGATATCCTGCAGGACCTAAGCAAATCTATTTTCAGAGCACTACCTAAAAAAACATGTGCAAACAAACATGAACTCCACTGAAAAATCAGCTTAATGAGCCACATAACAAAACTCATCATCTAAATTCTGATGAAGAGAATGTGCAGCAGAATCCAGCCAGAGATGGGACATGACCAGTGCAGGTTTATCAAAGACACTAGAACAAGGAATGTGATATTAATGCTCTGAATGTTTTCAGGAAATCGAATTCCAGTTGAATTCCTTGCATTCACTTATGCACAAATACCCTTGGAAAGGTATTAATCCATCACTTTCCTCCAGTTATGGATTAAATAATAGGACAGATTAGGTTCTATAGTCTTGGCTAGCAACCAGTCTACTGCAGAAAACAATGGCAACTGTTATATACCATTGCCTAGGCAAGATGTCATTCCAGTTTCACTACTAATGAACTGAATTTTAACTACACCGGGTGCTACCTTTTATCTCAGGAGATAAATGAATGCCTACTGTATATGTAAAATAGTCTACAGTGAGTGTTAGTCATAAAAAGAGTGCTTGATTAGGACATAAAATTTGGGTTTACACTTACTATAAAGTTCACTGACAGAAAGAACTGTATAATTCTTGTTCATGCATATATATATATATATATATGCATTGTGGTGTAGGATGTGTGTTGTGGTGCAGTGAATATCAGCTTGGAATGACAAATTGGGGAACCGAGTTCAAATTCCAGTTGAATTCTTTGCATTCACTTACACACAAATACTTTTGGAAAGGTATTAATCCGTCTCTTCTCTTCAGTTATGGGTTAAATAATAGGACAGAATAGATTCTATAGCCTTGGCTAGCAACCAGTCTACTGCAGAAAGCAATGGCAACCTACCGCGAGATAATCTTCTGCCCAGTCAGTCAGTTATATCTTTTTTGAGACATGATTGACCAAGTGTGTACCACGTATGGCACTTAACTGACTGAATACAAATGCAGAAGAATGTGTATCTGTGTTTAATAGACAATGCAAAGGAATTCAACAAAGTACACCACAAAGACCTTCCAGAGCTGCTTAGCAATCTTGATATATTTTTAAAAGACATTAGAATTATCAAGAATATATACTGTCTGGAAACTGCCTGCATACGCGCAGGGAATTAATTAAGCAGACATACAAAGATAGAAAGAAGTGTAAAACAAGGATGTCTCTTCTCACCAGAATTATTCTGCAAGGCAATTCTGAGAAGACTAGAAGTTGTGCCAATTAAAATGCAACATCATTTGTGACCTTCTGTCTTCTTGAACCTCATTCATCATCGATCCTATCCTCTATGCCCTCTGTAACCAGTCTTTTTTCTGTCTATAACCCGCTATAGAAAGAGGTATAAGACAACGATGTGTATTTTCACTGGATCTATTTAACTTGTACAGTGAGAATATTTTGAGGACCCCAGATGTTATTCCAGGATTTGTCATCAGAAGTCACAATCTGAACAACATAAGATACACAGACGACACAGTGCTGATTACAGACACGGAAAAAAACTCCAGGATCTCCTAAAGAAGGTAGTTGAAGAGAGTGACATGAAGATTTTTAGAAATAAGCTGTAAGAAAACCGAATGCCTGGTCATCAGCAAAAAGAGAAGCCCAAAGTGTCAAATACAGGTGGAGGGTGTTAAAATCAAGCAGGTACAAAAATTTAAATATCTGGGAAGTGTTCTAACTGAAGACGGAAAGTGCAACACAGAGATCCAAAGGCGAATTGGCATGGTGAAATACACATTCCAGAAGCTGAGTAAAGTATTAAGACACAGGAAACTTTCACTAGAAACAAAGAAGAGAGTACTGGATTGCTGTGTGATGTCAGTTCTTCAATATGGCAGTGAATGTTGGACAATATCAACAAAGATGAAGGGAAAACTTGAAGCAGCTGAAATGTGGTTCTACAGAAGGATGCCGAGGATATCATGGACTGAACATGTGAGCAATGACAAGGTTTTGGAAAGGATGGAGACAAAAAGGAAATTAATACTGAGCATCAGGAAGAGACAAATAAAGTTCCTGGGTCATGCAATGAGGAAGGAGGGCTTGGAGAACCTGATACTAACAGGCTAGATAGAGGGAAAAAGAGACAGGAAAGCAGCGGATAACATATTTAAAGGGCCTGAGCAGGTGGATGACAGAACGGAGGCTGAGAGACATTGCAGGAGAAAGCGTGCTAAGAGCTACCAGGGATAGGGAGACATGAAAGGCCATGATTGCCTACATCCTGAAGGGACGAGGTACATAAAAGAACCCACTCACACTAGTGGCAGTCTCGCCTTGCTTGAAGAGAAGTGATTAAAAAAAATCATCTCATAAACTTTTTAGAAAATAATGTTTGATTTAAAAAAATCTTCTTGTTTTGGAATATATGATTATAATCACTGCACAAAACTATATTACTCCTTCCTCATGATTAAAGTGCCCTCTTTGTTAATTTTCTATCATTCTCTTTAAGAATTTAACTTAAAACAACATATACATGTCATCTTCTATGTGAAAAATAAAAAGATGCATTTATATTTTAGGAATGAGTTCAAGCTTGGTAATAACTCCTTCGTTTCAAATTACATTCAACATTTGCAGAACATGGGTTAAAGTATCTACTCATGATTAGACAGATTAGCACTGATTTATAAAGTTTTCAGTGAAGATATAAGTCTTGAAAATCAAGGTGGTAGTGGACATCCATTTGCAATTGACAACAAACTTCTGCAAATACTACTTGAACAAAACCGACATCAAAGTTTCAGATAATGGGCATAAACATTTCAACAATATCGAGCCATTAGAAAATTGGCAAGGTAAAGAACTTCAATAAACAGGTTCCACATGAACTCAGTGAATGTCAAAGAGTTTGATGCTTTGAGGTGTGTTCAATGCTACATCTGTGAAATTAGAATGATTCAAATTCTTGATCAAATAGTGATTTGTGATGAGAAATGAATCCTTTGTGGTAATTTTAAACGATTGGCTCAAGGGCCTCATCATGACAAAGTGCCTAATCACTTTCTAAAATAAGAATTGCATCGACAGAAGATTATGATGATTGTTTGGTGATCTGCAATTGGTGTTAGCCATTACAACTTTCTAGAATCTAAGCAGAGCATCACCACCAAAGTATATTGCCAGCAACTGGATGAAATGTACATTCGCTTGAACAAAATGTGACTGGCACTGGTTAATTAACGTGGTCCAATTATGATTCATGAAAATTCTTGGCCACAGACTGTCTGGATGACACTGCTGAAGCTCATTAACTTTGGATATAAGACTCTTCCACATCCACCATGTTGATTGCTTGCTCACTAAGCACCATTATTTCAAGCATCTTGACAAGTTTTTTATGCCAGAAGACATTCTGTTGCAAAGAAGTTGAAGAAACTGCAATCAAAGATTTCTTGGCATCCAAACTTTTAGCGTTTTATAGTAAAGGCATTAATAACTTTGTAACTTGTTGACAGAAATATAGAGTTATTCAGCATACCTATTTTGACTGATTTAAACACTGTTTAAATAATTATTTAACAATAATTCAAGAATAAAAATTTATTGTATAATTGGATATTGTTTTTTTAATGAACTAATATAAGTAAACTCCTGCTTCATTTTATTGAAAGTCAATTTTTTTCTAATCCAAACATAGTAGGATTCTATTATTTCCTGTGAAATATGACAAGAATGACTATTATCAGATACTGTTTATGACTAAATTCTACAGAATTGAAACTCTTCTCGTAAAAATGTCAGTATAGTGCCAGCTCAAAATAAACTTTTTTTTATGATCAGTCAGTCAGTTAAGTGCCATGCGCGATACACGCTTGGGCGATCATGTCTCGAAAGAGACATGACTGACTGGGCAGAAGATTATCCCGCAGTAGGTTGCCATTACTTTCTGCGGTAGACTGGTTGTCGACCAAGGCTATAGAACCCAATCTGTCCTATTATTTAACCCATAACTGGAGGGAATAGACGGATTAATACCTTTCCCAAGGGTATTTGCGCGTTAGTGAATGCAAGGAATTCAACTGGAATTCGAACTCGGTTCTCCGATTTCTCGTTCCGAGCCGATATCCACTGCACCACAACGTGATCACATCGCCAAATTTTTACTGCCACTGTTTTTCAGGGGTTATATAGGAAGAAAGTTATGAGAAAGAGTGACAGGTTATCAAGGGTGTCAGAAAGTGGGTAAGAGAAGGATGAGAATGCTGATGAGAGTAGAGTGGATAGAGAAAGAAGCATGAGAGAGAGGATGCAAGTCATTGAGATAGGAGAAGACTATTGATTTTCCATTTAAATTCTTGAAGATTGTAGCTGTCAGGGAAGCAAGTATATGGATGGGAATTCCACAAGCGGGAATTGCGAGAAAAGAAGCTGATGGAGTAGAAGTTGAGGTTACATTTTATTGGTTTCACAGTAAAAGGGTGGGACTTAGTGGCTAATCATGTGACTCGAGTAAATTCATATATAGGGGGCACCAGTGAGCTTAGTTCATGGGAGCAGAAACCATGAAAGTATTTATAGAAGAGACACAGGGAAGCCACATTGCACCGGTGAGAAAGTGACTATATCTGAGCTGCCTACTTGGGATTGGTCACTTTGCAGATTCTCTGTTGGATTTTGTCAAGGAACCCTAGGTGGATATCAGGAGCACCTGACCAGATATGGCAGCAGTATTCAATGCATGGGCTGATGGTAGATTTATATGTGTGCAGGATTGTTTCAGACAGGAAAAACTTCCTGGTCGTACAGAAATGTGATGCAAAACACTGTGTGACCACTTACATTTTCTATTACTGCTTATGATTTTGGCAATTATGATTTCACTGCATTTGGAATGTTCCTCTGCTTTTTGTTTCATTACATTTCACAAGTGCTCATTTGGTTTTGAACCCAGAGATACAGTTGGCCAATTGAGTCCCCTCAAATGTATTTGACCTCATTAGCAATGTTTTATTTCTTGGGTCAGCATCAGTCAGTCTCCTGATAAAATGAATACATATTCATGGTAGTTTACATGTTCAACCTGGTTTGTATATTTGGCACAATTTTGGCAGCAGTCACTTTGATCAACTTCAGCTGAGTGGATGCTTTTGTAGCTGTTGTTCTATTAGTAGAAGAAAAAGCCATATATTCTTTCTAATCGGAAGAGAGTTCTTTTCCGCATGGAGCCATTAGGAGACAAAATGGTTGTACACAGAAAACTATGCCTTTATAAAATCTATTTTAAATATAGCCTTCTCTGTTTATATTTAATTCTCTGATGAAGTAAAAGTAACGAATAATGATTCAAAAATATACTTACTGTATAGAATGAAATTAACTTTTTTTTATATGGGGCATCATCATTTCTGGACGATAGAAATTTTTCATTTTTAGTAACAGAATTTAAGTGCTGTAGACTTTGGTCATAAATAATATCTGATAATAACTATATTGATTGTGTAATGTCCAACCAGAAATAATGAAAATCTAGCTAAGTTTAGTTTAGAAGAAAATTAACTTTCTATTTTAAAAATGGTTTGAGTTTACTTCTTTTGTAGCAGATACATATTCAAACAAGTTTTGTTTGTTATATCTTTTTTACAGGTTTTTCTTGTTTTTAGATGAGTTTCCATATCTTGATATCAAAGACATTTGAATTAACTCCACAGTTTATGTTCTTGTTAAGATTCTGAGTTTCTATTTGACTTCAGTTGTTATCATGAAAGAAGAAATTAAATTTAAATGTGGTAGTTTGTGTCCATAGGATGATTTTGAATTTAGGATTTGGAAATGTTTCTGTTGTCATATGAGCATTTCTTATTATTTCTTGACTTTTGAAATTCATTGAAGAAGAAACAAAAAAACACTGGATAAGAAAAAATGTTAAAAGAATAATTATGTTAAAC